>CM066912.1:5624378-5951618 GCA_033964015.1 Scolanthus callimorphus | reverse complement strand
ATATTACCGAGTACAAAAAAAGCAACGAAAGTATTTATTTCAAGGTGTTAATCATTTACATAGTAAAAGTAAATGAGTTAGTCTGATTTCTTTAAGTTAAACACGAAAATTAGCAAAAACGGCACGTCGTACGCTTCACCATTCTGAAGATATAAAGAGAACAATACCAGATTTCTTTATGTTTTTTGCCGCGCCGTACGGTGAAGCGTTAAAATCAACCTAAAAACGTTTAGATCGCACAAGCGTTTCAATTCCAGTTTTTTTGCGTCGGGATGATTATATTTGCACATTTCTTTCACCTGAATTTACCAGAAACTGAACATCTCTGTTCGCGATTAAGTTATGGGCAGATTTTCTCGGAACCACACTTCACCGAAGTCAAATCACACAGGTGACGTCATTACCGGAAGATGATCACTATTTGCACTGAAATTGAGTTTTGTGCAGCTTTCACGATTTATATCCACAAAACCCCTATCAAGCCCTTTGCTATATTTTGTTTTCTCCCCGAATTGAATATCATTTAATTTAGTTCAACTGAAAGCTTCTTGCACAGCCCTTGTTCTCTGTCTAAAATGGCCCCCAATTTCCTTGAAAACCTTGTTCTCTGCATCAATGAATAAGATGCAAATTGCTCTAAGTGCTTCAACGTTTCAAAATTAGGACCCATAATTCGTTCTGCCTTTCAAATTTGTTATGATTTTAGCCATACTAGCCCGTTTTAACTTCATTTCCGAAAAATCCGATTTTCGACAATCAGCGACACAATTGTTGAGAATTTTATGTCTACAATCGTTACACATCGCCATACTAAACACTGATGTGTTTCCATATAAAACGCTACCGTTCTCGTTAAAACCCCTCC
Source organism: Scolanthus callimorphus (assembly GCA_033964015.1). Lineage (NCBI taxonomy): Eukaryota > Metazoa > Cnidaria > Anthozoa > Actiniaria > Edwardsiidae > Scolanthus > Scolanthus callimorphus. The sequence continues at coordinate 5,950,753 of CM066912.1, read as the reverse complement.
CCCAACCAATGTTTTGTTGTCAAACGCGCTAGTGGTTGGGCTTCAACTTGAATAAGGGGGAGGGGAATTAAAGTCAAGAAGACATCGCTTACGCAGTTGAAATGGAGAAAAGCATTTTGGAAGGAAAATTCTCAACTACTTTTGTCGCTGATTGTCTGAGCTTGGGAATACTGGTTTATAGCTTTCACGACTTCCTGGACCACTCGCTTAGGCGAAAAGCGCATAAACTCACGCAGATTGACAAAAGCAATCATGTCATAATGATTGGAATGTGTGTATCATGTTATTCGATCCACTGGACGAAAAAGTGAGCTTTTTATTCTGGAAAAATGCAGCAAAGACAGGCTCGCGCGACCCTTGACGTCATCGATTTGAGGAAATTCCGCCCATCAGGCTCACTGTGTTGCTACATGGAATCCAATAATGGCGTGAATGGCCTGTTTTGATGCTGTTCAACAAATAACTGAACGAAGAAATTTGGCTTTTAACGTATCCCGACTGCACTACAACGATTTTTGATCAAATTTGACAGAGAAATCCCTGGCAAAACAAGAAAAACACAGACAACCAGTTCTCAGACGCGCATCCGATGCCATAAAGTCGTGTTGTTTACCAGATACACACGAAAAGTAGCATAAAGTTAGCTCTTCGTAATATCTCGAAAATTAACTGTCGATACATTAGTGAAGAGAGGACAAGGAGAAAACTGGCTACTACATATCTTGTTGACGAGTGTAATGGAAATGTGCGTCGCGATTTGCTCGAGAACCTCGACATTTCATATTACCGAGTACAAAAAAGCAACGAAAGTATTTATTTCAAGGTGTTTAATCATTTACATAGTAAAGTAAATGAGTTAGTCTGATTTCTTTAGTTAAACACGAAAATTAGCACAAACGGCACGTCGTACGCTTCACCATTCTGAGAGATAAAGAGAACAATACCAGATTTCTTTATGTTTTTTGCCGCGCCGTACGGTGAAGCGTTAAATCAACCTAAAAAAGTTTGTAGATCGCACAAAGCGTTTCATTCCAGTTTTTTGCGTCGGGATGATTATATTTGCACATTTCTTTTCACCTGAAGTTTCCAAAACTGAACATCTCTGTTCGCGATTAATTATGGGCAGATTTTCTCGGGAACCACACTTCACCGGAAGTCAAATCAAACAGGTGACGTCATTACCGGAAGATGATCACTTATTTGCACTGAATTGAGTTTTGTGCAGCTTTCACGATTTATATCCACAAAACCCCTATCAAGGCCCATTTTGCTATATTTTGTTTTCTCCCGAATTGAATATCATTTAATTTAGTTCAACTGAAAGCTTCTTGGCACAGCCCTTGTTCTCTGTCTAAAATGGCCCCCAATTTCCTTGAAAACCTTGTTCTCTGCATCAATGATAAGAATGCAATTGCTCTAAGTGGCTTCAACTTTCAAATTAGGACACATAATTCGTTCTGGCCTTTCAAATTTTGTATGATTTAGCCATACTAGCCCGTTTAACTTCATTTTCCGAAAAATCCGATTTTCAGACAATCAGCGACAAAATTGTTGGAAAGAATTTATGTCTACATCGTTACACATCGCCATACTAAACACTGATGTGTTTCCATAAATAAACGCTACCGTTCTCGTTAAAACCCCTCCCCCCAACTCAATGTTGTTTTGTCAAACGCGCTAGTGGTTGGGCTTCAACATTGAATAAGGGAGGGGGAATTAAAGTCAAGAAGACATCGCTTACGCAGTTGAAATGGAGAAAGCATTTTGGAAGGAAAATTCTAACTACTTTTGTCGCTGATTGTCTGAGCTTGGGAATACTGGTTTTATAGCTTTCACGACTTCCTGGACCACTCGCATTAGGCGAAAAGCGAATAAATCACGCAGATTGACAAAAGCATCATGTCATAATGATTGGATGTAGTTATCATGATTATTCGGATCCACTGGACGAAAAGTGAGCTTTTTATTCTGGAAAATGCAGCAAGACAGGCTCGCGCGACCCTTGACGTCATCGATTTGAGGGAAATTCCGCCATCAGGCTCACTGTGGTGCTACAATGAATCCAATAATGGCGTGAATGGCCTGTTGTGATGCTGTTTCAACAAATAACTGAACGAAGAATTTGGCTTTTTAACGTATACCGACTGCACTACAACGATTTTTGATCAAATTTGACGAGAAATCCCTGGCAAAACAAGAAAAAACACAGACAACCAGTTCTCAGGACGCGCATCCGATGCCATAAATCGTGTTGTTTACCAGATAACACACGAAAAGTAGCATATAAGTTAGCTCTTAGTAATATCTCGAAAATTTAACTGTCGATACATTATGAAGAGAACAAAATGAGAAAACGTGGCTACTACATATCTTGTTGACGAGTGTAAGGGAAATGTGCGTCGCGATTTGCTCGAGAACCTCGACATTTTCATATTACCGAGTACAAAAAAAGCAACGAAAAGTATTTATTTCAAGGTGTTTATCATTTACATAGTAAAAGTAAATGAGTTAGTCTGATTTCTTTAAGTTAAACACGAAATTCGCACAAAACGGGCACGTCGTACGCTTCACCATTCTGAAGATAAAGATAACAATACCAATATTTCTTTATGTTTTTGCCGCGCCGTACGGTGAAGCGTTAAATCAACCTAAAAACAGTTTGTAGATCGCACAAAGCGTTTCAATTTCCAGTTTTTTTTGCGTCGGGATGATTTTGCACATTTCTTTCACCTGAAGTTTCCAGAAACTGAACATCTCTGTTCGCGATTAAGTTATGGGCAGATTTTCTCGGGAACCACACTTCACCGGAAGTCAATCAAACAGGTGACGTCATTACCGGAAGATGATCACTTATTTGCACTGAATTGAGTTTTGTGCAGCTTTCCACGATTTATATCCCAAAAACCCCTATCAAGGCCCATTTTGCTATATTTTGTTTTCTCCCGAATTGAATATCATTTAATTGTAGTTCAACTGAAAGCTTCTTTGTCACAGCCCTTGTTCTCTGTCTAAAATGGCCCCCAATTTCCTTGAAAACCTTGTTCTCTGCATCAATGAATAAATGCAAATTGCTCTAAGTGGCTCAACTTTCAAAATTAGGACACATAAATTCGTTCTGCCTTTCAAATTTGTATGATTTTAGCCATACTAGCCGTTTTAACTTCATTTTCCGAAAAATCCGATTTTCAGACAATCAGCGACAAAATTGTTGAGAATTTTATGTCTACAATCGTTACACATCGCCATACTAAACACTGATGTGTTTCATATAATAAAACGCTACGTTCTCGTTAAAAACCCCTCCCCCCAACTCAATGTTGTTTTGTCAAACGCGCTAGGGTTGGGCTTCAACATTGAATAAGGGGGAGGGGAATTAAAGTCAAGAAGACATCGCTTACGCAGTTTGAAATGGAGAAAAGCATTTTGGAAGGAAAATTCTCAACTACTTTTGTCGCTGATTGTCTGAGCTTGGGAATCTGTTTTATATCTTTCACGACTTCCTGGACCACTCGCATTAGCGAAAAGCGAATAAACTCACGCAGATTGACAAAAGCAATCATGTCATATGATTGAATGATAGTTATCATGATTATTCGGATCCACTGGACGAAAAAGTGAGCTTTTTATTCTGGAAAAATGCAGCAAAGACAGGCTCGCGCGACCCTTGACGTCATCGATTTGAGGAAATTCCGCGCATCAGCTCACTGTGGTGCTCATGGAATCCAATAATGGCTGAATGGCCTGTTGTGATGCTGTTCAACAAATAACTGAACGAAGAATTTGGCTTTTAACGTATACCGACTGCACTACATACAAACGATTTTTGATCAATTTGACAGAGAAATCCCTGGCAAACAAGAAAAACACAGACACCAGTTCTCTCAGGACGCGCATTCCGATGCCATAAAGTCGTGTTGGTTACCAGATAACACCGAAAAGTAGCATATAAGGTTAGCTCTTAGTATATCTCGAAAATTTAACTGTCGATACATTAGTGAAGAGAGGACAAATGAGAAAACGTGGCTACTACATATCTTGTTGCGAGTGAAGGGAAATGTGCGTCGCGATTTTGCTCGAGAACCTCGACATTTCATATTACCGAGTACAAAAAAAGCAACGAAAAGTATTATTTCAAGGTGGTTTAATCATTTACATAGTAAAAGTAAATGAGTTAGTCTGATTTCTTTAAGTTAAACACGAAAATTAGCACAAAACGGCACGTCGTACGCTCTTCACCATTCTGAGAGAGATAAATAGAACAATACCAGATTCTTTATGTTTTTTGCCGCGCCGTACGGTGAAGCGTTAAATCACCTAAAAACATTTGTAGATCGCCAAAGCGTTTCAATTCCAGTTTTTTTTGCGTCGGATGATTATATTTGCACATTTCTTCACCTGAAGTTCCAGAAACTGAACATCTCTGTTCGCGATTAAGTTATGGCAGATTTTCTCGGGAACCACACTTCACCGGAATCAAATCAAACAGTGACGTCATTACCGGAAGATGATCACTTATTTGCACTGAAATTGAGTTTTGTGCAGCTTTCACGATTTATATCCCCAAACCCCTATCAAGGCCCATTTTGCTATATTTGTTTTCTCCCGAATTGAATATCATTAATTTAGTTCAACTGAAAGCTTCTTGGCACAGCCCTTGTTCTCTGTCTAAAATGGCCCCCAAGTTCCTTGAAACCTTGTTCTCGCATCAATGAATAAGAATGCAAATTGCTCTAAGTGGCTTCAACTTTCAAAATTAGGACACATAATTCGTTCTGCCTTTCAAATTTGTATGATTTTAGCCATACTAGCCCGTTTTAACTTCATTTCCGAAAAATCCGATTTTCAGACAATCAGCGACAAAATTGTTGAGAATTTTTGTCTACAATCGTTACACATCGCCATACTAAACACTGATGTGTTTCCATATAATAAAACGCTACCGTTCTCGTTAAAACCCCTCCCCCCAACTCAATGTTGTTTTGTCAAACGCGCTAGTGGTGGGCTTCAACATTGAATAAGGGGAGGGGGAATTAAAGTCAAGAAGACATCGCTTACGCAGTTGAATTGAGAAAAGCATTTTGGAAGGAAAATTCTCAACTACTTTTTCGCTGATTGTCTGAGCTTGGGAATACTGGTTTTATAGCTTTCACGACTTCCTGGACCACTCGCATTAGCGAAAAGCGAATAAACTCACGCAGATTGACAAAAGCAATCATGTCATAATGATTGGAATGTAGTTATCATGATTATTCGGATCCACTGGACGAAAAAGTGAGCTTTTTATTCTGGAAAATGCAGCAAAGACAGGCTCGCGCGACCCTTGACGTCATCGATTTGAGGAAATTCCGCCATCAGCTCACTGTGGTGCTACATGGAATCCAATAATGGCGTGAATGGCCTGTTGTGATGCTGTTCCAAATAACTGAACGAAGAATTTGGCTTTTTAACGTATACCGACTGCACTACAACGATTTTTGATCAAATTTGACAGAGAAATCCCTGGCAAAACAAGAAAACACAGACAACCAGTTCTCAGGACGCGCATCCGATGCCATAAAGTCGTGTTGTTTACCAGATAACACACGAAAAGTAGCATATAGTTAGCTCTTAGTAATATCTCGAAAATTTAACTGTCGATACATTAGTGAAGAGAGGACAAAATGAGAAAACGTGGCTACTACATATCTTGTTGACGAGTGTAAGGGAATGTGCGTCGCGATTTTGCTCGAGAACCTCGACATTTCATATTACCGAGTACAAAAAAGCAACGAAAAGTATTTATTTCAAGGTGTTTAATCATTTACATAGTAAAAGTAAATGAGTTAGTCTGATTTCTTTAAGTTAAACACGAAAATTAGCACAAAACGGCACGTCGTACGCTTCACCATTCTGAGAGATAAAGAGAACAATACCAGATTTCTTTATGTTTTGCCGCGCCGTACGGTGAAGCGTTAAATCAACCTAAAAACAGTTTGTAGATCGCACAAAGCGTTTCAATTCCAGTTTTTTGCGTCGGGATGATTATATTTGCACATTTTCTTTCACCTGAAGTTTCCAGAAACTGAACATCTCTGTTCGCGATTAAGTTATGGGCAGATTTTCTCGGGAACCACACTTCACCGGAAGTCAAATCAAACAGGTGACGTCATTACCGGAAGATGATCACTTATTTGCACTGAAATTGAGTTTTGTGCAGCTTTCACGATTTATCCACAAAACCCCTATCAAGGCCCATTTTGCTATATTTTGTTTTCTCCCGAATTGAATATCATTTAATTTAGTTCAACTGAAAGCTTCTTGGCACAGCCCTTGTTCTCTGTCTAAAATGGCCCCCAATTTCCTTGAAAACCTTGTTCTCTGCATCAATGAATAAGAATGCAAATTGCTCTAAGTGGCTTCAACTTTCAAATTAGGACACATAATTCGTTCTGCCTTTCAAATTGTATGATTTTAGCCATACTAGCCCGTTTTAACTTCATTTCCGAAAAAATCCGATTTTCAGACAATCAGCGACAAATTGTTGAGAATTTTATGTCTACATCGTTACACATCGCCATACTAAACACTGATGTGTTTCCATATAATAAAACGCTACCGTTCTCGTTAAAACCCCTCCCCCCAACTCAATGTTGTTTTGTCAAACGCGCTAGTGGTTGGGCTTCAACATTGAATAAGGGGGAGGGGGAATTAAAGTCAAGAAGACATCGCTTACGCAGTTGAAATGGAGAAAAGCATTTTGGAAGGAAAATTCTCAACTACTTTTGTCGCTGATTGTCTGAGCTTGGGAATACTGGTTTTATAGCTTTCACGACTTCCTGGACCCTCGCATTAGGCGAAAAGCGAATAAACTCACGCAGATTGACAAAAGCAATCATGTCATAATGATTGGAATGTAGTTATCATGATTATTCGGATCCACTGGACGAAAAAGTGAGCTTTTTATTCTGGAAAAATGCAGCAAAGACAGGCTCGCGCGACCCTTGACGTCATCGATTTGAGGAAATTCCGCCATCAGGCTCACTGTGGTGCTACATGGAATCCAATAATGGCGTGAATGGCCTGTTGTGATGCTGTTCAACAAATACTGAACGAAGAATTTGGCTTTTTAAACGTATACCGACTGCACTACAACGATTTTTGATCAAATTTGACAGAGAAATCCCTGGCAAAACAAGAAAACACAGACAACCAGTTCTCAGGACGCGCATCCGATGCCATAAAGTCGTGTTGTTTACCAGATAACACACGAAAAGTAGCATATAAGTTAGCTCTTAGTAATATCTCGAAAATTTAACTGTCGATACATTAGTGAAGAGAGGACAAAATGAGAAAACGTGGCTACTACATATCTTGTTGACGAGTGTAAGGGAAATGTGCGTCGCGATTTTGCTCGAGAACCTCGACATTTCATATTACCGAGTACAAAAAAGCAACGAAAAGTATTTATTTCAAGTGTTTAATCATTTACATAGTAAAAGTAAATGAGTTAGTCTGATTTCTTTAAGTTAAACACGAAAATTAGCACAAAACGGCACGTCGTACGCTTCACCATTCTGAGATATAAAGAAACAATACCAGATTTCTTTATTTTTTGCCGCGCCGTACGGTGAAGCGTTAAATCAACCTAAAAACAGTTTGTAGATCGCACAAAGCGTTTCAATTCCAGTTTTTTGCGTCGGGATGATTATATTTGCACATTTCTTTCACCTGAAGTTTCCAGAAACTGAACATCTCTGTTCGCGATTAAGTTATGGGCAGATTTTTCGGGAACCACACTTCACCGGAAGTCAAATCAAACAGGTGACGTCATTACCGGAAGATGATCACTTATTTGCACTGAAATTGAGTTTTGTGCAGCTTTCACGATTTATATCCACAAACCCCTATCAAGGCCCATTTTGCTATATTTTGTTTTCTCCCGAATTGAATATCATTTAATTTAGTTCAACTGAAAGCTTCTTGGCACAGCCCTTGTTCTCTGTCTAAAATGGCCCCCAATTTCCTTGAAAACCTTGTTCTCTGCATCAATGAATAAGAATGCAAATTGCTCTAAGTGGCTTCAACTTTCAAAATTAGGACACATAATTCGTTCTGCCTTTCAAATTTGTATGATTTTAGCCATACTAGCCCGTTTTAACTTCATTTCCGAAAAATCCGATTTTCAGACAATCAGCGACAAAATTGTTGAATTTTATGTCTACAATCGTTACACATCGCCATACTAACACTGATGTGTTTCCATATAATAAAACGCTACCGTTCTCGTTAAAACCCCTCCCCCCAACTCAATGTGTGTTTTGTCAAACGCGCTAGTGGTTGGGCTTCAACATTGAATAAGGGGGAGGGGAATTAAAGTCAAGAAGACATCGCTTACGCAGTTGAAATGGAGAAAAGCATTTTGGAAGGAAAATTCTCAACTACTTTTGTCGCTGATTGTCTGAGCTTGGGAATACTGGTTTTATAGCTTTCACGACTTCCTGGACCACTCGCATTAGGCGAAAAGCGAATAAACTCACGCAGATTGACAAAAGCAATCATGTCATAATGATTGGAATGTAGTTATCATGATTATTCGGATCCACTGGACGAAAAAGTGAGCTTTTTATTCTGGAAAAATGCAGCAAAGACAGGCTCGCGCGACCCTTGACGTCATCGATTTGAGGAAATTCCGCCATCAGGCTCACTGTGGTGCTACATGTCCATAATGGCGTGAATGGCCTGTTGTGATGCTGTTCAACAAATAACTGAACGAAGAATTTGGCTTTTTAAACGTATACCGACTGCACTACAACGATTTTTGATCAAATTTGACAGAGAAATCCCTGGCAAAACAAGAAAAACACAGACAACCAGTTCTCAGGACGCGCATCCGATGCCATAAAGTCGTGTTGTTTACCAGATAACACACGAAAAGTAGCATATAAGTTAGCTCTTAGTAATATCTCGAAAATTTAACTGTCGATACATTAGTGAAGAGAGGACAAAATGAGAAAACGTGGCTACTACATATCTTGTTGACGAGTGTAAGGGAAATGTGCGTCGCGATTTTGCTCGAGAACCTCGACATTTCATATTACCGAGTACAAAAAAGCAACGAAAAGTATTTATTTCAAGGTGTTTAATCATTTACATAGTAAAAGTAAATGAGTTAGTCTGATTTCTTTAAGTTAAACACGAAAATTAGCACAAAACGGCACGTCGTACGCTTCACCATTCTGAGAGATAAAGAGAACAATACCAGATTTCTTTATGTTTTTGCCGCGCCGTACGGTGAAGCGTTAAATCAACCTAAAAACAGTTTGTAGATCGCACAAAGCGTTTCAATTCCAGTTTTTTGCGTCGGGATGATTATATTTGCACATTTCTTTCACCTGAAGTTTCCAGAAACTGAAATCTCTGTTCGCGATTAAGTTATGGGCAGATTTTCTCGGGAACCACACTTCACCGAAGTCAAATCAACAGGTGACGTCATTACCGGAAGATGATCACTTATTTGCACTGAAATTGAGTTTTGTGCAGCTTTCACGATTTATATCCACAAAACCCCTATCAAGGCCCATTTTGCTATATTTTGTTTTCTCCCGAATTGAATATCATTTAATTTAGTTCAACTGAAAGCTTCTTGGCACAGCCCTTGTTCTCTGTCTAAAATGGCCCCCAATTTCCTTGAAAACCTTGTTCTCTCTGCATCAATGAATAAGAATGCAAATTGCTCTAAGTGGCTTCAACTTTCAAAATTAGGACACATAATTCGTTCTGCCTTTCAAATTTGTATGATTTTAGCCATACTAGCCCGTTTTAACTTCATTTCCGAAAAATCCGATTTTCAGACAATCAGCGACAAATTGTTGAGAATTTTATGTCTACAATCGTTACACATCGCCATACTAAACACTGATGTGTTTCCATATAATAAAACGCTACCGTTCTCGTTAAAACCCCTCCCCCCAACTCAATGTTGTTTTGTCAAACGCGCTAGTGGTTGGGCTTCAACATTGAATAAGGGGGAGGGGGAATTAAAGTCAAGAAGACATCGCTTACGCAGTTGAAATGGAGAAAAGCATTTTGGAAGGAAAATTCTCAACTACTTTTGTCGCTGATTGTCTGAGCTTGGAATACTGGTTTTATAGCTTTCACGACTTCCTGGACCACTCGCATTAGGCGAAAAGCGAATAAACTCACGCAGATTGACAAAAGCAATCATGTCATAATGATTGGAATGTAGTTATCATGATTATTCGGATCCACTGGACGAAAAAGTGAGCTTTTTATTCTGGAAAAATGCAGCAAAGACAGGCTCGCGCGACCCTTGACGTCATCGATTTGAGGAAATTCCGCCATCAGGCTCACTGTGGTGCTACATGGAATCCAATAATGGCGTGAATGGCCTGTTGTGATGCTGTTCAACAAATAACTGAACGAAGAATTTGGCTTTTTAACGTATACCGACTGCACTACAACGATTTTTGATCAAATTTGACAGAGAAATCCCTGGCAAAACAAGAAAACACAGACAACCAGTTCTCAGGACGCGCATCCGATGCCATAAAGTCGTGTTGTTTACCAGATAACACACGAAAAGTAGCATATAAGTTAGCTCTTAGTAATATCTCGAAAATTTAACTGTCGATACATTAGTGAAGAGAGGACAAAATGAGAAAACGTGGCTACTACATATCTTGTTGACGAGTGTAAGGGAAATGTGCGTCGCGATTTTGCTCGAGAACCTCGACATTTCATATTACCGAGTACAAAAAAAGCAACGAAAAGTATTTATTTCAAGGTGTTTAATCATTTACATAGTAAAAGTAAATGAGTTAGTCTGATTTCTTTAAGTTAACACGAAAATTAGCACAAAACGGCACGTCGTACGCTTCACCATTCTGAGAGATAAAGAGAACAATACCAGATTTCTTTATGTTTTTGCCGCGCCGTACGGTGAAGCGTTAAATCAACCTAAAAACAGTTTGTAGATCGCACAAAGCGTTTCAATTCCAGTTTTTTGCGTCGGGATGATTATTTTGCACATTTCTTTCACCTGAAGTTTCCAGAAACTGAACATCTCTGTTCGCGATTAAGTTATGGGCAGATTTTCTCGGGAACCACACTTCACCGGAAGTCAAATCAAACAGGTGACGTCATTACCGGAAGATGATCACTTATTTGCACTGAAATTGAGTTTTGTGCAGCTTTCACGATTTATATCCACAAAACCCCTATCAAGGCCCATTTTGCTATATTTTGTTTTCTCCCGAATTGAATATCATTTAATTTAGTTCAACTGAAAGCTTCTTGGCACAGCCCTTGTTCTCTGTCTAAAATGGCCCCCATTTTCCTTGAAAACCTTGTTCTCTGCATCAATGAATAAGAATGCAAATTGCTCTAAGTGGCTTCAACTTTCAAAATTAGGACACATAATTCGTTCTGCCTTTCAAATTGTATGATTTTAGCCATACTAGCCCGTTTTAACTTCATTTCCGAAAAATCCGATTTTCAGACAATCAGCGACAAAATTGTTGAGATTTATGTCTACAATCGTTACACATCGCCATACTAAACACTGATGTGTTTCCATATAATAAAACGCTACCGTTCTCGTTAAAACCCCTCCCCCCAACTCAATGTTGTTTTGTCAAACGCGCTAGTGGTTGGGCTTCAACATTGAATAAGGGGAGGGGGAATTAAAGTCAAGAAGACATCGCTTACGCAGTTGAAATGGAGAAAAGCATTTTGGAAGGAAAATTCTCAACTACTTTTGTCGCTGATGTCTGAGCTTGGGAATACTGGTTTTATAGCTTTCACGACTTCCTGGACCACTCGCATTAGGCGAAAAGCGAATAAACTCACGCAGATTGACAAAAGCAATCATGTCATAATGATTGGAATGTAGTTATCATGATTATTCGGATCCACTGGACGAAAAAGTGAGCTTTTTATTCTGGAAAAATGCAGCAAAGACAGGCTCGCGCGACCCTTGACGTCATCGATTTGAGGAATTCCGCCATCAGGCTCACTGTGGTGCTACATGGAATCCAATAATGGCGTGAATGGCCTGTTGTGATGCTGTTCAACAAATAACTGAACGAAGAATTTGGCTTTTTAACGTATACCGACTGCACTACAACGATTTTTGATCAAATTTGACAGAGAAATCCCTGGCAAAAACAGAAAACACAGACAACCAGTTCTCAGGACGCGCATCCGATGCCATAAAGTCGTGTTGTTTACCAGATAACACACGAAAAGTAGCATATAAGTTAGCTCTTAGTAATATCTCGAAAATTTAACTGTCGATACATTAGTGAAGAGAGGACAAAATGAGAAAACGTGGCTACTACATATCTTGTTGACGAGTGTAAGGGAAATGTGCGTCGCGATTTTGCTCGAGAACCTCGACATTTCATATTACCGAGTACAAAAAAAGCAACGAAAAGTATTTATTTTCAAGGTGTTTAATCATTTACATAGTAAAAGTAAATGAGTTAGTCTGATTTCTTTAAGTTAAACACGAAAATTAGCACAAAACGGCACGTCGTACGCTTCACCATTCTGAGAGATAAAGAGAACAATACCAGATTTCTTTATGTTTTTGCCGCGCCGTACGGTGAAGCGTTAAATCAACCTAAAAACAGTTTGTAGATCGCACAAAGCGTTTCAATTCCAGTTTTTTTGCGTCGGGATGATTATATTTGCACATTTCTTTCACCTGAAGTTTCCAGAAACTGAACATCTCTGTTCGCGATTAAGTTATGGGCAGATTTTCTCGGGAACCACACTTCACCGGAGTCAAATCAAACAGGTGACGTCATTACCGGAAGATGATCACTTATTTGCACTGAAATTGAGTTTTGTGCAGCTTTCACGATTTATATCCACAAAACCCCTATCAAGGCCCATTTTGCTATATTTTGTTTTCTCCCGAATTGAATATCATTTAATTTAGTTCAACTGAAAGCTTCTTGGCACAGCCCTTGTTCTCTGTCTAAAATGGCCCCCAATTTCCTTGAAACCTTGTTCTCTGCATCAATGAATAAGAATACAAATTGCTCTAAGTGGCTTCAACTTTCAAAATTAGGACACATAATTCGTTCTGCCTTTCAAATTTGTATGATTTTAGCCATACTAGCCCGTTTTAACTTCATTTCCGAAAAATCCGATTTTCAGACAATCAGCGACAAAATTGTTGAGAATTTTATGTCTACAATCGTTACACATCGCCATACTAAACACTGATGTGTTTCCATATAATAAAACGCTACCGTTCTCGTTAAAACCCCTCCCCCCAACTCAATGTTGTTTTGTCAAACGCGCTAGTGGTTGGGCTTCAACATTGAATAAGGGGAGGGGGAATTAAAGTCAAGAAGACATCGCTTACGCAGTTGAAATGGAGAAAAGCATTTTGGAAGGAAAATTCTCAACTACTTTTGTCGCTGATTGTCTGAGCTTGGGAATACTGGTTTTATAGCTTTCACGACTTCCTGGACCACTCGCATTAGGCGAAAAGCGAATAAACTCACGCAGATTGACAAAAGCAATCATGTCATAATGATTGGAATGTAGTTATCAATGATTATTCGGATCCACTGGACGAAAAAGTGAGCTTTTTATTCTGGAAAAATGCAGCAAAGACAGGCTCGCGCGACCCTTGACGTCATCGATTTGAGGAAATTCCGCCATCAGGCTCACTGTGGTGCTACATGGAATCCAATAATGGCGTGAATGGCCTTTGTGATGCTGTTCAACAAATAACTGAACGAAGAATTTGGCTTTTTAACGTATACCGACTGCACTACAACGATTTTTGATCAAATTTGACAGAGAAATCCCTGGCAAAACAAGAAAACACAGACAACCAGTTCTCAGGACGCGCATCCGATGCCATAAAGTCGTGTTGTTTACCAGATAACACACGAAAAGTAGCATATAAGTTAGCTCTTAGTAATATCTCGAAAATTTAACTGTCGATACATTAGTGAAGAGAGGACAAAATGAGAAACGTGGCTACTACATATCTTGTTGACGAGTGTAAGGGAAATGTGCGTCGCGATTTTGCTCGAGAACCTCGACATTTCATATTACCGAGTACAAAAAAGCAACGAAAAGTATTTATTTCAAGGTGTTTAATCATTTACATAGTAAAAGTAAATGAGTTAGTCTGATTTCTTTAAGTTAAACACGAAAATTAGCACAAACGGCACGTCGTACGCTTCACCATTCTGAGAGATAAAGAGAACAATACCAGATTTCTTTATGTTTTTGCCGCGCCGTACGGTGAAGCGTTAAATCAACCTAAAAACAGTTTGTTATCGCACAAAGCGTTTCAATTCCAGTTTTTTTGCGTCGGGATGATTATATTTGCACATTTCTTTCACCTGAAGTTTCCAGAAACTGAACATCTCTGTTCGCGATTAAGTTATGGGCAGATTTTTCTCGGGAACCACACTTCACCGGAAGTCAAATCAAACAGGTGACGTCATTACCGGAAGATGATCACTTATTTGCACTGAAATTGAGTTTTGTGCAGCTTTCACGATTTATATCCACAAAACCCCTATCAAGGCCCATTTTGCTATATTTTGTTTTCTCCCGAATTGAATATCATTTAATTTAGTTCAACTGAAAGCTTCTTGGCACAGCCCTTGTTCTCTGTCTAAAATGGCCCCCAATTCCTTGAAAACCTTGTTCTCTGCATCAATGAATAAGAATACAAATTGCTCTAAGTGGCTTCAACTTTCAAAATTAGGACACATAATTCGTTCTGCCTGCCTTCAATTTGTATGATTTTAGCCATACTACCCGTTTTTACTTCATTTCCGAAAAATCCGATTTTCAGACAATCAGCGACAAAATTGTTGAGAATTTATGTCTACAATCGTTACACATCGCCATACAAACACTGATGTGTTTCCATATAATAAAACGCTACCGTTCTCGTTAAAACCCCTCCCCCCAACTCAATGTTGTTTTGTCAAACGCGCTAGTGGTTGGGCTTCAACATTGAATAAGGGGAGGGGGAATTAAAGTCAAGAGACATCGCTTACGCAGTTGAAATGGAGAAAGCATTTTGGAAGGAAAATTCTCAACTACTTTTGTCGCTGATTGTCTGAGCTTGGGAATACTGGTTTTATAGCTTTCACGACTTCCTGGACCACTCGCATTAGGCGAAAAGCGAATAAACTCACGCAGATTGACAAAAGCAATCATGTCATAATGATTGGAATGTAGTTATCATGATTATTCGGATCCACTGGACGAAAAAGTGAGCTTTTTATTCTGGAAAAATGCAGCAAAGACAGGCTCGCGCGACCCTTGACGTCATCGATTTGAGGAAATTCCGCCATCAGGCTCACTGTGGTGCTACATGGAATCCAATAATGGCGTGAATGGCCTGTTGTGATGCTGTTCAACAAATAACTGAACGAAGAATTTGGCTTTTTAACGATATACCGACTGCACTACAACGATTTTTGATCAAATTTGACAGAGAAATCCCTGGCAAAACAAGAAAAACACAGACAACCAGTTCTCAGGACGCGCATCCGATGCCATAAGTCGTGTTGTTTACCAGATCACACAAAAGTAGCATATAAGTTAGCTCTTAGTAATATCTCGAAAATTTAACTGTCGATACTTAGTGAAGAGAGGACAAATGAGAAAACGTGGCTACTACATATCTGTTGACGAGTGTAAGGGAAATGTGCGTCGCGATTTTGCTCGAGAACCTCGACATTTCATATTACCGAGTACAAAAAAAGCAACGAAAAGTATTTATTTCAAGGTGTTTAATCATTTACATAGTAAAAGTAAATGAGTTAGTCTGATTTCTTTAAGTTAACACGAAAATTAGCACAAAACGGCACGTCGTACGCTTCACCATTCTGAGAGATAAAGAGAACAATACCAGATTTCTTTATGTTTTTGCCGCGCCGTACGGTGAAGCGTTAAATCAACCTAAAACAGTTTGTAGATCGCACAAAGCGTTTCAATTCCAGTTTTTTGCGTCGGGATGATTATATTGCACATTTCTTTCACCTGAAGTTTCCAGAAACTGAACATCTCTGTTCGCGATTAAGTTATGGGCAGATTTTCTCGGGAACCACACTTCACCGGAAGTCAAATCAAACAGGTGACGTCATTACCGGAAGATGATCACTTATTTGCACTGAAATTGAGTTTTGTGCAGCTTTCACGATTTATATCCACAAAACCCCTATCAAGCCCCTTTTGCTATATTTTGTTTTCTCCCGAATTGAATATCATTTAATTTAGTTCAACTGAAAGCTTCTTGGCACAGCCCTTGTTCTCTGTCTAAAATGGCCCCCAATTTCCTTGAAAACCTTGTTCTCTGCATCAATGAATAAGAATACAAATTGCTCTAAGTGGCTTCAACTTTCAAATTAGGACACATAATTCGTTCTGCCTTTCAAATTTGTATGATTTTAGCCATACTAGCCGTTTTAACTTCATTTCCGAAAAATCCGATTTTCAGACAATCAGCGACAAAATTGTTGAGAATTTTATGTCTACAATCGTTACACATCGCCATACTAAACACTGATGTTTTCCATATAATAAAACGCTACCGTTCTCGTTAAAACCCCTCCCCCCAACTCAATGTTGTTTGTCAAACGCGCTAGTGGTTGGGCTTCAACATTGAATAAGGGGGAGGGGGAATTAAAGTCAAGAAGACATCGCTTACGCAGTTGAAATGGAGAAAAGCATTTTGGAAGGAAAATTCTCAACTACTTTGTCGCTGATTGTCTGAGCTTGGGAATACTGGTTTTATAGCTTTCACGACTTCCTGGACCACTCGCATTAGGCGAAAAGCGAATAAACTCACGCAGATTGACAAAAGCAATCATGTCATAATGATTGGAATGTAGTTATCATGATTATTCGGATCCACTGGACGAAAAAGTGAGCTTTTTTATTCTGGAAAAATGCAGCAAAGACAGGCTCGCGCGACCCTTGACGTCATCGATTTGAGGAAATTCCGCCATCAGGCTCCTGTGGTGCTACATGGAATCCAATAATGGCGTGAATGGCCTGTTGTGATGCTGTTCAACAAATAACTGAACGAAGAATTTGGCTTTTTAACGTATACCGACTGCACTACAACGATTTTTGATCAAATTTGACAGAGAAATCCCTGGCAAAACAAGAAAAACACAGACAACCAGTTCTCAGGATCAGGACGCGCATCCGATGCCATAAAGTCGTGTGTTTACCAGATAACACACGAAAAGTAGCATATAAGTTAGCTCTTAGTAATATCTCAAAAATTAACTGTCGATACATTAGTGAAGAGAGGACAAATGAGAAAACGTGGCTACTACATATCTTGTTGACGAGTGTAAGGAAATGTGCGTCGCGATTTTGCTCGAGAACCTCGACATTTCATATTACCGAGTACAAAAAAAGCAACGAAAGTATTTATTTCAAGGTGTTTAATCATTTACATAGTAAAAGTAAATGAGTTAGTCTGAATTTCTTTAAGTTAAACACGAAAATTAGCACAAAACGGCACGTCGTACGCTTCACCATCTGAGAGATAAAGAGAACAATACCAGATTTCTTTATGTTTTTGCCGCGCCGTACGGTGAAGCGTTAAATCAACCTAAAAACAATTTGTAGATCGCACAAAGCGTTTCAATTCCAGTTTTTTGCGTCGGATGATTATATTTGCACATTTCTTTCACCTGAAGTTTCCAGAAACTGAACATCTCTGTTCGCGATTAAGTTATGGGCAGATTTTCTCGGGAACCACACTTCACTGGAAGTCAAATCAAACAGGTGACGTCATTACCGGAAGATGATCACTTATTTGCACTGAAATTGAGTTTTTTGTGCAGCTTTCACGATTTATATCCACAAAACCCCTATCAAGGCCCATTTTGCTATATTTTGTTTTCTCTGTCTGAGCTTGGGAATACTGGTTTTTATAGTTTTCACGACTTCCTGGACCACTCGCATTAGGCGAAAAGCGAATAAACTCACGCAGATTGACAAAAGCATCATGTCATAATGATTGGAATGTAGTTATCATGATTATTCGGATCCACTGGACGAAAAAGTGAGCTTTTTATTCTGGAAAAATGCAGCAAAGACGGCTCGCGCGACCCTTGACGTCATCGATTTGAGGAATTCCGCCATCAGGCTCACTGTGGTGCTACATGGAATCCAATAATGGCGTGAATGGCCTGTTGTGATGCTGTTCAACAAATAACTGAAAGAAGAATTTGGCTTTTTAACGTATACCGACTGCACTACAACGATTTTTGATCAAATTTGACAGAGAAATCCCTGGCAAAACAAGAAAACACAGACAACCAGTTCTCAGGACGCGCATCCGATGCCATAAAGTCGTGTTTGTTTACCAGATAACACACGAAAAGTAGCATATAAGTTAGCTCTTAGTAATATCTCGAAAATTTAACTGTCGATACATTAGTGAAGAGAGGACAAAATGAGAAAACGTGGCTACTACATATCTTGTTGACGAGTGTAAGGGAAATGGCGTCCCGCGATTTGCTCGAGAACCTCGACATTTCATATTACCGAGTACAAAAAAGCAACGAAAAGTATTTATTTCACACTGCACGAAATAATAGATTTACACTATCTTCTAAGTGTGCAAATGTAGTGCAAATTTGGACCACTAAATTTGCATGATTATTTACACAGGGTTGGAATATGATATTCACATACCATAGCAAACATTATGTGAATCCGTAGTATAATTGATGTTAGCTCTATATTTCCAAACCACGGCAAATATCCAAATTTACTCTTAGATTTGCACGACATTCACCACTCAGCAAATACTTTATATATTTGCCTCATTTAAACCTCGGGCAAATGTGAATTTTTCCTTCATTTTTCTAGATGGAAATTCAATGTAAATGTCATATTTGATACCCCTGTAAAATCTATAGCGAAGAGCATGCAAATGTCGACTTTACAAGTAATTTGCATATGTGTGTACTGACGGAAAATATTAAGCCGGGGAAATACGAGGCACAAAATCCCTCAACTTGTCGCGCAACATTGTTGCGTTGCAAGTTGATGATCGATGTTGCGCGTTTTTCATCTCGCGCCACAACTTGTCGCGCAACAAAACATTTGTGCAGGTTGTGAAACTTGTTGCGCGAAGTAGAACGCGGGTCTACTTTGAGACACAAATTCTGGCTTTGTTGCTCGTTTTTCATCAAACACACACTTGTCGCGCAACATTTTGCCTACGATTCAAGTGGTTGGTCAACAGAAATGAAGTGCTAAGGAGTCAAATTCGCCTTGGTCTCGCATGTGTGATCATCAAACAAAATGTTGCGCGACAAGTTGTGATTTGATGAAAAACGAGCAACAAACATTAGACTTGCAACGCAGCAATGTTGCGCGACAAGTTGATGGATTTTGTGCCTCGTATTTCCCCGGCTTTACATTTCACAGTTTTGCAAGGCGTTGTCATTGTGGCAAATATGTGGACGACTTCCCCCCAGAACTTAAAATAATGGATTTACTTCACCTCTAGTTGTGCAAAAGTAGTGCAAATATGGACCACTAAAATTTTCCATAGCGTTTGCAAATATGTCGTTTGCGCACAGAGGAAATGTTACGTGAATCAGTAGTAAAATTGATATTTGGTATATACTTCCAAGCGTGTAAATATCTACATTTCCCTTCAGCTTTGCACGACATTCACGACGCAGATAAGACTATAAAAATTTACTCCACGTTAACCTTGGATAAATGTGACATTTTCCTAAGTGGAAGTTCAATGCAAATGTCATATTTGATACACCTGTAAAATCTACAGCGAAGACGATGTAAATGTCGACTTTACAAGTAATTTACATGTTGTGTTCACGTCGGAAAATATTACATTTCATAGTTTTGCAAGGCGTTTGTCATTGTGGCAAATATGTGGACGACTTCCCCCCAGAACTTATAAAAATAACGGATCTACTTCACCTCTAGTTGTGCAAAAGTAGTGCAAATATGGACCACTAAAATTTGCCATAGCGTTTGCAAATATGTCGTTTGCGTAGTAGTAAAATTGATATTTGGTCTATACTTCCAAGCGTGTAAATATCTAC
Organism: Scolanthus callimorphus; assembly: GCA_033964015.1. Lineage (NCBI taxonomy): Eukaryota > Metazoa > Cnidaria > Anthozoa > Actiniaria > Edwardsiidae > Scolanthus > Scolanthus callimorphus. Next base: position 5,930,657 of record CM066912.1, on the reverse strand, counting down.
ATTTTCTTTCAGCTTTGCACGGCATTCACGACTCAAATAAGACTATAAAAATTTGCTCCACGTTAACCTTGGATACATGTGGCATTTTCCTTCCTTTTACTAGGGGAAATTTAAAGTAAATGTACAAATTTCACACAGCACGTCATTTGCCATTATATGGCAAAGATGAAGAGCACTTCACACCGCAAAATCTCTTTGTTAGCCGAAATTCATATAGGTGATACATGTATACTATTTAACAAACATGTCAATGAAATATGAATGCATAAAGCAAACATTTTTGCGGGATGGAAATATCTAATAAACTTTTAGTTTTACGCATCATTTCTGCGTAGATCTGAAATTCGCTATGACGTTTTGTACTATGTGCGTGGGCATGACATTTTTATAATGTGATGAACGCACGAGGGATGCTGGAAAAACACGGCCGTAGGCGAGCGAGTTTCAAACTTTTCTCGTGTTTTTTTTTTTCAGCATCCCAAGTGCGTTTATTTCAGGTAATTTCCCTGAAATAAAACTTGTCGTAAAATTTCTTTCTTAATTTGTCTATTTACTATTTAGGAAATAAGAAATGAAAATATGAAATAAAAAGAGGGGAGTGCCCATGCTCGTTTAGAAACTCGTTTGGCAAACATTCCCATGTTTTTAGTGCTATTTATGAAGGATTACGGGAAACAAGAAAATAGTGATAAAACGCTCACTAATGAAGCAATACAGTTCGTTTCCAAGTTTGAACATAACTGTTGGATGCCTCACTACCTAGGACGAACATTGGAATCTTTAATTTTCTCTGTGTGTTGATGCTACTCTTGAAAATGTGCGCACCGCTCTTGATAATTTGAGGTTCTTTGGTACCTCATTTTAGGGCTTTTGATGACGATAGCTCAAAAACTTGTTAGAATTTCTTTTAATTTTTTTTATAACAGGGAAATGATAGTCTTATCAAAATGGTAAAATAAAAAAAATGGGGATGCCCAATCTTGTTTTCGCGCAATATCCCAAAAAGCGACTTTTTCTTACTACGGATCTCACGGGTCGCCTTGTGTTTGAAATCCATGCTGCTACCACGCCCACAAACATCTACAAGTTCGCCTACATTCCTTTGCTCACGTGAATTTCAACGGTCTGCCGATTTCACTAGATTTTCTTGAAACGCTGCAAAAACATAAAAGGAACGGCGCCAAATGAACTTATCAAGGCCTAAATTAGCTCGAGATGCAAACAATCATCCCTCAAAGTATACTTACGGTACAAATTACTAAGATTGTTGGCTAAAATAAGGTCTTGTTTATGATTTTTCATTCATGGTGAATTTCCGCCAAAAAAAGACAGCAGACAGAAACGTTACATAATCTAGACAAAACACGGACGAATGTAGGCGGCGTCGCAGATGTTTGTGGGTGTGGTAGCGGCGTGAATTTTCAAGGCAGTGCGACAGTTCGGTGAGATCCGTAGTAGTCTATCTCGCTCAATTGGGATATTTAGCTTGCGCGCGCGCTCGATCACGTCAATTCGAACGAATTAATCGCGCGTCCATGCGCCGAATAGAGTGCGCCGTGCAAAACAGGGGAACAACCTTAAGCATTAGAGCACAACTTTATATGACTTTATCGGCGCAATAGAGCACGCGTGATGTTGGGAGAGACACGAGAACATCACATCTCTTATGATATAGCGGGAGAGAAACATTAACTTTATTGGTGTAATAGAGCATAGATTTTGACCAATCAGAGCGCGCGTTATATCGTAGCTATATTATAAAACAGTAACACTAATAAAGGACTGTTGTTTTCATGTTTTCCTAAATGTTTAGATCCAGGAATTAAGAGCCTTAGTCATTCCGTTATTTTGTCAGCCTAGGAAGATGCTGGCTTGTTTATCATCCAGTGAATGTACCAAAAGTCTTAAATTTTGTCTGTGGATAGTTCAAATGCAAGCAATAACAATGGAGTGGCAAAAGCTGGCTGAGACTCTTTAGCACTGCAATTTGCGGGTAAGAGGACATGTAACAAGGACCCTTTCCTTGTTTACCACTTCAAAAGCAGGGACAAATTTTGAATGGATTCGCTGTACTGGAAGATAATTGGCAGGTCCATCTTCTTCGAAAATATCCCGACAAAATACTTCAACGGGAGCCCCGAGTTGATGCCGGGCGGGGTGTTCTTTGAACCATTTAACATTTGCTATTAAGAATGTAAACAGCTTTCCATTTATATCAACATTTTGTCTGAAGTAATGGAGGACAATTCCTGGCCGCAAATTTACTCCAGAAAAGTCAATCCTTCCACCCTGTCCACACCAGCGAGCAAGAATGAAAGATGATCGCTCCTGCCGGGTCTCATGAACTCCAAATTTTTCCCCTGCAATTGCTATTCCGCTGTATCTTTCACAGTTTCCATTTACATTTATCGCATGACAGTCCAAAACAATTTGGTATGACTGCTGTAAATACTGTAATGAGTAGGATTCAATGAAATATCTTGAAATAGGACCCAAGAATGTATAAAGACCCAAATGGACATCTGAGATAGCCCACATCAAGCCTTTCTTAGGGGGACCAAAGGAAAGACGGTTCTGCTGAAAAAGATAGTCATAGATACATTCGATGTCCACATTTTCGCCTGTGTTGTACGTCTGCAATGTTCCTACAACATTGTTTTTGAGTTTATTTACAAGAGGTGTAAACACCTCACAGAACCGAGACGGAAGTGGCATAGTCTTGATTACCTGTACTTCCAGAAATTTCCTCATTATCTGGATTTCAACAGATCTTTGGTTTGTTCTGTATTCCCCCAGAATACCATTGAATCTTTCAAAGCTAAAAAGCCAAAAGGAATACACTGGTCCAAAATCCAAAATACAGTCTGCAATATGCATATGTAGGTGCATGTTGGTGTTACCTTGTCTTTGCCATATAACCTCTCAAAATCCTTGCAAAACTGTAAGAGGTGCAGATGTCCTACTTCAGCTTTTCCACGTGTAATAATTGGACAGCATAATATTGAGCAGGCTGTTACAAAATGGCGCCAAACCTCAAGATCATCTTTTGGAAGGACATTCCACAGGCAAAATATTGAATAAACAATAGTCCATGTCTTCCATTGATCTGCTGTAAATCCTCCGTAGCAATGTCTTATTTTTTTGGGCAGACGGCCTACTGTAGCTGGTGCTTTTACCTTATCCACTTTAACCTGTATTTGTTCCATGGTTTTAGGATTAATGATTGGACTAGTTGGATCAAGCCAGAGTTTCATGATGCTTTTTGCAGTGCCAGTGAAAAGATTATGCATGGGATCAATAATATGCATCCTCACGCAATCAAAGTATGGCAACATCATAAACTCTGTGAAGCGGGTACCATACTGGGATTCTTTTTTGCATCTATCTCCCAAACTTGTCTGCTGGAGTATTTCTTCGGCTTGTTCCCTGTGTTGCTCATTTGTTCTTGGAGGACACGGTTCAAAACCAGAAAAATCCATTTTGTCCTCTCCAACCGTGCCTGGAAACATTTTGGTGCACTTTGAGCACCCATGACATGACATGTGTCCAGTAAAACCACACGCCTTTCTTGCAGCTGGTACATCGCACCCCACACAGAGTAAGGCAGCACGGAAAGTTTGAACACCACTAGGTGTGTCCATCTCTATGCCCATCCATAAACTGTTTAATTCCCTGACAAGTGGCTTTAAGAAAGTGTTAATTGTGAGTTTTGGTTCATGTGGTCCAGGAATAATTCCAACAAGTAAAACATTTTCTGACTTAAAGCGCTCTTCCCTTGGAAGGTTCATAAATGTCATATAAATTGCACCAACACTGTAGACTGAATGTTTGAAGGGTTGGAACCAATCTACATTTAGCATTAGTGCATAATTATTGGGAGAGGCTAAAAATGGCTGGTTTTCTACAAACAGGAAGTCTTTCCAGATCTTGCCATCAAAAACATCTGCCAAGAAACCATTTGGTATTTGTCGACATCTCCATGACTCACATTTAAGGATAAAACCTGGACGTTGCACAAACTGTTTCATATTTTCAATTATACTTTTATAGCAGTACACTTTATAAGGATAAAGCCTTTTAACTCCGTTTTTCAGAATACCCTCTTTCAACAGTGGTTCACCACATTTAGTGCGCCTAAATTTCTGTCGGTGATTTTAAATTCTACATGGGAACACTTTTTAATGACTGTTCTCCCAAGGCTCTCATAAAAGCAGTCTTTAAAATGATACAAAGTGAGGCATTTTGGGCAAACCACATACTTCTCAAAATTGTCTGTATTCATCCCCAAATACTTCTTAAGTAGTTTCAGCGACTTTGGAAAAGCCAAAGCAAAGCATGCAACAGCAGGATAAATGGAACCAAGACAGTTGAATACAGCAGCCATAAACTTGATAAGCAGGTCGAGAGCGTAGTCTGAAACATAGCAGTAGGATGACCATAAACACAGAAATACTAGCAGCCACCTTATGATTACTTGACAGTGCTCACTATTCTCATCAACATTGTGATACACATCAGCGCTTGCACTTAGCTGGAAATCTTTATCCAAGTCCTCGTCAGAGAAATCCCATATTTCTACCTCACTCCCATGCCTTGGTCTTTCCATGTACATCCATTCATCTTCATTTTCATAGTTTACTCCAGCAAGTCTTGCATCTTCCTCTCCCAGCTCCTCTAAAACAGCTCCTGTAATCAATTAATTACATGTGGTAAATATGTTGAAACACCCTCTGTATAAAGACAGTCATGATTAGGCTCCTTATTTGATTTCAAAATGCTACTTTTTGACACACATCAATTCAATCTTCACAGTAAACATTGTCACATCATGCGCTAGTCGTCACGTCAGACTAACTCGCCCTCGGTCAGACTTGCCTCCCCCTTGTCACCTTGCCAAAACTGTATGTCGTGGTTACTTCGGTTTCTCTCCCACACAGAGCAACATTAACCCTGTCTATGCCTAAGGTTGTGTCTGTAACTTTTTAAAATCCTATGTACGCCCCTACTCAGTTTAGTTGTAAGGTGGGCTTTATGTGCAACCCACTGTAACATTTACTGTAAGACAGACAGAGCTTGATTTTGTCAACCCCCTGTGCAGCAGGCGGCGCAAGATTCAATAGGTCTGAGCTGAATATGAAACTACTTTATTACCACTAGAAACGGGACCAACAAGCTAGGACCCAACCTATAGTACACAAAATAGATAGAACAATTTAACAACTAACTCTAATACAGTTTCTCATTAATAACTATTTATAACTACTTCTTAAATTACAGTCTGAAAGCTATAATTGAATTGAGCTCGCAGGAATCCATAAACCTTCTTTACTACAAAATTCCATGAAAATACTTCCAAAATATACTGAATGTAAATGGCTCCAAAATATACCATTATTGAAGAATATAAGTCCACTGCATAGCAGATGCAGTAACAATGATTTATAGAAATAGTACTAAACCTACAAACATATTTCCCAAAAATACTATAAAGAACTGTGCTAAAACTATGAAAACAAAAGGAAAACAAAAGTTATTTTAATACCGGAAATGACATCACGCAAAAGGGCGGAGAGGCTCATGGGTAATGCAATCCAATGACAGAAAGCTCAGAAACTACCGAAGTGAAATGCAGTGATTCCCAGCGCTACTTTCTGGCAATTACTCACTGTACAAGACGAAACTCCAAGAAAATGTAATACTAAATTAGTCTCCTGCATGAAAGGTGATCTCACTAAGTCTAAGAATGGAATATGAATGTAGAATAACCTTTTAACCTACGAATAAATCTATCAGAACTCAACCATGAACACACATGTCCATTGAATAATTATTGTTGTTTGCAAAACCCAAAAATCTCTCAAAACTGAATGAGAACACTAAAATAGCGAAAGCTTAACCTAAGAAATACTACTCTAAGCTAGGTTACAACAAAATGCAGACCGGATAACGCAGCTAAGAAGCATATGAACAACTCTAAGCCGAAATTATTCCCCGAGTGAATTACAACAACACTCGTGCAAAGTGCAGCACGCGAAGCGCACAGAATTGTAAACAAAAGTTATCTAGGATCCAAGCTAGTTATGGTAACAAAACCACAGAATCTCTCCAACGCGAAACTGAAACCTGATTACCATGGATGTGTTTAATTCAAAATTGATCCATTCATGAAATAAGGGGCCAATGCAAAGTGCACATTAATACAAACTTTTCTCATCTGAAACCACTCTACTAATTTTGACAGCAGAACATTTAAGCAGAGCATTGCAAATCTAATAGAAAAAGGCAATTGCAATCACTTCAATTGTGTCACTAGAAAATGCATAAGGGAAAAGAGTAGAATGCTTCACTGGAAGTCTATACAGCTTTTGCCTGATAAATTATTGCTCATAAATCAGCAAAGCCACACAAAAGTTTGTTGGCAAGAATGAAGCGGGGAAAAAACTTGGCTCCATACAGCCCTGCATTTTGAACCATGGCCTAACATATAATAGTGCTTTTCTGTGTTGTTTTATATCTTATTAAAAATGAATAAAAAGGCAAATTAATTTTATTTCTGCAAAATGACTTTCAGGCATAAAGCAGAATCTATTTTCTTCATTATATAGCTACAATATAACATGCACTCTGATTGGTCCAAATGTATGCTATAATTCATGGATAAAGTAATTGGTTCTCTTCTGCTATAGCATAAAGGTATTAGAGCACAACATAGGCCTTTATCACACAATATTGTTTAATAATATAATAGTTATTGAATGTCACAAAACAATTTTACTAATACAGATGTGTAAAATTGAAAACTGGATTCCATTTTCTGATACCTAATAGTATACTATTAATCATTATAAAACAACTGCAATAGTAGTATAGATAGTATTACCAAAACGCTATGGTAAATCTTATGGTACATGGCTTTGGCCGGAAGTCTGTTTCCACTTGCCGAACTATGACAAAACTTGGGTTTCTGGAAAACCCAAATAGCGAATAGTACCAAATAGTGCCGAATAGTACCGAAAAATGGGAAAAAGTACAAGTCATTTTCTTATTAATTTGAAATACGAGTTATGCAATTGAGCATTGCCTCATCAAACAAGAATATTGGCTCGTCAAACAAGAATAACAGCATTTCTTACCTTATTATCGCTGAGACTAGTGCACAGGAAGAAAGAAAAGTCTGCTTTCAACGTTTGTGTTGAGAGTAAACATACTTAAGTCAAGGATTTCTGCACTGTCAGACATTGTCATAATATTGATAGGGAAGGAAGGCTTGCCTCTTCTTTTCCGAACTGTTTGTTGGAGCGCTTGGTTTCGAACACGACAAAAAAAAAAGTATAGGGGGCACCCAATGATTATTTTCGGTAAAATCTGTTCGGATGGTGCTACGAGAGCTGAAACTTTCGCTTCAGAATTTCAAGCTTTAAACTTTCGTATATAGATTCTAAGATCCCCTGGATTTTTCGAATTGCACAAAAGGTGAAATTTTACTATTTGGGGGGAGTTTTGCCATTAAAAAGGTCACCTAAAATTTTCGGATAGAGTTTTTCCCCTGGCATTTTTGCAAAACTTGATTTCAATAAAAAATATTAAAAATACCCAGTTTACAGTCATTTGTATACTAAGCAATGACTTATGATGGTATACAACAGGGAGTCTGTCATAATAATGGCGCTAAAGTCTCGGCGGTCGCAATCATCGGGTAAGAAATTGTTTGTTGTTTTTGTTTGACGAGCCAATTCTCATTTCCATAGCCTCGAATTTCAAATTAAGAAGAAAATGAATTGTATTTTTTTCCATTTTTTGGTACTATTCGGCACTATTCGCTCTTCGCTATTCAGGTTTTTCAGAAACCCGACAAAAGTTCAGCAATTTCTATCATTTCTCCATCTAAATATTTAAGAAACAGCATCTATCAAATAATAGAACCTTAAGAAAACAATAGACAAGATTGGCAGCTTGAGGAAATAGCGAGATGGACAGACTTTTTTATTTTAGCAAGTGAAATACGATCAAATCAAACGTGCAACTGGCAAATCGATGGAAAACGGCAAGGTAAGTTATTAAGTTTTGCCACTCCTAAATTAGGAATTTACGCAGTTTATGATAGTTACAGTATACAAGAACGATTGCATACAAAATAGAGGGGATTAGCTTCTTTATGTTTAAACAACCTTTCAAGTTCGTTTGTGCTATGAAATCAGACAAAACAATGGCTCGCATAAAATTTTCTGTGGAGATTTTTGCAAACTGTGTGCTACCACTTTTCACCGATTTTGCATGTAAATACATTCATTTTCAAGGCATTTTTCACTGAATTAAATCTCTTTCGTTATTAAAGCTGAACATAAGTGCTTTGTAAATTTCCATGATTTGAATGGTCTCAGTAAAGAGAAAACACAAAATAATTGGGAGAATTGAGTCACACTGAGTTCGATCAAAACTCAAAACTTATAAAAGAAAGGGGCTCGTGTTCCCACAGCCTTTGTTGTTCTCCCAACCTTTCACGCGTGCTATCATCAGGCTATGGTACATGGAAAAACGTGTTCTATTTCTTAAATATATTGTGAAGGCCTATTCTATGACTTTATCAGAAAAATTGAGTACTTGTGATGTTGGAGAGAGATCATCAAAACATTTTAAAATCACTTGCCTGCAGCCAACGTTAATCTTGTGTCTCTCCCTGCATCACGTGTGCTCAATTTCACCAATAAAGTCATAGAAAGTTGCACTGTAATGCTTACGGTACTGTGCGACTTTGTAAACCAGGGCATACTGTAAAAAAGTTGTCACTTAGAGATTCAAATGATGGAAATTGATTACCTGCAATATGTCTGACAATTAGTCACTTAAGTTATTTCAGATCATAATTTTCAACTTTTTTAGAGAAAGTGAATATTTTTGAATATCTGACATCTCAAGAAAGTCAAGATCCTTTGTTCTGTACTTGCTTTCTGTTTGTTTAACTTCTTACAAAATGGCCCAGTTGACATAGTCGCACAATAAATAATAGCACATATAACAAAAGTAAAAAGGTTTGATTGAGGTTTTTTTGGAGTGTTCCGATGTAGTAGGTATATACTAAAACAATTATTATCCTCAGGCTCTGTGAATAGTGGCGAATAGTCCCCTTGACCGCAATATCGAAATTGCTCTTTTTTAATATTGAAAATTTGTAATTACATATTTAACATTTTTTATATTGAATTGAAAAGTGCATTTTTGGGTTGAATAATGAAATTAATAATGGATTGAATATTATACTCAAGGTAGCACAGTTCTTTCAGGGCCAATCCATTTTGTAACCACCCCCTTTTGACAAGTTTTTCTGGCGGGTTCTGAAATCTGGTTTCCAAATACCATGGGGTGTTGAAAATACCTGCTTTTTCAGGATTTAGTCAGGCTCATTGACCAGAATTTGCAATTCACCGATCCCACATTCATTGTTATACCCGTAGTTACTGTTGCTACGTCGGACAAGCCAAATTTTATCTTTGGCATAGAGCGCGGAAAAGACACCGATTGCAGGAAGGTGTTAGAAGTTGTTGCATACAATTTGGATTTATATTTTTATCTTGAAAAGCTGAATAATTATTGAGAAATCTTCGATATTCAAGTTTGTTGCTCGGACATTTTGAATTCCGTAGGGAAAACTTCCTATTGTTTGCTATGAGTGGGCGGAGCTATCGTCAAAATAGGGATCGGTCTATTGGTTTTCAAAACTGTAGTGGAAGACATTTAGAAATTTCTCAGGGTTTCTGGCCTCTGAACAACTTTCTTGGAGAGTCTAGTAAAAAAAATCATTTTCGAGGGGTCAAATTCTAAAGGGGGTATTAAAATAGAATGGCCATCAAGCTCGGACCTTTTACCGAGCAATTATTCCAACAAACGTAACACTTTCATAGTCGACATTATTACGCCGTTTGTTAGCCTGCTCGCAGGCATGGCGAGTAGTGACAAAATGTGGCAAATCCAAGATGGCGGCCACGCGAAAGCAACACTCTCCAATACATGCGAGCAGGCTAACCGTTTGTTTAGGTGAAAAAGCCTTAATACTTTAAAATACTTTAAGACTTACCACTGCAAGTAGACTGTTCATGTCCTCCAGTAAAATCATCGGTTATTCCTTGCTCTGCCTCGTCAATTGCCATATCCAAGTGATCGGATTCTCTGTCTGCTTCACCCTCATCTGCTTGTGAATTTGTATCGCTACCTGTGGCATCGTCGTCCTCTGTTTTTTGCCAAATGTTGTGCTCTTTATCATAATAAAGTGAATAATGAAGTCTGTACGTACGAGGGGTCACAAGTGAATTGCAATGCTCGCACAGCTTTCGTTTTGGTCTAGCTGTCTCTTCCATTTTGGCGCCTCTTGGTGGGATCTTGGCGGGCTTTTTATCTGTGAATCGGTTTACGTGACGTTTTATTGCGCAAGTTTGCTTAGCAGCTCAAAGGTCGCCTTAGTTTACGTAACAGCTTGTCTCTGTTCTTCCAATCAGATCATTACCTTTTGTAAAGTTTCACGTGAAGCGCTGCGGGGGAGCTGTATGTTTATGACCACGTGAATAGAATCAACCAATGAAAGCTTTCGAAACGGTAAACAATGGTAAAAGAGCGCGAATTTGAAGTATAAGATCCTTTGTAACCTTTGGATGCATTCTCTTCGCTCGTCGATTCTACCAAGGAAAGGAGTTCTAAGTCTACAGTCGCCTGCGCTTTATTGTAAAGAAATGGGCCGCACACCACCAATTCCTGGCAGCCGTAAACAGACGTCTCATTCGCATGATCTTGCGCCACAGAACAAGAAAAGTAAACCTAACACTGTGAAACCGAAATCTATATCAACTGCTGCTTCAAAATCGAAAAAACAACGTGCTCCAACACCACCGCCATTGCAAGATGAAGAGGATACACTACATTCGCCGCCAACCTCGCCTGAATTTGAATCCCCATCTGAAAATGAAGACAGCGATGAGCAAAGCGATGGTGAATCGATAGCGAAAAGCACATCGCTCCCCAGACCAATTCGGCCAACAGGATTATCTTCACAAGCGAGCCAAAGCAGCGGAGACCGCCAGGCAACGGAGAGGCGTGGGAGCAATTCACAAACGCCAATACAACCACCACTTCCTCGATTACATACGGCTGGAACCGCTTCTGGCGCGTCAAATAGGCGGTTGATCATGGATAACTCTGAGAGCTCCAAACTTGATACATTCATCCAGGAACAACGTCAGTTCAATAAGCAAATTCTTGATGCTCTTCAAGCTACTGGCCAAGCACAGGAGCAGGGAAGAAAAATGAAAAGAGGAAGACTTCCTGTCGAGCTAACGGTAAGGCGAAAGCTCTGAAATTCTGTGGAATCAATGCGTAGTCCCAAAGGGGGCTGTAAAATCGTTGCATCACGACCTGCGTTTTCAAACATCAATTTGTTTTTGGCTTTGCTGTTCCGCCAGCCAAATGTTATAAACCAATCTGATTCTTGCCCTGTTTCGTCTAGTGCAGTCACCTGGCTTTTCGTCGCGACGTTGTCAGGGCAAGAGTTTCATTGGCTCAGAAGGCACATGATTGGCAGAACAGTAAAGTCCAAAATTTTAAAATAATTCGATGTTTTTGAAAAGGTGGGTAGCGATGCAATCGGTTTTAGCTGTAAAGGGAAATTGGTAATAAAATAAAAACATCAACATGATGTGTTAGAGTGTTTTCAAACAACATTTTTCTGAATCAATGCCTTTAAAATGCTAATAAAACTACATTGTATTCAATTGTTTTGGTATCAGGCTTCTGTCCGGCTGGTATATAGAAATCTGTCTACTGAAGATAATGAGGTCACATGGAACTTAAACAAAAGGTAATGGAGTTTGTAAGTAAAGGGATGAGTTTGACCACTGGTTTAGATTTTGTCATTTAACAGGCTTTAAGTGAGCAAACAATTTCAGCTGACAACCTTTGTTTTCAGAGAGAACTTTACAGTCAGCTTTTTGTGCCTGCCAATACACTGTACTCTTCCTTTTAAAATTTTAAAATTACCATCCGCATGTACAACGATTTACCACTGTATGCATTGCTACGTGACCTTCACTGTTGCGATTGGCGATTCTCAGCAAAGGAACTGTAACGTTAATTTTCTTGAACCAGAAAGTTAAAATTCGAGCTAAGGAAGACAGAGGATAGCTTAAAACCATTTTGGTTGATATGTCAATCAATTTTGAGGCAATGAAGTGACAGAATCCAGCATTTTGGTTTGACTGACAGCTAAAAATCGCCCATCGCAACATTGAATTTTGAGGTTGCGTAGCAATGCATACAGTGATAATGAAATTTAGTAAGAAATATTACAATTTATTATGTTCTCAAAATCATCTAATAGTAATATTTCTCTGACTATGCATTTTGGTAGGCTAGCAAATTGGTGGCTGAGACCAAGGTTCTTTCTATTTTTGTTTAATTTCAAGTGTTGGATGCCAATACATGAATGTCTGACACCTACACCATTTGTTTTCATTATTAGTTTCACAGAAGATGTAAACGAGGAAATAAACCAGAGAATTTTAGAAGGTGTGAGAAGCCTTGATAAGAGTGTTCCCTTTGCTCTGGCAAGAGGTGAGAATAATAATGTACATCCTATCTACCAAGCTGTTGGTAGACCCCAGATTGCGAATTGCAAAGGGTGGGGTGGAGGTGTTGAGAGTCATCTAATTTCCTACTGTATTTTTTCTTTTCTTTAAAGTGGCACTCGCATGTTTAATTTTCGTACAACCTGTCAAAAAATATAATAACCAAAATAACAGTGCAGGTTTGTTAAATGACCTGTTTAACTGTTAAATCAATACAAGTCTATAGTGTTTCTATCTCTTATCAAGAGGATGGAATTGGATTGTGCTTTGAATTATTTGCTTGTCAGACAAGTGTCCCTTTAAATATTCTAATAAATATAGAATTCAGTTTGGTCATTTCAACATTTACTGCTGTGTGGGTAGCTGAACGGAGGGTCATTAACATACTGACTATTTCTAGTATTAAAACACATTTTGCACATTTCCCAGCTGCCACAAAGGCTCACTTCACATCAAAAAAGAGGGAGGCAAAGGTTACTAGCCGAGGAAAAGAAGCATACCTCAAAATTCAAAGAACAAGGAGCCGAAAAAATACTGTATGTATATGGAACATTTTAAAGGATAAGCATTAAATACTGGAAAATGTCTATTTAATCTTGTTGCTAAATTTTCGGCTTTATCAGAGCAATAATTATCAATATTTCATAGGTGTTTAATTCAGTAATTATTGCTTATGCTGGTTATTATCCCTAAGAATCAACGAGTAGAGGAGTGAATTAAAATAATAGTAATATGTATAGTAATGCGTATGATATCCTCTACATGGAATTGTTCAAATTTTATGAGTACAACAATTTTAAATGGAAATAATCATTAGTCATGTTAAGTTTTGGCATATTAAAGCAAATTGTCAACTTACACTAAGATTCCTGTTATACGTTGCCCAAACACTAAGCTGATGTGCATGCATTAGAATGCTGTGCAGTGTTTGAACACCTGTTCAAACACCTGTAGTTATCTCAAACAAATATCTCTTTAGTTGGATATTGCATTTTCTATTGTGTGTCAGCAAGAGTGGTTGCATTTTAGTTGTGGGGGAAGGCATGTGTTCTCTATCAGTAAGAGTGATTGCATCATGTACAATATTTGTTCTGTGAGAATACTGTGTTCTGGGATAGTAAGAGTGGTTGCATTGTGTGCGATCTTTATGCTGTGAGGGCATGTGTTCTGTATCAGTAAGAGTGGTTGCATTTTGTATGATCTTTATGCTGTGAGGGCATGTGTTCTGTATCAGTAAGAGTGGTTGCATTTTGCACGATCTTTATGCTGTGAGGGCATGAGTTCTGAAACAGTAAGAGTGGTTACGTTTCGCAAGATCTTTATGCTGTGAGGGTACATGCTCTGAAACAGTAAGAGTGGTTGCATGGTGTATACGATCTTTAATACTGCGAGGGCACATGTTCTGTATCAGTAAGAGTGCTTGCATGGTGTACGATTTTATGCTGCGAAGGCACGTGTTCTGTATCAGTAACAGTAGTTGCATGGTGTACGATATTTATGCTGCAAGGCACATGTTCTGCATCAGTAAGAGTGGTTGCGTGGTGTACAGTCTTTATGCTGAGAGGGTATGTGTTCTGACAGTGAGAGTGGTTGAATTTTACATGATCTTTATACTGCGTATATGGGCATATTTTCTTTATAAGTAAGAATCAACCTTACTGAAGTGCCTTACCGTAAGTATTGAGAAATGATCATGGTTTGTTGATGCAGTTGGCATTTTTCTTTTTCCATAGAAAAGACAGCAACGCACAAAGGCATTGAAGAACTCGACATCTCTGGCAGAAGATGAGAAGGAGAAGTATATGTCCATTATGGACAACAGATACATGTCCTCCGAAGAATCCATGTCGGAGGAGGAAGAGCTGGATGATGAAGGGCAAATCATTCAGAAAGCTAAGAGAATAAGGTTAAAGTCCGTTCCCTGGAGAAGTGGGGAATGTGAAAATATATTTCAGAGACTGGACCGCAAGGTCAGCCGCTCCAGAAATCAGAAGGGCCTTTCAATGCTCATTCAGCGTGTAAATGGCCCACCTTCAATCAGAGATCAACCTTCTGATGCCCCAGAATGGGCAGTGAAAATTGATCCACAATGAGTTAAAACAATTGACTTCATTGCATTTTTATCCTCACAGAGCAGGTGGGAAATTTGTATAGAGCATGCACTCGTGAAAGTGAGGCCAGGCTTGTGAGTTTATGTTAGCGTCGAAAACTTTGCATTCCTGTAGTCTCTGTCTGGAACAAAGTAACAACAAAATCATAATTATCAGTGATACATACCCTGATCGCCCTTAGGGCTTAAGAAATAGAAACATATACAGTACCTTTAACATGTAAAACTTTCAGGGCGATTGTGGTTCTTAAGTTTCATCCTCATATCTTGAACTTGTATTCGTACCTAATTCATGGAAAATGTTGCATGTAAAAATACAAAATATGAACATATTCGAGAAACTAGCTTTTGCACCAGAACCAAACTTTCTCAGGTTCATTCTTGCATTTAAACCGACCTATTTTTGCAAGTTTCATTGGCTGAAAAAATTGTCTTGGTATATTTCGAGGGCCGTTTATACCTTCACTCCACATGAAATCAAGCTTTGTCTACTCCTGAGGTTCTATCATGCAAAACTTTTTTTGTTAGGTAGCAATGTAATAAAACAAAGAAATAATTTACCCGCAGCATGAAAATTTGCCAGGAATGTGACGTTTGTGCAAACTTGCAAGCCTGCCCTCTTGGCTGTGCCCGCATTCATTTGTCAGCGTCGACAAATTTCCCATCTGCTTCCTCAAAGTGGATTGGGGACCCTGCATTTCAATTTTTTAACCCCTTCTCTACATTTTCCACTTTTGGTAAAATGGCTTAGATATTCAAAGTCCAATGCTGGAAATAAGGAAAAAATGCCTGGTGGTACCTGTCAGTTATGTCACAGGAAGTGTTAGGGTAGCCCATGGCTAATTCACAAAACACAACCTAAAAGTAAATCTCCTTCTACCATTTGCCTCCATCCATGAAGTGTGACAATTTTTTCGCAAAGGTTCACTTTTCAAACATGCACGTTTTGTCGAAATTGTCATGTTTTTCGCTCACTAGCTGCAGCTTTGACCATTAATTTTCAGCCAATCAGAGAAAAGTAAAACTTTGTGAAAAAATTGTCACACTTCATGGATGGATGCAATGGTAGTATTTGCTTAGAAGACAGCAGAATGTCAGATATTTTTATGCTAACTTGGCTCTTTACACAAAATACTTAGTATCATGCATGCTAAGAAAGTTACAGCAACTAAGTTTCCTATAGGTGTCACCATTGAATGAAACCCTCCTGATTGAGAAAGGCATGACAGGACATTTTTGTTATGCAATAGGTGACTTAAGAATAATTACTGCGGTTTTCATAATTCTGCGAACTCTCGCTAACGATTTCCAACCGTCAAACCGCCTTCTGGCTTCCGTCAATCAAACTCCCGAGTCTTTTCGTCGTACTCTTTGTGCTTTTGATTGGCCAGCACGTAACGTTGCTGTCGCGACAGGAAGCCATTTTAGCACTGCTTAGGCGCTGGCCAATCAAAAAGCACAAAGAGTAACGACGAAAAGACTCGGGAGTTTGATTGACGGAAGCCAGAAGGCGGTTTGACGGTTGGAAATCAATAGCGAGAGTTCGCAGAATTACGAAACCGCAGTAAACTTAATACAACACTACCAACAGTGAAAAGCTGGGAGTTCACTATCCTATAGGAAAAAATCTCCTCCCCTTGTCCTGGTGGGAAAGGAATGCTTTTTAGACAATGCTTTATAGTTTGATAAAACTGATTGTGGAAAAATTCAGGGGGCTTTCATTTGCTGTGGCATGGGGTGAGATCATTTGAAATGATGTTTTGTGGTGGGATTTGTAATATTTGTGTGTGTGTGGGGGGGGAGGGTTGTTTTGTTAACAATTTCACAATATATTTGAAAAATATCTCACTTAATATTGCCAAAACAGTCCCACACTTCTAGCATAACAAATGAAAAGCCCCTTATTTGCGGTCTACAGTTTCTTTTAACTATTAATTGAAAATAAATTAAAGCAAAAGCAATTATTATGTTCAAAAGCAAATGAAATCCATATACATTATAAAGAATATTTATTTGAATCAAAGCATTTTATTTTATATATTTTCAAATTCTTATTGATTGATGTTTTTATCTTGAAATTTAATTGATTCTAAGTGATTTACAGACAATTACAGAAATTACAATTACAGACAATTTACAGAAAGGTTATGTATCAGGGACTTATTGAAATTAAAACAATGTGTTGCAGATAATTTGTATTCCTGTTTTCTGTAACCTAGACGCTAAATATAGTGGAAAAGCGAACAAAGATTACATTTGCGATATTTTTGCTACTGTTTTTAAGGGCGCAAAATATCACTTTTCCATTGTATTTGCTTGCGTGAATAGAGGGCGAAAGGTGACTTTTGCATTCCCTTTGCCCCATGTTTGTCGGGCAAAAAATGTCATTTGCAGCAAACGCTAACGATGAGTGAAAAAGCGCGTAAACTTTACATTTGCGATGTTTTTGCTAGTGTTTTTCTAAGGGCGCAAAATATCACTTTTCCATTGTATTTGCTTGCGTGAATAGAGGGTGAAATGTGACTTTTGCATTCCCTTTGCCCCATGTTTGTCGGGCAAAAAATGTCATATTTGCAGCAAACGCTAACGATTAGTGAAAAAACGCGTAAACTTTACATTTGCGATGTTTTTGTTAGTGTTTTTCTAAGGGCGCAAAATATCACTTTTCCATTGTATTTGCTTGCGTGAATAGAGGGCGAAATGTGACTTTTGCATTCCCTTTGCCCCATGTTTGTCGGGCAAAAAATGTCATATTTGCAGCAAACGCTAACGATGAGTGAAAACGCGCGTAAACTTTACATTTGCGATGTTTTTGCTAGTGTTTTCTAAGGGCGCAAAATATCACCTTTCCATTGTATTTGCTTGCGTGAATAGAGGGCGAAATGTGACTTTTGCATTCCCTTTGCCCCATGTTTGTCGGGCAAAAAATGTCATATTTGCAGCAAACGCTAACGATGAGTGAAAACGCGCGTAAACTTTACATTTGCGATGTTTTTGCTACTGTTTTTCTAAGGGCGCAAAATATCACTTTCCATTGTATTTTCTTGCGCGTATAGAGGCCACGAAATTTAATATTTTCGTTCTCTTTGCTTCTTGTTTGTGGAGCAAAAATATCAGATTTATCGCAGACGCTAAAGATGAGTGAAAAAGCGAACAAAGATTACTTTTGCGATGTTTTTGCTTTTGATTTTCTCAGGGCGAAAAATATCAAATTTAGCACAGGACAAGTACGGTAGAATAAAATTAAGCCGAATATGAAATTTGATGCATCTATCAACTCCTTACACACTTGTGTAAATATCAAATTCACACCCTCTGGCAAAGATAGTGAATACCGCTTAATCTTTGTCTTTGCCACTATTGCGAAGCCCTGGGTAATTCATCTTTTGCACAATTTTTTACCCATGTAGAATATCATGCAAAACTCATATTTGCTTCGGTTAATCTAGCGTCTAGCAAATCACTGTATTTTGCGGTATTCACTAAATTATCTTGGGTACGTAAAGATGAAGTTTGCAAATTTGCAAATACGTGTAAAGCCATGCAAATATGGTATTCGCACCAGATTTCACATGGATTTGCATGGGACGTAAATTTATTATTTCGTGCAGTGTCAAGGTGTTTAATCATTTACATAGTAAAAGTAAATGAGTTAGTCTGATTTCTTTAAGTTAAACACGAAAATTAGCACAAAACGGCACGTCGTACGCTTCACCATTCTGAGAGATAAAGAGAACAATACCAGATTTCTTTATGTTTTTGCCGCGCCGTACGGTGAAGCGTTAAATCAACCTAAAAACAGTTTGTAGATCGCACAAAGCGTTTCAATTCCAGTTTTTTGCGTCGGGATGATTATATTTGCACATTTCTTTCACCTGAAGTTTCCAGAAACTGAAAATCTCTGTTCGCGATTAAGTTATGGGCAGATTTTCTCGGGAACCACACTTCACCGAAAGTCAAATCAAACAGGTGACGTCATTACCGGAAGATGATCACTTATTTGCACTGAAATTGAGTTTTGTGCAGCTTTCACGATTTATATCCACAAAACCCCTATCAAGGCCCATTTTGCTATATTTTGTTTTCTCCCGAATTGAATATCATTTAATTTAGTTCAACTGAAAGCTTCTTGGCACAGCCCTTGTTCTCTGTCTAAAATGGCCCCCAATTTCCTTGAAAACCTTGTTCTCTGCATCAATGAATAAGAATGCAAATTGCTCTAAGTGGCTTCAACTTTCAAAATTAGGACACATAATTCGTTCTGCCTTTCAAATTTGTATGATTTTAGCCATACTAGCCCGTTTTAACTTCATTTCCGAAAAATCCGATTTTCAGACAATCAGCGACAAAATTGTTGAGAATTTTATGTCTACAATCGTTACACATCGCCATACTAAACACTGATGTGTTTCCATATAATAAAACGCTACCGTTCTCGTTAAAACCCCTCCCCCCAACTCAATGTTGTTTTGTCAAACGCGCTAGTGGTTGGGCTTCAACATTGAATAAGGGGGAGCGGGAATTAAAGTCAAGAAGACATCGCTTACGCAGTTGAAATGGAGAAAAGCATTTTGGAAGGAAAATTCTCAACTACTTTTGTCGCTGATTGTCTGAGCTTGGGAATACTGGTTTTATAGTTTTCACGACTTCCTGGACCACTCGCATTAGGCGAAAAGCGAATAAACTCACGCAGATTGACAAAAGCAATCATGTCATAATGATTGGAATGTAGTTATCATGATTATTCGGATCCACTGGACGAAAAAGTGAGCTTTTTATTCTGGAAAAATGCAGCAAAGACAGGCTCGCGCGACCCTTGACGTCATCGATTTGAGGAAATTCCGCCATCAGGCTCACTGTGGTGCTACATGGAATCCAATAATGGCGTGAATGGCCTGTTGTGATGCTGTTCAACAAATAACTGAACGAAGAATTTGGCTTTTTAACGTATACCGACTGCACTACAACGATTTTTGATCAAATTTGACAGAGAAATCCCTGGCAAAACAAGAAAAACACAGACAACCAGTTCTCAGGACGCGCATCCGATGCCATAAAGTCGTGTTGTTTACCAGATAACACACGAAAAGTAGCATATAAGTTAGCTCTTAGTAATATCTCGAAAATTTAACTGTCGATACATTAGTGAAGAGAGGACAAAATGAGAAAACGTGGCTACTACACATCTTGTTGACGAGTGTAAGGGAAATGTGCGTCGCGATTTTGCTAGAGAACCTCGACATTTCATATTACCGAGTACAAAAAAAGCAACGAAAAGTATTTATTTTATGTCTACAATCGTTACACATCGCCATGCTAAACACTGATGTGTTTCCATATAATAAAACGCTACCGTTCTCGTTAAAACCCCTCCCCCCAACTCAATGTTGTTTGTCAAACGCGCTAGTGGTTGGGCTTCAACATTGAATAAGGGGGAGGGGGAATTAAAGTCAAGAAGACATCGCTTACGCAGTTGAAATGGAGAAAAGCATTTTGGAAGGAAAATTCTCAACTACTTTTGTCGCTGATGGTCTGAGCTTGGGAATACTGGTTTTATAGTTTTCACGACTTCCTGGACCACTCGCATTAGGCGAAAAGCGAATAAACTCACGCAGATTGACAAAAGCAATCATGTCATAATGATTGGAATGTAGTTATCATGAAAATTCTCAACTACTTTTGTCGCTGATTGTAGATTTAGCCACTGGCTAAAAGCGGAGCTAAAGGGTTGCCATTGTACATAGGCGTAGTCTTGCATCGTCATACCACTCGACTAAGCACTTGCACCCCCTTGCCACCCCCACCACACAAGTCTGGTTGTCTGAGGTTAATCCCTTCCTGAGATATGTTCTTTTTCTCTTGTGATAACGCCATCGATGACGTAATACCACGTGACCATGCAGTTGCACCCCCCTTGCCACTTAGAAGACTTCACCCAAGTTTGGTTGTCTGAAGTTCATCCCTTCCCGAGATATGTTCTTTTTCTCCTGTGATGACATCATCGATGGCGTCATACCACGTGACCATACAGTTGCACCCCCCTTGCCACTAACACAACTTAAACCAAGTTTGGTTGACTGAGGTTTATCCCTTCCTGAGATATGTTCTTTTTCTCCTATAATGACGTCATCGATGACGTAGTAACACGTGACCATGCAGTAGCAACCCACTTGCCACTTAGATAACTTCACCCAAGTTCGGTTGTCTGAAATTCATCCCTTCCCCAGATTTGTTCTTTTTCTCCTGTGATGACGTCATCGATGACGTCATACCACGTGACCGTGCAGTTGCACCCCCCTTGCCACTTAGATAACTTCACCCAAGTTTGGTTGTCTGAGGTTCATTCCTTCCAGAGATATGTTATTTTTCTCTTGGATGACGTCATCGATGACGTCACATCACGTGATTATGTTACAGCATCCCCCTGGTAGCACAGAGAAAATATCCCAAGTTTGGTTGTCTTAGCATGTTCCCTTGAAGAGAAACAATTGTTTTCTTAGTATACCACAGGGTTCCCATGAGTTTCCGCGTACGGCGGACGGACGGACGCCGGACGGACGGACGGACGCTATACCTTTAATACGAGGAAGAAACAAAAAAAATTCATATCTCAGGAAGGGAACAACCTATGGCAACCAAACTTGGACACATTCATGTTTTGGGCGATACCATTTCAACGCCCTAATCATTTGACTTGGCGCCGTCAATAACGTAAACAAAATGAGCAAGAAAGCCCGTCACGTTTGAAAATCAACTCCATAGTTATGCTAGACGTTATTTCCTTAGGTATGGTGCTCCGCTTGCGCGGGCGTTCGGCCCACGCAGGAGCTCCGCTACAAGTTGTGCACTCTGAAGTGTTAGGAAAAAAAAAATAGATAAGTAGACGGAAAATAGAAGTTAAGGAAACCACAAGGATAATTAAACGATATTGCTGGAGCAGCTGAGATAACTTTTGTTATGTTGAACATACCTTTTGCATGTATAACAAAGCATAGATTTCCCAGAACAACAAATGTAGTGTAGCTTTCATCACCTGAAAAACATGTCACAGAAATGACTTCAGAAAACACAACACGTGGAGTCGTCGTAGAGCAACATCAGAATGGTATACATTAATATGCTCTAATCGTTTAAGTCTGTAATATGGTGAAATTTTCTTGAAAAAAGACATACCACTACCAATAAAGGGAATCAATGGGGGAGGGAACTGTCTTGATATACATAACGTTTCCATTACTCCTGGAACTGAGAAAGCCTGTCAATGTGAACCTGCAAAAAGAAAAAAAAACAATAACGAAATATGAGCAAAGTTAAACATACCACGCCACTAACATTGAGTTTTTAAAACCCGGATTCTGGGTTTTCGGTTTGAGAGTTGTTATGTGTTCTGTTATGATCTTGACCTGCCACGCATGCTCGCAAATCTGAAATGAGTTTCTCCCATATGATTGAGAGTGTCTTCTAACAAACATACCCCACCAATAAAGGACATTAACGAGGACAGGGCTGAAGGGTCAAACACATACCAACACCTATAGAAATGGATTCAGTGGGGACACTACTGGAAGGAACCATGTGAAAAATGATGTGAACTTACTGTGAAACACAAAACATGTGAAATCAAGCATGTGAAACTGATGATGTGAAATGGCGAATCATGTGAAATGCATGTGAAATATTTTTCTTAAGAGAAGTCTTATTTCACATGCTGTGAAATTAATGTGAAATGATAATCATCATGTGAAATTACTGTGAATTTTTTTCTAGAAAAAAGAACAAAACTTGAACATTCACTGCTTCTCGAATTATTCCTAAAAAAACATTTTTTTTTGCTAAATTTCAATTACCTCGATCCTAAATACATTGTCTGATGAAAACTTTGTTGAATGTGTTTAGCTGCAATAGCTAAGTAAAACTAAGGGACTTTGCATGAGTGTAAAGAAAAAGTATTATATAAATCCATGGAGTATTATGTGCATAATAACTCCATGATAAATCACAGAAATGATAAATCACAGAAAGGCTAAATCTTTTTTTTGTGCTATTTTAAAAATAGAATATTGTGTTCGATTGAGTGAAATGTCCGAGCGGGACCTGGGCCGGTCAATCTCGCATCTAATTGGCTAGTATAAAAAACCGCCGAATTCATTTTAGGATCGTATTTCAATAACGAACATCCTACACACAGCATCATCGAAGTCTCGAAGTTTCTCAAAATGGCAGTACTATTTCTGGCAAACTTCATTCCCTGACACACAAAGTTGATCATCGTCTAGATACGCGATTTCGTCTTGTGTTTTCCTGATTGTACTACCAAAGAAAAGCTGAGGCAATGCTTCCGGTATAGAGGAAGGTGAGTCCACAGAGTTCGTGATGCAATCTTATCACTTCAGCGCTTATTATACTTCGGCTGTGTTTATAAATACGAAGACTTATAAAATAAGAAGCTATTAACTTGAAGAAGTCAGTTCGTTGAAAACTGAAGCAGTTTATTCACCTCATTTGTATTCATTTAAAGTGTATCGATCGCGGTCCTTTCGTACTCGCACGAGCCACGCGCCGGCGGCCGTGGCTAGTTAATTTAACCTTTGTTTAAAACTTACACTTTGAAGTGCCCTTTGTGCAAATATAAGTTACCGGTGATTCTTAATATTCATTGCACTGTTAAACTAGAAACTTAGCCTTTTGTTCTGGTTTATCGGAATGAGAGTGTGTTGATGCAGAAACACGCTCGTTAGGTTTTATTTTGAACTCGCCAATCCGGCGATGTCGGCATTAGGTCTTTTCATAAAATGTTGTCTCTCACCTCTGAATAATTCTGTTGAACAATTGCCCTTACGAATGTGAGCCATAACTAATTAATATCTCCTACATTCTGCATGATTGTTGCTATGAATTTCTGCGTTGTAAAGCGTGTATAAATTTTGACACTTTTCACACAGCTCCAAACTGAGAAATTGACATGATCACACGTTTCCGGTGCATACCTATTATGTTATGTAAAACTCTAAAGAAATTATCATCATATCATGGACACTATGCCTTTACCAGTGGTTTTACATAGGAAACAAGTATAATTTCCAGAAGTATCAAAATCGTTGTAGTGTAATTTGTTTTTTTTCACATGGAAAAATATTTCACATACTTATAATTTTCTCAACTTCTACAGTGTGATGCTTTTATTGTTCTCCTATCCTATGCTTTTAACATTAGACTGTGGAACTGTTATTAAATAATTTTTATCATTAAACAGAACTAGAATGATGTTCTAGTGTTCCAGCCTGCTGAGGTCTGGATCAAACTCTGAATTTCACATCCTTTCAAACAATTTCACACCAATTTCACATATACCCAGTCTATCTAGCCCCATAAATTTCACATGAATTTCACATGTTTTTATGATGTGAAAAGGATCAGCCCAGTTCACATCCATTTCACACCATCATTTCACATGGTTAACATGTGAAATACCATGTGAAATATGGTTTATTTTCACATGGCCATTTCACACACATTTCACATGAATTTCACATGGTTCCTTCCAGTAGTGGGAGGGGACTGTAGAGTCCTTTGCTAATTTCTTTGTGTTGAAGATCCTCCTTTTGGATATTCATAGTGTGTTTCCATACACCTGCAACTGAGAAAGCCGGTCAAATTGAGCCTGCAAAAAACAGTAATGAAAGAGGAGTAAAATTAAACATACCCACGCAACAAACATCTGAAATGAGTTTCACCCATATTACTGAGTGATAATTTATCTCTTAACAAACATACCCATCAATAAAGGAATTCAATTGGGAAGTGACTGCAGGGTCTTTTAATAAATTGTTTATGTTGAAGGTAGTTATTTTTCTTGATAATGCAGTGTTTACATACTCCTGGAATTAAGTAAGCCTGTCAATTGAGCCTGAAAAAGAAAACAACGAAATTCCCAACAAACATGTCAAGTTCAATCAATTCGTTTTTATTACACAAGTACAAAAAATATTTGACAATAAGCTATTGAAAAAGAAAATAAATAATGCATGAGTCGTGACTAGAAGAGGACAAGCTTCCGAGCCTGTCATCAGAAAATCTCTCAGTGTCCGACTACTTTTTTTATACTTATTTGCTGTGATTCGCCCCCTGTTGGAGAATGCGCTGTTCTCATACAGTTGGCGTAACTAATAACGTTCAATATTTGGCAAATTCATGCATGTCAACCTACCTCCACATTTTCCAAGGCCACAGGAAGAAACAGTGCCACTGCTACATATACAGTAATAATATACAAATAGCATTAAGTGACAAATACATTAACGAAGCCCAATTTTGTGCAGGTATCAGTAGATCCTGTTAACATATGATTGTTTGTGTACCGTACCATCTATGTATTTGCATTGATCATATGAATGCAGAAATCAATGGCTGCAATAGTAGCAACTACTGTATTTGACTGGTAATTAAACACATTAACACTTACATGTAAGGGTAGAAGCAGAATAATATTTCTTCTAATGAAATTTGACTTATCAAACTTTGTTCTTTGTAATGATATTCAAACTGCTGAGGCATTTACAGTAGCCTGTTTGGTTATATTTTTTTATACACAGGTATTTCGTAAGCATTTTGTTGCTGCATTTCAGAAACCGGATACTATAAGTCCATCTGCCTTTCTTCAAGTGGCAAAAATACTTGTAATTCTTATTCCTATTATAATATTCCACTATCAGGGTTCCTACGTCCAGAAACTTTCAGGAATCCAGGAGTCTTCAAGGAGTTTATCAGACGTTTTCCAGGAGTACTCAAAACGTTTTTCTGCCAGTACAAATGCCATTTTCAAAGTATCCACTTTAAGCAACAACTGTCGGAGCAGCGTTTGTACTGAAATATTTTTCGTACTCATCGTTAAAACATGATGAGCAGCAGTAATTTCCTGGTCTGGTAGATTGGCGCTGGACAAAATCCGATTCTGTTTTCCATGAGTTCTCCAAGAGTCTCTATAAAGAATTCCAGGACTATCAAGGAGAACAATAAAAATTCAGGAGTTGCATGAACCCTGGTTATTCTGTGTCTACCCCTATTAAGAATGGTTTATACTAATTATTAATGAACAATATAGATTTCTCTGCGACATTTACATGTATGGCCTACCGTAGCTGGCTCTTGTATTGTTATTTTTTGGAAAATTCCTATCTGTGCAATAGTGAGGCGGAGTCGAACCACCAAGCATGTTGAGTGAGGACATTCCGTATCTGGGCATGAATTGTTTCATTGAGGCTTGATTCCATTAAAGTGTGAAAACAAATGAGAGAGCCAGCTAATATCAATGTGTTATGCATGGCCACAAAAGTCCCTGAGCTACACAAGCTGACTGCATAACTGTAACTTAACATGTTCAAGGGTTGGGAAGGACAATTTTTCCCAGCTGCTATTTGTTTCAGAAATATAAAGCTTTTTGGTTAATTGTGTATTGCTTTTTATTATAAAAATTAAATGAAAATTTGACCTATGTATCTTCATTGGTGGTTCCAGGTTGCAATAATGGCCTCATGAATAATTAAAATGTTGTCCTTCCCAATCCCTGCATGTGCTATGCATGCCTACAAAAAGCACACCAGCTACACAAGCTGATCACTGCATAGTTTTTCACTACATTAATTTGTTGTACATCACCACAAAGGTTGCCCAGCTACACAAGCTAATTGCAGGATAACGTCTTTATGCCACTATTTTATCAGGGTTCCCATGGTTGTGAACACTTTATTTTTAGCTTTTCAACTTTGTCCATAGGACTTGTCGAGATCCTGTTTCGGTATTATGTTTTTTTGTCTCTGTAAAGGTCAGAACTATAATAGTATCTTGTGGAAAGAGTTGTCCAATGTTAAAAGAAGATACAGCATCAAAACATCAAAAACTAAAGATCATGTTTGTGTGCTGGAAAGCATCCATTATTGAATTGGTCATTAAAAATGCTTTTAATGACTTTCCATTAACCCATGGGTGCCCTGTGTGTTATAAAGGGCCACAAACCCTATTATAGAAGACCAAGTATCACTGACATGTACACAGGGTGCAATAAAATTAATTGTAATAAAACCTTGCTTGCAATTTAATAATAATTATTGGTGTATGTACCAGTACATGCATTGTGCTACATAGTCAATTTTCCCTTACTCGATCAGGGTTGATACACTTTCCGAATGACAAAAATCCAGGATTTTCCAGGTGGTCTTTCTTATAGAGAAGAAAAATGTCCCTCCCTCTAAAAACATTCACATTTTTTAAGGAAGCTGCTAATACATTGGAACGATCTACAGCAATATACATGCTTTCTTTTCTATTCACTCTTGTTGCAGCATGATAACAATGCTCATGTCATAATTTGCAGCCCAATATAAAATTCACGGAACTGACTCATTCAGCCACATTTGAGTTGAAACATTTTTCCAGGTGTTTTCCAGGAATGTCCTTAACATTCCAGGACTTCCCAGGAAGGAAAGGAAATTCCAGAATTTCCAGGGGGCGAATACCACCCATGCTTACTGGTTGTCTGTATGCACAATATTTTAACAAGTTAATCATATGATATAAAAGTAGTACATAGCAGTATCAGTATCAGTGATCACAGGAAAGATGTATATGCCCTAAAATTTGATTTACATGATATTATAGCGGAACTCCCAGTGCCGAAGGCACGGAGTGGAGCCCCATACGTATCATTCAACGTCACATGAGAAAGCAACCCATCCAAGCCAAAACGATACGTTCAGCGGCTTACGAAAACATCGCGGGCTCTTATTTACGCATGCGCACTTGCGTTTTTTGCGACCCGTGTACACAGCCAATCACAGTCCATCTTGGATCACTGAGCGCGCGCGTCATTTTGTCCTCCAGCACAGCGCCGCGGGCATACAGAGGACACGTACCGGAAGTCGCTCCTTCATTTTCCCGCCGAAAAAACTCACAAAACACGCGCCCGCGTCAAACTGAGACAAACTCGTGGTTGCGAACCACGCCAAATTTGCTCAAAAGAATTCTCTAATGATTGTCAAAATACTTCGGATTCGATTCCTTCGCCGAAATTTCATAATGTTGTTTAGTCATTTTGGAGAAACTATGAGGGAGTTGCAAAAGATTCAAAGGCTAGATTGCAGAATACCCGGCCCACGGCGAAGCAAGACTTCGGCGTTCTTCTGAAGAAAAACAACAGTTTCTTTCGTAACAGCTGCAAACGACGTGTTCTTCGAATACTCATATGAGATCTACGAACAGGGAGCCAGAACTGGAATGACAATAACAGAAAATTGCAATGGTTTTAACCGAATAATATATTTAGGAAAATTGGCTTTGTGCAAAAGCTTGCCAAGTAAGAATGAATTCAACTCAACACGACGGAGACTTTCGGAGGAAAGAAACGACTTCACTATCAGTTATCGGTAAGCACAAAGCTTGAAATTGCTTCTTATGCTATATATATTTTTAGCTTCCAAGTTATTGCATTCCTGATGAGAAAATTCTGACCTTACATGTAGCTTTTACGTTTTGCTGC
Organism: Scolanthus callimorphus; assembly: GCA_033964015.1. NCBI lineage: Eukaryota > Metazoa > Cnidaria > Anthozoa > Actiniaria > Edwardsiidae > Scolanthus > Scolanthus callimorphus. Next base: position 5,902,408 of record CM066912.1, on the reverse strand, counting down.
TTTAGTTGGCTCCCTCGAGGTTTCTTTTTCTCCGGCTAAACTCGAATTATAGTTTTGAGTAATCTTTACTGATATTCTAGCCTTGATTTTCCTTTGTCACATGTTAGATTTAGTTAGTACAGTGAGACAAATACTATGTCAAGTTTTCTTTGTTGTGGATTTCGCTGAAAATCATATTTTTCATTTTTATTTCAAGGAGATTATCTTTTGTCGGTCGTGAACTGCGACTTGTTAGCATATCAGAACGCGCTAATACTATCATTGCCATATAATGGTAACATGAATTTTCTTGATTTAAACTGTAAAGGTGAGCTCCCTGTGAGTAAGACGTGGGGTGTGTATGATTGGAGTTCCGCTTTTAGGCATTGCCTAAATCTATATATTAATCTATTTCATACTTTGACTGCGAGTAAAATTGTAAAACATTTCTTACACCATGTGTACAATTATAGATGACATGCCGACTTTTGACTATGGTCTCAATTATTGGTGCTAGTCTCTGCCCAGCGTACCATCCTATGAAGTGTTTCCTCCTGATATGCTGGGGTCAACATTTCTCTCTGGCGGCACTCTGCTGCCATTGTATGCAGCCGTTCAATTTCTCGTGCACGTGCTCGGGTTGTTGGGGTACTCACTGGGCGGAATCTGTCCTCATTGTTCAGCACGTCCTCATGAAAAGCAAAGTCAGGGTCCTTATCCTGCCCTCCAGCAGACTTGGCTCTAGACAAGGCAACAAATAGAGCACCAGGATTCTTTGCTTCAAAGGCATAAGTACCAGGAAGTATCACAGCATACCTGAATGCCTCTCCCTCCCCAACGGTCATCCCTTGGCATTTGTGTATGGTAGTCCCCAATGCCAATCGCAGTTGAACCTGGAGACGTTTGCACCTGCATGCACATTCTGTGGACCGTTTTATGGGTACAATTGGCACAACAGTAGGAGCGTGCTCAATGAAGGCTGGTCCTTTGTATCCACTAAAGCGTACAAGGACAAAGTCTGGCTGTGGTGGTGGGTCATCGGTTGGTCTACGCCCATTTAAGTACACAATATCAACTACTGTACCAACTGCTCCATTGTACAGACCCCAGTCAGCCTTAAGATTTGCTATAAGCATAACCTTACTCTCACGGCAAATGTAAAGAAGGTGCAGCAACCCACCAGCCTTGTTGTTGTCAGCCTTTTGAGCATGCCTACCATTGTTGACTGCTTTGATCTTAGCTACTGGGTGATCTGTTGATCTGTTGCACTCAACTAGTTTCCGCTTGTTCCTCTCCCATTCCAGGCGGTGTGTTGGGAACACAAAGAGCCCTTGACTGTCCATTCTCTCTAGTAGGCCCTCCCCATGCGTGCTCAACAAATTGTGCCACTGGAACTGCTGAAGCCAGTGAACGTGTTCTACAGTTGTCGCATACGTTCGCAAAGACATTAGCACATCTCTTAATTGTACTTCAGTGTCATTCTGCCTAATGAACTGTGTGAGCTCAACAGCACAGTTAAAGTTTGTCCAAACCAATCGACCATGATTCGATGGAGGACTACGTGCATCTGGCACACATACAGGGGTAGCACAGACAGGAGGCAACTGAACATCATTCCCCATCATAACAACAACTGGAATACCACCCCAAGGTTCTTCTGCTGTTCTACCTTTGTTGACACCATACCGTGCATGTTGTTCCATCCAACCCATTGTGGTGCGACCAAACATTGATCGTTCATCTCCAATGAGCACCTTTTCACATCTGTACTGCAACTTCTCTAAAACTGTGCCTGATGGGACTGTAAGCTCATGGCATGATCGCCCACCTGTTGGAAGAGATAAAAAACTGTCTGCTGTCTTACCTTCAACTAAATATGCAGAGTTACCAGTTGGCGTGATGACCTGTATGACGTCGTTGGTACCAAATACCTGTCTCACCAAACGCTGTAAACATTTGATCACAAATGATTTGCCAGTGCCACCAGTACCAGAGACGATAAGACGCAGTGGCACATATTTTTCAGGACTCTCAATGAGCTTATGTAGGGTGCAAAGAACTAAACTCGCTATTGCTCTTTGCTCCTCATTCAGAGTTAGAGGACATGCATCTGGCAGTTATACTCCCTCATTCCCTGTACTGCCCTCATCTTCCTGTTGGATCTGGTTGTCTAACCATTTTTGGGGATCTTGCCCAACTGGTAATTGCACATGTGTGGTGTTCCAGTCATATTCATCACCACCATCATCATACTGGAAATCAATTTCCACTCCTTCGAATCTCTGATTTTGACCAGCGTACACCCAGTCTGGCTGCTCCTCTGCCTCGTCTGCCTCTTCTTCCTCATTCCCCTCTTCAAAACGCTCATTCTGTGGATAGTCTACTAACCTCTGGACTTTCCACACCTGAGCCTTGACAAAGAGAGGGCAATTATCACTTAGGAGAAACTGTTCAAAGCATTGAGTCCATGTCTCCTCATCTCCCTTTATATCTCTCAGAGAGAACCAGCTGGGAGAATGCAGCAATAGCATGGTGCGGCAGTAATCTTCATTTAGTGGTCGTGTTGCGTGTATTGCACCACCACTTACTAGGGGTACCTTTCCGTCTCTGGATGCATATTCGTACCAGGAACAGTGGTCATCTGGTCGTCTTGCAAGATATTTATCTAGAGGGCTATTTGTGGTCGCTGTATCCCCATTCCTTTCTAGGCGCCTTGACCCTGTGAGCGATAAGTATGAAAACCTTCTGCTGCAACGCCATAGGTCCAGCTTACTCAGCTCAAATGATGCTTCTGGCCCACTCACATCTCGTCTTCCAACGGTCTTCACAAGTAACTTTGCACAAACGGACCGCCCAGAAACCTCATCAGCTGCATCAGTTGTATTGACCATGTCTCTAAATAGGTCGGCAGTAGCCCCGTAGGCTCATTGTCTTTGCAGGCATAGCCACACACATAGTCAATCACAGCTATTATATCATCAGCACTAGGTGAGTCCGGTGGAGACTCATATAGTATCATACTCACATCACCATTAGCCCTCCAGGCCTGTAACTGGTATCTTGAATGCTGAACAATACGTGGGTGGTCACGTGGGAGCTCAAGGCGGGGAGCACCATTGTGGTCTAGCACAATTTCAGGAAATTCACGAGTCTCCTTTCCCCTGTGGAATTCAGAACCAAATTCCATGCGGCAAACACGCTCTCCAGGCTGCAGTCCTGCTTCCGAGTGTCGTGGCATTCTGAGACAGGAGTCTGAGCAGGAGTGCAGCCCAACTCTATTAACAAGCTGCAAATGATCCTCCAGTATTGCCTCTTGAGTAGCTGCTACATCCATCAACATCAACATCATGTTCGTTCACTACTGGTTCTGCAGAGCCTTCGGGTGGTCGCCAAAACTCCTTCCTTGGGTCCCCATTGTCATCTTTGCCAGCAGGATGTGAAGCCGTCATAGCAAAATTTTCTTCCACCCACTCAGCTAGTCTTCGCACCTGCTCCTCGTCACTACAGTGCTCTTGTCGTGCATCGTGCAACAGCTGATGCGGCTCACGATCACCTCTCCAGCTCAGCTGGTGCCAGTGAATTTGCCCACGGGACTTGGCAAACTCGTACCTGTACCAGTAGTCGCTCACACCAAACACAGGTTTAAGCACCTTCTCATGGTAGGACTGAGTGCGCATATCAAAATAGGCCACAACAAGATGTGTATTCTCCTGTACTGCTTTAAATCGTGCATTGCTGTTTTCCAAAAGATTCACAACCACGCCTGTAGTCTGCAGAATGTAGTTCTCAAGGAGCCTTCTCAATGGTGGGAAGTAAAACTCAGCACAACTTACTGTCATGAAAAATTATGGTAATCCATGCTTCTCATTCACCATGAACTCAACCAGGGCACGAAGCTCTCTGCGCCTTTGGTGCCAATACTGAGGTGTCCCCCGCAAACATGCTCCAAAATATAGAAGCTTATTTGCAATTGATGTGTCACCCCTTGCAAATCGCTCCTGTAAATCTGCCACAGTGGTATGAGGGTCACCTAGCTGCTGGTCAACAAAGTACCTGCTTTGCTGTAGGGCTCTCTTTCTCAAGATCATGTTGTGAACAATGAACTTCCAAACTTTATGCTTTAACAACCTAAAATCAATTTTTGCACTTTTGTTCTAAAATTGGGCATTTTCCAGGAAAATCATTCAGTGTTTTCCCTTTTCTGGTCATTTTACTTAAATTCAGTGCTTAACAACAGCAACAAATTTAACAAATCGGTCATTTCTGCGAAATATATACTCTCTGGGTTGCCTTGCTATAGGGACGTTTTTCAGACTTTTGATAAATCACTGAATCGGAAAAAAATTTTTTGGGTCAAAACAAGTATCCCGAAAAATGGGACCTATGATAAATGTTACGATAGGCCTTTATCGGTCTTTTTAATGAAACAGGCAGCATACGCTGTGCCCATGTATTGGTCGTTTTGATCGGTCTGGGGTCAATGGTGTTGGGCAACTTATCCGAAAGGGACATTTTTGTATTTTCTAAATCAGCAAATGCGTAATTCACCCTCTATTTGACCGTTTATGCGCGCTCCATCGCGTTTTCCGTTTGCCATTAGACACTGAAATAACAAAACGTTCATATCATATACTTTAGGAATATCAGTGGTCGTTCTTGCAAGGAAATAGTCCGAAAACGAGTCATCACTGAATTAGTATTGTTTTTATTAAATGGGACGTATCTTGGCTATGAAATATCGAAAGAGCATCCATGGTTCCTACTGAAAAGGGGGCAATTAACATTTATATCATACTTTACCTGAAACCTTGAAAAGGGGACCATTCGACGTTCCAAGTAATTCCACAAAATTTGCCGAAAAGACAAACAAGGATGAGCAGACGCAAATTTTTGCGCTCTGTCAGGTTCGGACAAATTTGTGTAGAGAGGCGTGTAGGAGGACCAGCACAAATTTGTGCTGTTCTACCTTGTTCGCCTCTCCACACAAATTTGTGCGCTCTGTCAGCATTACACAAATTTGTGCTAAAAGGCGAGAACAGATGAGCTGCACAAATTTGTGCGAAAAGGCGAGCGGAGCGAGCTGCACAAATTTGTGCGCTCTGCTGTGGGTTCAAACAAATTTGTGCGAAAAGGCGAGCGAAGAACAGCTGCACAAATTTGTGCGCTCTGCTGTGGGTTCACACAAATTTGTGCGAAAAGGCGAGCGAAGAACAGCTGCACAAATTTGTGCGAAAAGGCGAGCACAAACGAGCTGCACAAATTTGTGCGAAAAGCGAGCGAAGAAGAGCTGCACAAATTTGTGCGCTCTGCTGCGGGCTCACACAAATTTGTGCGAGAAGGCGAGCGAAGATGAGCTGCACAAATTTGTGCGAAAAGGCGAGCACAAACGAACTGCACAAATTTGTGCGAAAGGGCGAGCGAAGAAGAGCTGCACAAATTTGTGCGCTCTGCTGCGGGCTCGCACAAATTTGTGCGCTCTGCTGCGGGCTCGCTCAAATTTGCACGAAAAGGCGACCAGCACTTGTAAATTCTATGTCCGGTTTTCACAACTTAAGGCGAGCAAGAATGAACTGCACAGATTGCGCACTCTGTCCGGTTGTCATAAATTTGTGCGAAGAAATGAGCAAGGATGAAGCATTCACACAAATGTTTCTGCTAAAGGATCACATGTTTACACTAAGACTCCTTTTCATTTGCGTGCTAACGAAAAATCACTTCTTTTTGGCATATGTAAAATTACGATGTTAGCTCGCCTTGACGAAAATCATCAAGCGATGAAAAAATTAAGTAGCAATGCAAGTGTGACAATCTAAAGTTTATTTCAATAGAGAATGTGGATATTCGTTAATTGACTATGACGCCATCTCTTAATAAGTGTTTTGAAGTGGAGTAACAACGGGTTGGTAGTACAAGAGTGGTACCGTGATTTAGCCACTATATAGCGTCTTTCTCGGGTAAATATTTGACTACATAAGCATTAGGCAGTTGCATTAGCTAGCCTTGTTGTTTTTTTATGTATTTAACTGTAAATGTAAGAGAAATGGCGAATAAATTGAAATTGGAAAATTGAAATTGCATTTGACTTAATATCCACACCTCGAGATGAGGACCCCCGGGATTCCAAGCTGTTTTTCTTTTCTTTGAGGACGGTAGTCTGAAATTTCCTCTAGCAGGGAAAAATACCAGGATGGATAAGTAAAAATACCATGAAATTCCAGGAAGTCGTGAAGAATTTCGCTTGAAATGGTGTGACTTATTTTCCAGGGTGTGTAGCTTTTCCTGGGGTCGACCTCAATAGGATGGGGTGCGGATTTTTTTTGTGCGATTTTACGTTCTCCCAACATCACGCGTGCTCTATTGCGCTGATAAAGCCATAGAAAGTTGTGCTCTAAAGCATAACTAGTAGTATCGTCGCTGTATATCCGACCCTAAATTGCTTTTGGGCAATGCTCAAAACTTCTGGCGCATTCCATTTTCAATGCTAAATTAAAAGATCTTCCGTACTTGTACTATCTAAGTGGTTGCTAGCGACTCCGAGAGGAGATGATCAAGAAGATGACCAGGGGAATACATGGAATGGCCCTGAATTTGCCCTTCAATGACTTTTAACGGTGTACCAGCGTGAATGTTAATATACCTTTTTCACGATACGGTGGCCATCTTGAATTCTAAAGAATGGGATGACCAGGGTGCAAAGTCACCAAAAGGTTGAACGACGTGATTTTTTTCTATAATTATCCGCGTGGGTATTCATTATCGTAAAAGGTTGTTTGTTTTTAGATGTTTACTCACTTGAAAGCTTTGGGAATAACTTTAAACTCATCCAGAAAGCTGAGCATATACTATAAAATTTTTCAGCGTTTGCACCAGGGCATCCAATACACGGCGGGCACAAGCGCGCGCGAAAACAGTACTTTCGATCGTGGTAGCTTTCTAGTTCAGCTGCGAGAAAAGGCCGAGGGAGACTGGTGACTAAAAACGATGTCACGGACCGATCACTTTCGGAAGCTCGTTAAACTGTCGTCTTTGCCCGAACAAGAGATCGGATGGCGGGAAATCGTAGACGAAGAAGGTAGCTTTTGTTTGATACCAAACATGGCGGGTTGAAAGCTCAAACTAGTTTACCGTACGGTCTGTCAAAGCTATGATATTTGGAGAGTGACAGAAAATGTAATAGTATCGTTATTTTGACCCTTGTTTTAAAATTTACATGCTTTAATATGTGGTCTTGTATTTATATGCATTGGAATCCTCGATGACCGATCCTCTTCGCTATGTTTTTAGTTTTCTTGATTTAAGCTTTGATTTCGCGCGAGCCTTGTATATATTCTCTGCACATTCTTGTTATTCTGCTAAAAATGCCGTTTGCTGTTGGAAAGTGGATAAGGGCTTTAAAGTTAAAGAGGGAGGAAAAGATTTCCAAGAACAAGACGTTGACCGATCTGAACGAAGACATCGATATCACTGAGGCACATATACAACAAGCAGAGCAAGATCTTAAGGCCAAGGCCGAAAAACTGCGAAGACTACATGTTAAGGTAAGGTCTTGAAATGAGATTTGGAGGATGTATTGCTTATTTTAACATCCTGCAAACGTTTGCTTTGTAGTTCAGTTTGTTTACAACGCCAAGCGTGCGAGCGCCTTCTCTGGTTATTTTCACGAGTCAGATTTCTCTGATGAAACCTATTGGTACGGAATTTATGTAAAAGTTAAGTTAAATTGAAATTTTTCATTTGGAAAATCAAACTAACATTATTGTTCATTTGAAAAATCAAACTACAATACTCAAGCCTTATGCTTCGCACGACGCGCGGTTCTGAAGTGTAGAGTGGGTTTTCTACTTGTAGGGGAAATTCACTTTGATTTATGTTTCTTTCATCTGAATGAGAACTGAAATTCTTCCTCAATTTCGGTAGTATTTACAGTGAAAATATTATTTTATGAAACCTTAGAATTAGGATTATCAACTTTTCACTTTGTATAATTAGAGGTGAGGTTAAGGTAACTTAATAAGCTTAATCTTAGCTCTGACTGAAGCAAGTGAATTAATTTACTGATTGAAGTTTCTTTTCATGATCACTTGAGCATCACTTGAGCATAGGAATTTTTATTTAGGTGTCTATTACAAAGTATAAAACTATGTTTCCCATACTTATTAATAATCCAAAACTGCATTAAGCTAATAATATTTATCTGGCTGTTGCAAAATCTGAGATTTTTTAAGCAGCTACATTAGACAACACAAAATGTTAGCAATTTTCTATATTTAGTTTACTGGCTTCACAGTTTTCACAAGCAAGCAGTATGCATAGGATGTGCCTTGTTGTTGTTGCTTTGTATTTATTTTGTATTTAAGGCAGATTATTCTAGAGATTCAAGCATATGTGGTACCGAAAATATCGGAAGTACCTGACCTTTTCCATACAAATACTGTATTTTTCATTGCAAATTCCAGGGGTGAGGTCACTTTTCAACACCCTTCTGCGCGCGCGTGTGTGTAATGGCTACCACTTTTGTAATGTCAATTTTCTTTACTTCCACAGTGTGGATGGAAACAGAAATGTTCTTCAAATATTTATCAAGTAAATCATAATTACATTATTAATTTTCAGATAGAGAGTAAAGTTCAGGAGTTAGAGGAGTTAGAGGAGCCACAGGCAGTTAGGAGAAAGTCCGGATTGACAGAGGCTGCACTAGCTAAGAGGAAAAAGAACCCAACGGGTCAGTTAGATGGGAGTTTGAAGTTGACAACATCAATAGAAGTAGCGAGGAAAAGGAGGAGGGAGACTATAGAGGTAGCAGGGGACATACATGGAGGAGAGAAAGCTGGGAAGATTGGTCTGGTGGACACTGTGCTAAAAAGATGTAGGAGCGAACTAGAAGATCTGCTTCCTGAAGCCAAAAAGAAGAAGATTTCTAAGAAAGTATATAAGAAGGAGCTTGTGAATTATGAGAAATCGGACGAAAATATGTGTAGAAGTGTAGCTGTGTACTATGATGGGGGGGTTATGGGGAAGCGTAAATATCGTAATGACTATAGAGATAGTGCCTATAAGCATACGACTGACAATAATGGTACACTGAAGACTATATGTGCATCAGTTGCAGACTGCCCCATTCCTCGACTTGTACCCTACAACAGGCTTATGCCTTTTATTAAGTCTGTTCCTATAGGGAAAATTTACAATCTACAGGACCTTTGTCAAGATGATGGTAAGGTGAGTGGATGCTATAGAGATCTAGAAGAATTTCTACAAATCCTTGCCAAGTTTTATTTGAATAAGAGTAGTGGCTTTAAACTTTCCTGGTTTGGATGTGCTAATACTTTTTTTGTTGCCATAGGTGGGGATGGTGCACCTTTTGGCAAGGATGACACGTCTGTTGCATGGTTGGTCAGCTTTCTGAACATTGGTCGCGGGGTTCTCAGCAGCAATGAGAATTTCCTTATTTTTGGTGCCAACTGTCAGAGGACTCTTATCCTGTTATCAAATACATTGAGTTACTTGTTTCAGAAATCCACAAAATTGAACAGACCACCTATCATATTCCTGTTAATGGAAAAGTCATTGATTGTAAATTTAAGTTTAGTGAATTGCCTAACGATATGAAAATGCTAGCATTTCTTGCAGGTGAACTCTCTAATAGTGCCAAATTTTTTTCTACTTTTGCTAATGTTTCAACAGATGATGCCAATTCTTTAACAGGAAGCTTTGGAAGATCGGGAAGTACATTCTGGAAACCTTGGAGCTATACACACCGCCTACAAACTGTGACAAAAGTTGAGGCAGAAAAGAGAAAGATTGCCACCCAATCATCACAACTAAAAGAGTCTACTAAACGCCAGAAAGTGACATCCTTTATCAGTAAGCTGAAAAGCAGGCAGGAATTTAAGCCAAGGGTAGGTAAGCTAATTGATTGTGCCCATGTGGAACCACTCCATCTCAAAAACAATGCCTGTGCACTCATTCATAAATACCTACTGGACCAAGTGATGCAAATTTCCAACATTTCTAATAGTGTTACATTTTTGCAGTTGCCTCCAAGCTGTCCCCTTGTCATATATGTTGATACCTTGAAATCTAAAAAACTTTCTAGACTAGCTGCCAATGTGGTGCGACATTTTGATGAGTCTTCTACAAATGATGCAAAATCTTTTCGATACAGATTTACAGGTAGGGATTCTCGGTCATTTCTCCACAATTTCATGTATTTAATTGGTGCAGTAGAGCCTGGAGTGAAGGATGGTACAAAGGTAAAGTTCACTCTTCATGTTTTAGCTTATCTTTGCTTGACCTTGCGTGACTGTGTATCACTTTTCAATAGGGTTTGCATTACTGATCAACAGGTAAGTGATCTGGATAATCTCTGCAGAACTTTCTATCATTTGAATGTGTCTTTCTTCTCTGTTAATCCAACAGTGTGGACCCTGGGTAATGTGGTACCTGTCCATACCAAAGAAATGAAGGAGAAGTATGGACTGGGTCTGGCCATGAACTCTATGGAGGGTAGGGAGGCAAAGCATGTTGTCATCAGCAAGTACTGTAACAATGCTTCCTTTCATTCTAGGTGGCAACAGGTCTTCATGCATGAGTACATAACCCTCATTTGGCTGCGCGAGAGAGGCTTCAACCAGACGCAACCTATTACATCTAGCAAACTCTCCTACATCCCAAAGGATGCCAAGAAAGACAATTTCTGTGGTTGTGGTCTAGAGACAACTTCTGGTGCAGCCTTGTGTAAGTACTGTTCCCATCCCTTCAGAAAGAAAATTCAAAGTCAGGTACAATCACTTTGCCAAAACACAAATTGAAGGGCTTTGTATGTTCTCCAGGTATACACCTAGTTAAGGCTATGGCATTTCATATCCATACCCCCCTCTTTTTAATACTACTACAAATAATAATGATGATAATAATAATAATAATTGGTTACGCAAAACAGATTCCACTAGGTGGCTCTTCTTCCGTTGCGGGACCTACAGTGTACTGTTTTACGTCCTTGTCCGAGAAGACGTGAAGGTCTTACCATTTACAGATGTTAGAGCAAAGGCAGCACCTTCTCCTCAATGATTTAGAAAAGACCCTGAGTGTTGGTCCGGCTAGGGTTTGAACTCTCAACCTCCCGCACATAAGCCTGGCACTCTACCACTCAGTAACCGGTCTTTTTCAATTTCCTCAAAGTCATTGCTTCAAGATGATTAGAAGTTTCCTAAAGAGGCCCCACTTAGAAGATTATCTTACGGTTTCTCTGCAGTTCCAGTTCTGAGGGCTGGGGTTCCTCAGAGTTACTTGTAGGAAGGGCTTTTCAAATCACGACGTGATTAGAATATTGTCTTTGTATGTCTGAGCATCCATCTTCCACCACAGGGTACCCATGAGGAAATAATTATTCGTAACTCAAAAAAGAAACAATCTCAGACAACCAAATTTGGATAAAGTTGTTATTGGCCAACTGGGGTGCAACTACCAGCTGGGATCTCTGGCTGGACCTAGGAACGTTTCGTTTTGGCAAACAATGGACCTAGGAACGGCAGCGTATATACATGCATTTGTTACATGTAAGTTAGATAATGGGAATGCACTTTTATATGGCCTCCCTAAGTATCTTATTCAGAGGTTGCAGTCAGTGCAGAATTGTGCTGCCCAGCTTGTTACACGTGACTCTAAATTTGCACATGTTACGCCAGTACTGAGGGAGCTCCACTGGTTACCAGTGGAGCATCGAATTATTTTTAAAATATTATTATTTACATCACTATAGTCCAGGTCGTAGTCTTCGCTCAGCAAATCAATGTCTCCTTGTCGTCCCTGGGTCTAATCAAAATACTTATGGTGACAGGGCATTCTCAGTGATAGCGCCTAAGCTATGGAATGTCCTGCCCATTGACATAAGGAGAAGCAGTTCTCTTTTAATTTTTAAAATGCGCCTAAAAACTCATCTTTTTAAACAAGCGTTTTTATAGATTATTATTATTATAGATTCTTATTTTTTAATTGTAGCATTGTAAAGCACCATAGAGCAGTTAATTTATATGGCGCTATATAAATCTATTATTATTATTATTATTTTTATTGTTATTATTATTATTATTAAACAATCTCTAGCGTACCGTGATGCAAGATGAGCTGGTTGGGGGGATCTTGGGGTGTAATGTCACCACAGGGTATCACATACCTGTCAGCCCAACTTTGTCAAAAATCTTGAGATTCTCCCCCACGTGGTCAGGTAAATACAGAAAATGGGCAATTACAGAAAATAAAGGTCCCCCCCACAGGCAGCATTTGGAAATTCCGATGGGATGGGGGGGGGGGGGGGGTTTAAGAGCTCGGAATTCTGATTGCAAGGGAAGGGGGGGGGGGGGGGTTTCGAAGCTGGATTTCTTTAACCTGCCCGGAATTCTATATCGGGGTAAACAATTTTGGAAATTCTGGATGCTTGGGGGGGTCAAAAACTAGTGCCACCCATGGGGAGGGTACCTTTATTTTCTGGATGAATAATTATTGTAAATGTAAAAACATTTTCACAATCACAATGCAGGTGATGGCTGCCACCCAATGCAGGTAAGTTGACAGCGCTACCCATATCAGTGAGCAAAGAAAATGTATAACTCAAGAAGGAAACAAACTCAGACCCCAGTTGCATGGGTCCGGGTGAATTTTTGACAGGGCATTTTGTACCTGGAACACCTATTTTACATGGTACCATGCAAATTATGTTACACATTGCAGAGGTGTTTGCATGGGTCTGTGCAACATTTTGATGGCTTTGTAGCATGAACTAACACTAACATGGCTTCTTCAGTTTCGGTCTCTGATTGGAAGGGCTAGTTTCCATGAAGGGCCATTACCGTGGAATTGCATGGTTGTAGTGTGTACACGAAAACGGAACCGTACTGGTCAATTCCCAAATTCAAAAATTTGTCTAGTTCTGCCGGACCCATGCCCCGGCTCAAAAATACATCTGGACCCGTGTAATCAGGGTCTCAGACAACCCTAGCTAGATTTTCCATTTTGATTAGAAAGGGGTACAATTTGAGGATGTACATGTTCAAGAATCTGCCATTTTAGACATTCTTGAGCATGGGCAATAAGTACAGTTGATGACTTTGATTAAACATTTTATGCTTCTGTGACTGATGCATGTATAGCTCTTTGTTAGGTAAACATATCTGTCTACCCAACTTTGTCAAAAATCTTGAGATTCTCCCTCATGGTGGCAGGGAAATACAGAAAATGTATGAAAAAATCCAGAGTGACAATATCGGTGAAATACAGTAAATGTATGAAAATGTTTGCAATCATTTTGTGGGTTAATTACATGCTTCAAAATCTTGTGACACCTGCCTAATGCGGGTGAGTTGACAGCTATGGGTATACAATGATATTCAAGTACTCTTTTATCAGTGACTTTTTTCCAATGTAAGATAATTTGACACAGAAAATAAGTGAATATTTCTATTGTGGATAAGATAAAAAATCCATCAAATTCATTCTGTGTTTTTTTAGCCCAGTGTTTAGTACAGATGTAATTTACTGTTTAGTACAGATGTAATTTACTGTATGTAATTTACTATCTCATGCAAGTACAAAAATAAAGGATTTTTAATATATTCTATAAAATAACAGCTGGATTTGTCTTCTAACAGCAGCTGATCTTCAATCAAGTATTTATTTGTAGATATCAAAACTACAGAACATTATCTTTTATTCTTTGATAACCATTGTATTTGTCTCAAATCAGTTTGTTTTTGCTGTTAATATGGATTTATACTTCCATGTAAAATAATCATAACAAATATTATACATGTACATATTATCTAAGAAAAGTATGAATTCTGAGGTTTCAAAAGCCTTGTACAGTTTATTTTTTAGTCCTCAAGCACTAATTTTCTGTAGCATCTCATATGAACAAATCTAAATTTCCCATATATTCTATAGTAATAGCTGAACTTAGCTAGCTTATCATCCTACAGTGATTTTTTTTTTGCAAATGTTTGATTCCAGAAAATAAACACATTCCCACATTGGGGGGGGGGGGGGGGATATGAGATAATATGACCCCCACCCCTCTACAGTGATTATATGAGAAAGAAAAAAAGGCAATTTTGCCTCCCCACCCCTCTGGAATTTCCAATCCACCATGTAGGTGGAGGGGGGGAGGGGGTGGTGTAGATATTTTCTGGAATCACACAGCTTTATTTGAATAGAAAAATAGTGTACCATATTTCTTATATTATGCTACATAGCAGATGGTTCTATCTGCTGAAATTCTTTTTTAAATATGTAAATATAAACAGAAATTGTAAAACATATTTTATGGTTCTTTTACCAATATTATATTGATGGGCTTTTAGATCTTTGAAAGGCTCTACGATCAATAAAAGACATTCTGATAACAATGATTCCAGTTTTCACTGCTATATTCTGCATTCTGATTGGTTTTCAGAGCGCATGCGCAGGGGCAATATTTTCTATGACCTAGGTCATGGTAACCATTTGTGCGCGGTTGTTTTCATCAATTTTAGAGTTGGAAAAAAATAAATTAGTTACAGTATTTACTGGCTTTAGGTCGGTCCATATAGTGAAAAACTGTGACCTCGGTCATATTTTTTCCCTCTACGGACCTCCCAGCAGGTAAATAACATATATATTTTATGACTGGAGAAACTATAGCTCACAGTTGTGCTGCGGCCAGCTGAATGCATTCCACTCCCCATAGTGGTAAGAAATTTCTAGTTGGCCAGAGCGAAATCTATATACTAAAGCAAAGTCCTTCTCTGGGTTCACCAACAGTTTTGTTTTGTGCCCTTGCCTTTGGCCCTGTAGTGAGCGTCTGAAGTACCTCTTCACCTCTCTGGTGTTCAGTCCAGTCAGCAATGAGAAAAACCTGCAGCAGAAAATAGGTAAAGAAAATCAATTTTGTTATAACCTGGGAGGCTATCTAGTTAAATATTTGATGACCATTTCCTTAGGGGCCAGCTTTACTTTACACCTATTTGATAGGCTATTGTCTCTCAGGCTACTAGAAGGCAATATTGTGTTGATCAATGAAAGCTTTTTTATACTTACTTCTGGACTGAACGCAGAGAGGTTAATGAGATCACTGCCCCTCTTTTATTGGACCTCACATAGCAAAGTGGCTCCTTGAAGGATTCATCTTGGCTGTGGAGAAGGACCCTCTTTGCTGCTGCAAACAATGCATGTGGGATGCTGCGCCTGATGGTTGACTGGTAGGGCCTGCGCAAAGTAACCCTCCCAGCCATTCTTTGATGAATCCTGTTAAGCCATAATCTTGCCTCTACTTGAAGGACTGCTGCAGAACTTATGGTCGAGTGATGTAATATGCTTGTTGCTGTTGGAACGAAGGAAGGAAGAAGTCAAACATAAAGATAAAGATTGTGTTGTATGGTAAAGGGTATACAAGTGATTTCCTTAATTTGTTTTTACCTTGGCAAGGTTAAATCCTCTCCAAGAGAAAAACAACTTTACATAAATGCAGGTAATTAAGTTCTACCAAAATACAGGAACACTAGAAAAAATGAGCTTGACACTCAAAGTTGAAATGTTTAAAACAAGTTTTAATTTTTGTCCCCAGACAAGAAACAGTTCTTTGAAATGAGAAACAAGGTGTTGATTTCAGATTTTTTTTGTTTTTGTTTCAAGAAACAACAGATTTCCTGTTTCCAGGAAGGTTTCTTTGATCTCGTTATTGCTTGGTTTGCAAACTATTCATGCAAACAAGAACTTAAACTTAAAGGAAGTTAAGTTAAGTTCTTAAGTACAGTCTACACGCATCTCTTATTTTCTTTTGTTTATTTTCGGTTGCTTTTGTTTCTTCCACCAGAAAAGCCAGAATTTCTTCCACCAGCATTGGCTTATCTGGGCTTCTATTACTGCCTTAGAAGGTTGACTACAAACATTACCTTGAACTGTATTCGCTTCATGCGAGTGTTCGTTGGAACACTGGGCAACAAGAGGTGCCAATACCTCTCGGCCGATTGAATAAAATAAATTAAAGTTAAAGTTGATCCTCCAGGGAAAGTCTTTAACCATTCATCAAGGCTGTTTTCCTTCACTACCTCGTCCTCAGAACTCGTGTCTTCCTCTTCGTCGCTTCCATTTTCATCAAATATTCTCCGTATCACCTCCTCTGTACTCAAACTTGCCGCCATTTTTTGTTCATGAGCCGCGTCTCGTGCCCGCGACGGGACGCGACTTCAAAGGAAGACCGCTGTCCTAAGGAAAAGCCAACGTACTGCTTTCGGCGCGAAATATGCCCGCTGTGATAAAATTTGTTGATTGAACTATAGAATCCAATATGGCCCGTATCAGTAAAAAGGTCTATTGTGCTACAAGAAGCCTAGCTCATTCGAAGTCTAGGGTGTCCTCTGAATCCTGGCTCTCAACTTCCTTGGACGCAGCTGTGTGCCGCTTCTCTCTGGGGATCACTTGCAACGACGACACATCACCTTCTTGTTGGAGTGCAGGCAGACATGGCATCAGCTAAAAATAAATAAATAAAAATGCCTTTAGGCCTCGAAATATCCGGAGTTGAAAAAATAACTCAAATTTGCCCATAAAATGGTCAGATAGGTTTCATAGATTTGGTCGTAGCAAGTTCTGGTAAGCAACCAACACCCACTTTTCTAGTATGTGACTGCCAGTGGTCGCTTACGAGAACCTCTCGTAAGCGACCAGCTCCGTTAACGACCACAATTTTCAATCCCCGAGGTGGTGGCTTACGGCAGCTTTGACTGCATGGCTGACCATCCACGGTACTACAGATGTTTAAGGTTACTGAGAACCTTCGCGGCACGTCCTCGGAAAAACAATCATACACCAAAACATGTCAACCTATATATCGTTGGAAAGCTTATAGAATGGACTAGCGGGCTATGGCAAAAAGAATTCACTTATTGATGCCTGTAATTTTTGTTAAAGCATTGATGAAATATTTTGCTGTGCCATTTTCACGAGTTAACGCTGTCGAACTGCTTGACCCTGACTCCCAAGTAACATGTTGTTTTAATCCTTAAAGGTGTTTCTGAAAAACCGTGTCTGCGATTTTTAAAATTTTGTTCAGTTCAAAAGTTATGAACTTTTAAAATGTTTAGAGCGTGAAAATTCTATAAAATTTTACCTTCGAAATTTAATAGTTCCATAACTTTTGAACAAAGCAAAATTTTAATATATAGATTTAGCCACTGGCTAAAAGCGGAGCCCCCGGTTACAATGACGTCATCGATGACGTCATACCACGTGAAAACGCCATCTCACCCTCCTTACCAGGGTGTTCGGAAGCGTGGTTGCTAGGGAAATTTGAAACAGCTCTAATCGGCGAAACTTTACAATCATGACCAATTTTGCGCTATGACATCATCAAAGGACAACAATACCAACGATGACGTCATCGGGCCACGCCCATGGTCACGTGACCGGGAGTAGAAAAAGACTTATTTGACTTCAAATAGACGTTTTTCGAATACTTTTTGCTATGGATATATTTTTCATGAGCATCTTCATAAAGTTAAGTATGGATTTGCAATTTCGATTTAAAATAAGGAAATGACGAGTGCAAAAAGTCGTTTTTTGGCTATAACTTTCGCAATTTTTATCCTAAATGCTAATCCATACTTAACTTTGTGAACAATATGCTTTTCTATCGATTTGCTTTAATTTTTTTGCGAAATATTAAGATTCGCGTTAGAATTAGTGTTTTAAAGAAACACGAATTGATTCGCTAGGAGGCTTGGTTACCAGGAAGTGTAAAACAAATTTCTATATATTATTTTCCACCAGAAAATAAAAAAAAAACAAGCAAGCAATGGAAGAGAAATACATCGTAACATTGTTTAAGAAGCGAAAAAGAAAGTTCAAACCCGAAAAAGAAAAAAAAATCGAAAAAGAAAAAAGAAAGCACGCAGGGTTTGAACTCAGTACCTTCTGTTTTCTAGCCCAAGACCTTACCAAACGGCCACGAAGGCTGGTCAAATGATGTATCTTCAGAAATTGTATATAAACCTTCACTCGAGAGACTGCAAGTTCGTAGGCTGAACAAAGCTACAATTTAAGCATTTTAGACTGTTTCTTTCTTCTTTAACGCCGTAGAAACAATAACGGTATGATTTCCTAGCATGGTATGATTTTCTTCTATACAGAGTTGCTAATTACTTTTCACAATGGTATAATTTTTGTCAAAGTAGGCAACTTTTTCGATCGCCAAACGGGCGCCGAGCGATATTTTCTCTTCACAAAAGCTACAAAAAATTAAAGAACTCCAGAAAAACTGAAATGGAATAGATACAACAATGAGAGAAGATATATATATTTGATGCTAGTTTGGCCATGATTTTTGGTACTTCAGCGGAATTTCGGGCAGTTTCCAGTGGCGACATTTTACAAATCCCGCGCTATAGTTTGCACTTAGACAACAAGTCACAGCAAAACGCTCCAACAAAACTATGTTTTTCAATTCTTTTGACAATGAAAATGAACGTTTTTTTCTACATTGAACCAAAATAATGAAATAAACTTTAGGAAAATGAAGTTACGTTAGAAAAATCATTCCTCCAGAATTAACATATGTTGGAAATAAAACCATCTTGTTGTTTGATTTTGAGAAAAGACTGCCGCCGAAGTCACGCAATCTACGCTAGCAAGGAAACATAACTTAGCAACCAAACTTCCGAACACCCTTAAACAACTTAACCCATGTTTGGTTGTCTGAGAGTCATCCCTTCCCAAAATAATACCTTTTCTCGTTTGATGACGTCATTGATGACGTCATACCACGTGACTAGGATGTTGAACCCCCTTCCCATTTATACAACTCCACCCAAGTTTGGTTGTCTAAGGTTCATCCCTTCCAAAGATATAGACCTTTTCTCATTTGATGACATCATCGATGACGTCATACCACGTGATCACGCAGCTACAACCACCTTGTCACTTAGACAACTTTACCCAAGTTTGGTTGTCTGAGGTTCATCCCTTCCAAAGATATAGACCTTTTCTCATTTGATGACGTCATCGATGACGTCATACCACGTGATCACGCAGCTACAACCACCTTGTCACTTAGACAACTTTACCCAAGTTTGGTTGTCTGAAGTTCATCCCTTCCAAAGATATAGACCTTTTCTCATTTGATGACGTCATCGATGACGTCATACCAGGTGATCACGCAGCTACAACCACCTTGTCACTTAGACAACTTTACCCAAGTTTGGTTGTCTGAAGTTCATCCCTTCCAAAGATATAGACCTTTTCTCATTTGATGACGTCATACCACGTGACCAAGCAGTTGCACCCCCTTGCAGCTTAGACAACTTTACCCAAGTTTGGTTGTCTGAGGTTCATGCCTTCCAAAGATATAGACCATTATTCATTTGATGACGTCATCGATGACGTCATACCACTTGAGCACGCAGCTACACCCCCCTTGTCACTTAGACAACTTTACCCAAGTTTGGTTGTCTGAGGTTCATCCCTTCCAAAGATATAGACCTTTATTCATTTGATGACGTCATCGATGACGTCATACCACGTGATCACGCAGTTGCACCCCTCTTGCCACTTTGATATTTTGACCCAAGTTTGGTTGTCTGAGGTTCATCCCTTCCTTAGATATATACCCTTTCTCGTTAGCTTACGTTTGGGTTGCCTGTGTTACGCCGGACGAACAGACGGACGGACGGATAGGACGGATGGACGGACGGACGCACAAACCGGAAGTCCATGACAGAATCGTTTGATGCATATACACTTTTGTTTTGTTCCTTCTCCTCCTGCATGTAGCTATGGGGCTCCGCTCGCGGGCGCCTTGGGCGCCCGCGGAAGCTCCGCTAAAAAACGCAGACACGGTTTTTTGAGAAACACCTTTAAGGATTAAAACAATGTGTTACTTGGGAGTCCAGGTCCAGCAGTTCGACAGCGTTATCTCTTGAAAATGTCACACCCGAATTTATAATAAAACCTTTAAAAAAATTATATTTATGAAAAAATAATTTCTTTTTGCCATAGCCAGCTAGTCCATTCTATAAGCTTTCCAACGATATATAGGTTGACATGTTTTGGTTAAACTAAGGACGTGTATGAATTTGTTTTCGAGCACGCGAAGGTTCTCAGTAACCTTAAGAACGGGGAGTATTGTATGCAACCTGACCTAAATCGTGTAGAAATTGTTTTGCAGTTCTTTTGGTTGGTAAGAAAAGGTATTGTAAAATCCAAAAGAGGTTGAGCAATTTATAGATGGTTATCTGACATACAGTTAGATGTGGGCAGATTCTCTAATATCTTTAAAATGAGCATTTGTCTCTTTTTTTGGGAGGGGGGGATGGGGGTGTAAATCATAACAATTTTAAAAAACAGTTGTGGGTCACCATTTACTGTGAACTACTCAAAACATTAGCAGATTAGGTTCTTACCCAATCTAGTTGCACTATGAGTTTCTATCCAAGCCAGGTAATATCAGTTTTTAGTATGACCAAATCAATGAATAGTCATTTTCGTGAGCTCTGATTGTTTCCTGAAATAGTAGATATCAAACACTATTAACTGTTTTTAGAAAATAACACCTATGTTGTATTGTGAATGTGCGCATTCTGATTGGTTAAAAAGCGTGTTTGTAAGAGACCTGAGAAACACGATTGTCACGCAACGCTGTCGCGCGTGTGTATGTTATTTTCTAAAAGCAATAAAAGTACTTCCTGCGTGCTCTCTGGTTTCTTACAAACAATCGGGGAATGTTGGTCGAACTGATAAAACTTGAAAGACACTCGCCTTCGGCTCGTGTCTTTCAAGTTTTGATCAGTTCTCCCAACATCCCCCTCGTGTTTGTAAGAAAGCAGAGAGCACGCGGAAAGTACTTTTATTGCTTAATGAGAAAACTCTCAAAATGGCGGCTCATTTCGGGCGCGATACTGTGTTTTCAATCTTTTAATCACCATATTTTATTCTACTTATTTGGTATATACTAAAACAACTATCCTCAACTATCCCTCAAGGTCGGTGCCTAGCGGTGGATATATACCTCAACGCTTTGTGTCTCGGTATATATCCACCACTATTCACCTCCCCTTTGGGGGATAGTTGTTAAATATCATGATTTACTGTACATCTTTACAGTATCTAACTTGGATCCTCTGTTACCTTTTCTTCAGTTGCCCCTTTCCCAGGCTGACATTGCGTATCTATTTTGTAGCATTTTTGAAGCCATAATTTTGCCTCTGACTCATTGTTTCTCGGCTGAGAGATGGCACAGTAGCATCAATCTGAAATAATAATTATTGTAAGAATGTATTGAAGAACTACACTGCGACCAGCTACACTCATCAAGTTGACTATTTGACTAATAGAAAATGAGAATGAGTAGTCTAATTGTTTTAGTAGAAATCCAATATAGCATGATTTTAGAAAGTTGTGTGCCAGCGTTTTTGCTACTCACTATCTATTTAACAATTAGTCCTCGAGCTTGAAAGGGCTACAGACCAATAGCCCATAAGGCCGCAGGCCAGAGAATTTAACCCAACTAGTTGGACAAAAAAACGTGAAACATTGTGTTGAAATATCACCAGAAACCTTGACAAAACAAGAGCGGCCGCCATTGTTTTCATGTTCAAAATTGGCGCTTTCGCTACTAGAGGTCTATTGATAATAGTCCCCTAGTAACATAGCCAATCAGAATGCAACATTGGCAATACAGTAAAAACCCGCATAAAAGAACAGGTGTTTTTGGGAATCAGGCTGATTTTGTTCTTGTATATTGGGTGTCTTCTGCAAAATCTGCCTGAAAATGTTCTTAAGGTGTTCTTAAAGTTGTTTCTTAACATCAAGTACTTGATTGGTAGAAAGGTGACAGTCATTTAGACAACAATTAGTTGCTAAGTCTAAAAAACAATTGCTAAAATATATACTGGAATTCCTGCTGTAGAACTGTGTGTGCATGGTCTTGCGCATCATATTGATCTCCTCTGGGTACTCTACCACACAGTGCGTTACTGTACTCAAATCTAACTGGCAGCAATTTTTTTATACAAGAAAAATTGTCATTTTTAAGGCTGCATGTGTTCTTATGTATAAGGTACCTTTTGGACCAAATTACAGCCTGAGTGTTCTTAAACCACATGTTCTTTTAAGCGGGGTTTTAATGTAGTCCACTAGTTGGGTGATACTAATATGCGATAGATAGCGAGCAGCAGAGCCAATCAGATTGCAGGATTCGTGATAGTATGCGAATGGGTTTCTACTAATTAACAATTAGACTATGAGTATGAGTTTTCTATGAGTCAATAGATGGTTAACGAGGCATGTAGCTCCGAGTTCACTATTTGACTCATAGAAAACAAGAATGAGTAGTCTAATTGTTTTACTAGAAACCCACTTGCCTACTACCTTCAAGTTGTTGCTAGAAGGTATTTATTTTCATAGTTTTAGGAAGTTTTGCTACTCACTAATCTATTACATGATAGACAGTGAGTAGCGGAGCCAATCAGATTGCAGGCTTTATTTAGATATAGGTGTCCCCGATTAGTGTGCCACTTGTGGCACGTTAAAAGTATTTCGACACATTAATAAGTTATTGACATTTGATTGATTGATTGCAGGATTCATGATAGTATGCGAGTGGGTTTCTACTAAGATGCCATAGTAGGTTTCGTGGGTAGTATGCGAGTGGGTTTCTTCTAACACTAAATACTGTATGAATGCAGGTACTAGTACACCCAGGACCAGGAAGTAACATCAATAACTTCCGGAGTGTGATGTATATTCGATAGGTAACAAACACTCGCCATAGAAGAAGACACGCCCCATTTAGAATCTGAAATTCACCGATCCCGCATTCATTGTTATACCCCTAGTTACTGTTGCTACGTCGGACAAGCCAAATTTTATCTTTGGCATAGAGCGCGGAAAAGACACCGATTGCAGGGAGGTGTTAGAAGTTGTTGCATGCAATTTGGATTTTATATTTTTATCTTGAAAAGCGGAATAATTATTGAAAAATCTTCGATATTCAAGTTTGTTGCTTGGACATTTTGAATTCCGTAGGGAAAACTTCCTATTGTTTGCTATGAGTGGGCAGAGCTATCTACAAAATTGGGATCGGTCTATTTCACTCATTTTCAGAGGCTTCTGCCATATCTCGTCAGACATTGCATTGTCTCCACAGGGCACCCAAGATCAATATTGTGTTTTAAACCTTAAGAGCGAATGCACAGAAAAATCGAGCAAAGCGTGGCAACAGTTCAAAACCTTATCTACCCTCATTTTCAGTTTATAGGAAGGTTTTGATGAATTTACAAAACTGCTGGGGTTTATTTTTCGAAACGCGAACGATTTTAGTAATTATTTGAGAATTTCGATTTTGCTGTTTGGTGCCCCAGCCCGGCTTCCGACGAAGGCAAAATTACTCAACTTCAGAAACTTGCTCGGCGCGACTTCGCAACTAAATTCAGAGGTAATCTAACACTTAATTTTATCAAAACAGATGTCTACCATTCTATTTACGATGGATTTTCGATTCTTCGGCGTAAAATAGAGGCGAGCAACCATGCCATTTAACGGGCATTTTACACGTTCTAAAATAACAGCTAAAATCTAACTCGAGTTTTCGGGATGTGCCCATTCTCCAAATTGCATCATCTTCAGGTTCTAGAGCCTAGAGATATAGTTTTTACCTAATATCCAAACAGAAGTTTGGTATTCTTAGCGAGCACTTTAGAATTTGGGGACGAATCTTATAATATTTCGGTGAAACGGACCTTAAATTTGACCGGCTGTACGAACGTCACGATGGTAATATTATAATTCTAGCCCGATTCCAACACCCAATTCGACCCTTTTAGAAATTCCAGCAGCTATGTAAAGGGAAATACAACTTACCATAGGATAAGAACCACTTTGGTGTGCATATTTTTGGTGAACTTGTAATAGAACTTGGGTTTGTTGATCAGCTCGCATTCTCGACTGGAAGAGCGACATATGAACACAATGCGCGTTTGGAGAAATGCGAATGTTGCGAATAATTCAGAATAACTTTTAAAGCTATGCAGTGCTTAAAGTACCTAATAAAGTATGTCAACCACGAAAAGGATTGGACAAGGAGACGAAATGAAAACAGCTACAGGTCGTTGGAGCTGAATAACTTCGCATTTTGTATTTGTTGTTTGCGTGGCAGTCGCAAAACTGGCGGCGAAAGCAAAATTATCTTTTGAGGGTAGGGTGGGGGATGAATTCACTCTCGGAAATAAACAATTTTAGTCCCTCTTCTAGAGGTATATGGGGTCAAGCACAAAACTGTAGTGCCATTTTAGGCACCAAGACGACCAGAACCGCATCCATTTTGTACCAAATTATCAGCCTCGCGAGAGTTGCAAAGAAATGTATCAACTCTTGCTCGTGTAAACCAGAAGGAAACACGGAGCAATTTCTGTGGTCTCTTTTGTTTTAACAAAGACGCTTTAAACAAGTGCAACATCAGGAGAGAAAAATCACCGAGATAGCGCCGACTTGCTTTTTTTTTACACAAGCATTGTCCCCCCCCCTTCATAAAATTGTACGGGGATTTTCCGCCCAGAGTGACCGGTGGACCTCTCTTACCCTGTTATATAGTAAAATTAGGAAAAAGGTACCCTTTTAATATACTGAATTGAGAAAAAGGCAAGCGGCTTAAGTGTGCCGAAACAAGATGCAACCACAGAAAGAATGAGGTTGTATTGGTCTGCGCAATGCAACCTGGGAAGGATAAAGTCGTGTCGCTTGCCTATCCTCGAACACGGCACCTGGAGACCTGGACACGTTGTGTCGTCGTTGTTGTTATCTATCAAATAAAGATGCACTGAAGAGCTCTTCATTACGGCCGACTCTGCATCCCGGGCCGTAATCCGGGGAGTTTTTGTTAGGGGTGTGCCGCCGAAGTCTCTCCAAAATTGAAAAGCCCTCGTTTTTTATACCCAGTACCATAGACATTCAGTTAAAATTGTATATCCTACCGCCGACCTAAAGATGTAATGCTTTTACAATAAACTGTCTTATATAATGACTAAATGCGACACAAATTTCTTAAAATTTGTTTCTAGGATAGCGGTACAAAAAAATTTGTTTCTAGGATAGACGTTACATAGAAATTCGTAATTTAGACCGCGCTTCACGCGATGAATAATACTAATCGTCATTTGCGGCGTGCATTGCCCATGTTGTCTGCATGGTGAATAAGACAAAATTATATGATCATATGATATCATATGATTATTTCTATATATTGTCTTGTATATCACATTTTCATCACATTTTTATGTATATATAATTTTTATTGCACGGCTTCAATGTAAACCAGTCCTTTGGGCTGATGAACCACCGTGGATAAATAAAATTACTATCTATCTATCTATCTATCTATCTATCTATCTATCTATCTATCTATCTATCTATCTAACTATCTAATAGGCAATTTCTTTGAGAAGCTCAACATTTTAAATTTCTTTTACAGATTTGGGTTTGAATTGGAAAAATATAACATTTCTCTATTATATTTGGAAACGTTTTTCAATTCGCTGCATTTGCATATCGGGCCGAGCCATGTTGAGTCAGTGGAATCACCTGATGGCGCCACTTTTGTTCAATCCCATGTTACTGTTTCTCACAGCATTCATTTACCAAACCATAGGTGAGTTGCATGAATCTAAGAAAATCATATTTTAACTACTGCATACCCGATGACGAGGACGGACTGAACTTTCTGTTTTTTGGACCGAGCCCGAGCCCGAGCCTGAGCCCGAGCCCGAGCAGCGAGCCCGAGCCCGAGCCCGAGCCCGAGCCCGAGCCCGAGCCCGAGCCCGAGCCCGAGCCCGAGCCCGAGCCCGAGCCCGAGCAGCGAAGCTAGTAAGTTATTTGTTCCCATAATAAAACAGACTCTCGATATTGTGTCACAGTCAGACAACTGTAATACTATAAAGAAATATTGTCTGGGTCATTGGTAAGTCTTCCCGACCTGCAAATCACAGCTTTCAAGTGGACTGGTGGTGGGAGATGGACGAATTAGTGTTGGTCGGATAGGAGGGCTTGGCAGGGCGCCTGGCTCCTCGGTCTTATCTTTGGTATGGATTAGCCTGTTTCATCCAATCACAGAGCCTGGCGCAGTCGCCTTCTGGTACGATCTTGGATTAGCTTCGGTTCTATCTTCCCATGCTGGTCCCTAACATCCACTCGGTCTCCCTGCCGGAGTGTTGGTAGCTTCACAACTCTGTGACGGTCGTCGTAGCCGTCAGAGTAGCGCTTTCTTCTTTCTCCTCTAAAGCTCCTTCTTAATGACTTCTCTTGGTTTTAGATTCTCTGGGACCTGTGGAAGTTTCACTGAAGTTTGCTTCTCAATTTCATACATCAGGATCTCACTTGGAGTCAGTCCATTCGCCAGTCAGACCAAGATGTCGTTGACTATTCTTCCTCACTGATGTTCTTAGCGGTTGTGACAGCTC
Organism: Scolanthus callimorphus; assembly: GCA_033964015.1. Lineage (NCBI taxonomy): Eukaryota > Metazoa > Cnidaria > Anthozoa > Actiniaria > Edwardsiidae > Scolanthus > Scolanthus callimorphus. The sequence goes on along the minus strand of CM066912.1, from coordinate 5,875,955 downwards.
TTTCAACCTTGCTATTGGCTTATGGATAATGTGGCGAGGAAGTAATTTCATGGCTGACGTTCTGGGGTCCAGTGTCCGAGACAAATGTGTTCGGTTCTCCGTGCAGGGACTCACCTCTGGTCATACGTCAGGAGTCCACTGGTTACTGTCAATCACGCCCGTAGCAGACGGAGGCCACCCAATAATTGTGATAATACATATATTTTTTCCTCTCTTGAACTGAGCGCAAATTCGAGTAACAGCGACAGAGGGTGTAAAGACGTTTTTATCCATTGAACTGTGCATAAAAGGGCTGATCACAGCACAACATTGTTCTAATTTGGAAAATCAGCGCAAAGGACATGCCAAAACGCCTCAACACAATATCATTTTGTCTGCTCAAAGGGGAATGAATTCAGCGAGTCCCGACCTCGAGGGCCCTCGAGGATGGTGACGAGTAAGCCAGAATAATTTTGAATTTGAAGCTGGTTAGGTTTATATTTACATCTCAAAGAAACGCAAGTTTACGAAGTGGTTGGAACTGATAAAAAAACCAAGTGCGTTCTAAGACTGTTAATAAATTCTTAGTTTCCTAGTTTCTTTTATTAATTAACTGAACAGTTCTACACTCCCCTACCCAAAGGAAACCCCAACAAGGAGAAATGGTGAATTATCAAGATGGGTACCCTGTGGTACGTCAAAATAGCAATTTTCATAAAAATCAACGAAAAAATATATTATCCATGCTAGTGAACTTTTAAACATAATACATATAGACATGCGTAAAAGGCACGTTCAAAATAGACTTCCACCATCGTTTTGCTTTTTTCTCAGCGCGGGTACCCTGTGGTAAATGCTTGATATTTTTATTGCTAAATTTCAGGATGTTCCACCGATGGGATTTTTGGGATTTTTAGTTTGTTACTAAGGTCCCTCAAAGCGTTCATTTTGCAGTGAAACAAATTATTTTGCAATTAGTTTCACTGAAAATCATAGATTGACTGGACTTTATACAAAAGCGTCGTGAATCCGCGTGCGTGGAGATCTCGTAACTTGACCCGATGCTTCGGAAAGGAAACCCCCTAATATGTTTTTTTTTATCAAATCAAAAAAATTTAACATTCTTAGTCGAGGAGAAGAGAAACGCTTTAAAATGAGATATTACTTGTCAATATGCTTTTTTTTCGCGAAATTATGGCATTTTAACGAAAATTTCCACGAAGGTAATCCGTAGGTACCTTTAGCAAATTCTCTCGTCTTCAACTTGATTGTCAACTTGTAATCCCAACACTCTTACAACTAACCAACTGAATAGTTAGCCAAAGACAAAAATGTATATGCTGGCGACACAAACAAGAGAACACGTTCCAACATTCCTGACATTCTGGAACATGTTTCCGAAAAGCGCCCACTTCCTGCTGTGGTACTGAAATCCTTATGTTTAAGACATGACACGGAAATGATAACTATATCTAATATCTAATTACGAGAAAGTAAGGAACATATTGAAAACTAAAGGTTTCTCCTTAAAGCACATTTTAACAACTAGGTGCTACAGACGCGCGCAATACCGAAGGTAGCAAATTCCGGAACGATGACTAACACTAAGAAAATTAAATTCCTTTACGTAAAAATAGACTAAGATGTTCAAATAGTGGTTGACCTAAATGTCCAATTTGTCTAAAATATTGTCCATTTGACTCTGTCGCTCAGTGGCAGGCGACAAATGGAATAAACTTGCGCAGTCGTCTTAAAACTGCTGCTTTAGCACAAAAATAAAAAAATACGTGTTTAGGGTATAAAGCAATCCGTTATTTGACGTCATGCTGCTTTGCCCGATATGATTTCTTATCATGATAGAAGTGATAAAATCCTGGTAGAAACAGTCTTTCGAAATCCAATCCTTTCTTTAGCACTCTGTCTGCCATTTCCCAGTCCTCCCCTCCTAACTTGTATTTGAAGAGTTGCGCGTTCATCCCTCCAATCGCATCCAGTCTGACTTGAAGGCACCTATTACAAAATAAATATAAATCATTTAGATATCTATTACTGAAGGGCAGGATAAGCATATTTTCGTTGACTAGTGGCAAGCTTTTTCCTCCGGGGATGATTTTCTCTCCAAAATTTCGCTGCCGGCTAATCAATATCAGGGAACACATCAGGTGCTGACCAGCCTTTCAGGCGCTGAGCTCTATAAACATTGCAAAAGATCTAATATATGACGTCTCGGAGTCGTCATGACTCCATTATCAAGTGATTAATTAATGAATCCGAGTTATGTGACATGTAAAAGGAGCAGGAAAATAAACGATTGAATTTTAATACTGAGAATGCCACTAGACAAACACTACATTCGGCAGGCGCTATTGAAATTCAGAACAATTCTTTTGTAGCTCCGTTAAGCTTGCTGATTTCCAAGGATGCTTCAAATATGTAAACACTGACGTCACAAAAAAATCCGTCTGTCTACATAATCTGCATCGCACAGATTACATTTTAACTGGTAAAGAACTGATTGTTGGTTAACAAGTGTCTGTAAGCTCTGGGAAGCTCGAGAGAGACCTTAAGAAACCCGAGTGTAAGCCTGCACTTGTCGGCATGGGGAAGGTATTTCCTAGCCATTGCCCAATACCATCAACAACCCGTAAATTTAAATGCATAGATAACATCTAAAACATCTGCAAGAGAAAATACCTTTTCTGGCTACTACTACTAATAATAAATAATGAAGAAATGTGTAGCACAATAAAGAAAAACTAACTAACTAAATAAAAACAACTCCGGCTAGTCAATTAAAAACACGCCTAAAATGAATGTTTTGATGTTTGAACGGTCCCATATTATTTAATGCCCTAAAATTTCAAAGAAACATTTTATAGGGGAACTCCTGCGCGGGCCGAATGACGTCGATGAAGTCATCATAGAAGAAAAAGAAAATATATCGGGAAGGGTTGAACCTCAGCCAACCAACCTTGGGTAAATATGTGTTAGTGGCAAGGGGGTGCAACTACATGGTCACGTGTAGATGTTCAGGCAAGCCTGTGTCCGCGTAGCACTAAGTTCAACAGAGTGGAGATAAGGATGTGAAAACCTTGTGTGAAAGCTAACGTGCTAATGAAATGGTCCCATGTGTGCTTATGAGCGTTAGCCCTAGTAAGCGGAAAAAGAGAAAAAATCCTTGACCCTCAGAGGAATTCGAACCCACGACCTCCGGAATTGTACATCCGATGCTCTACCAGCATTGCTCTACTAGAATTGGGATATTATTTAGGTCGTAAAATCGAGCGGCGCGTCAATCTGATTCACCTTTTTTTAATATTGCTTTGCCTTTTATATTTTAACATGGCGTCATTCGACCAGCAGCACTGCAACTCATAATGTGATACTTTGAATTCAATGTCAGCTATTTATTTCCATATCTTTTTGGACTACCAGAATGATGGTTTCTGACGACATGGCGGCCATCTTGGATCCGCAATTTTGAGTGACTAAGCAGCGCCATTTCCGAATAATACGACATTTTCGTAAAGAACATTCTAAACTATCCTGTTCAAGTTAAATATTCATTTGAATTTGAAATATAGCGACAAACCTATTTTAAGGGTTTTATAAACAGCTGCCAATCACGATGACGTCATTTCCACCCATAAACGCGAAAAATCACATAAGAAAACTGTTGTTGCCAGCTTTTACTAAAAACTGCCTCATGCGCCTTAAATATTGCACTTTTCTGACTTTTCGTCTAGTCTATTGATCAATTTGCTTCGGAGGTATCTCATGAATTTCACGTGTTTCGTGTCTTGTCTGCAAACTTTCTTGAGCAATTTGAATTGATTACTAGTTTTTTCTTGTGTTTTTGTTTTCGTGGGCAGTCAACGAGGGCAGTCAACGAGTATAGAGGAAGTGACAAGTCCACTTCCTTCCATTGTTGTAAATATCGTTTGGGAATCAAAAACTGCGACTGATTTTGAGACGTCGAACGAATTCTTGGTAACGAGAGCGAGATCACGCCAAAACACAACACAAGCTCGCGTTTTCACTGCAGTGAGATAAAAGCGGCTTCTTATTGGACGTGTCGTTTTCGTCATATGTTAAAATGCCTTTCGCGACGGCTGATTGGTCACTTCCAAATAAAATTTACGATATAGCTAAACCGCGCATACGCCTCAGTTTGTAAACAGAGGAGTATTCTTCCGCGCATGCGCATTGCATCTTAGGACCTGCTTGTTTGGTTATCAATGGCGGAGAAAGATTACCGAGTGTGTCGAAACATGCGCCAGTTGTGCACCGTATAAGGATTTTCTTCACTCAAGAATCTAAGAAAACGCTAAATGGGCTTTTGGTCTGTAATTGTTGCTGGAATCAGCGAGTGAAAGAACACAGTTTGACTTCTAAATTACCAAACAAACATACACAGATTGGCTAGACTGCGATAGTTTGTTCATAACATACAAGAATGTAAATCGGTTGTTCTCTCTCAGCGATCCAGCTCGAAAATATAACGATATATGTGCCAGAACTTTAAACTTTTTGTTTCCGATTTGCCCAATTATGGCCTGCTTCTCTAGTGCTAAGACATGTGGAGAATGGAAGTCACTCGCGACAATTGCAATGTGATACCGGACAAGTTGGCCATCAATGTGGAGAGAACAACCTGTTTGAAAATATGCCATTTTATTTCACTTCTCTGAGTTACTCTGAATTAAAAAGGAAAGATGTTTAGAAGCACAATAAAAGATATAATGGAGAGTAGGATATTCAGAAGTAACTTGCTGTGCATTGTTTGTTGCAGGTTCAGAAGGTGTGGGTGTACATTTATATACCAAATTCACAAAGAGATAATGCCATTCTTGGCTGGATGACCACAAAACAATTGCACCATGCAACCAAATACCACTTCCTAGCACAAGTGCTGGTGGTTCAGAGAGGCAACATGTTAGATAAACACTTCAGCATTACATCGATTGTTTTTCAGAAGTAGAACCGATACCTAAAGAGTTCCCTTTCTGGGGAGTAGAGAATACTCAAGAGTTTTCAGAACAGATAGTTTAGGTTCCGTAGAACATCACAGCGCTGTATCAAAATCCCCTTTGCTTCAATGTAACTTGTAAAAATTATATTGCCACCTCAAAATTCAATATTTTCATAATTTTGTCAACTGCCCAATTTTCTAAATTGGATTGCAGTTTACAGAACATGTCGGAATACTCGCTTAGTAATAAATAGCGTAATAAATTGTTGACCAATATAGCGTTCCAATATTTTCTTTGACATAATCCATCATTGAATCCCCTGGAAGGGTGAAAAATGGACTCCAGGGTAGGCACCCTTACAGCCTTCAGGCTGGGTATTTAAAAATCGTCGACAAATTCCCAGCTTGGTTAGATACAAAATCTGGGTTTGTAAATCATTGTAGTCAAATAAATTTAATTCCAGGATAGGTGATTCAATCCAGCACCTCGAGGTACCATCTGAAGGTAGGCTTCCTGATGGGGTGAGGGTGGGGGAGGGGGGATGGATGGTGAAGCTTGTCCAGATATTTTCTATCACGCAAACACAAACACTAATCAACATGTTTGTTTGGTCACCATGACATTGTAGTTTTTTTCATTACTACTAGTACAATGTACACTGAATGATGCTCATTTTGATTTGTAAGTGGTTTGATTTTTCCAGCAAAATCTACTTGCAGAACAACGGGTCAACTTGTATTTCACAACCCAAGCTATGATATATTTCCACTTAATCAACTTTACTTGAAGGCCCCGAAATATCAGGGTAAACTGTTAGGATAAAAAATGAAATCGTTACTATTACAAAACATCGTCTTTTTTTCCGGTTCTTGCAGTCTGGATTTCAGTCTGACTCAGTTTAAACAGTCGCAGATGTAGGTCCACAGATCCTCAACCCAAATAAGTTTATTTGCAATAGACAGGCAGCTGGATAAACGTGTTACTTTATCTTCCCACTTTCTGAATAAAAGCAAACAAATGAGAAATAGAAATTGCGCGCTCTTTGATTACAAATTCATGTCAAAATTCGTGATACTCAACAGTACTTTTCCCTGAGTTAAGTCTGCAATATAAACATGGACGGCAGCGGTTGTTGCGCATGACATGTGCAGAATACTCCTCTGTTCAGTTTGTTTATAATAAAATGTATTTCTTTCTTCCCACATTGGGCTCATTGGATGACTAAGCAAAGGCCCAAGATCATCAAATAGGAACAAATAGAAAAGGCAAGTTTGATAACGTTGGATAGTCATCTGAAATCCGCTCTCTATTGCTTACTTGATATTCCGAATCCATTTCGGTCCCAAAATCCCTTGTGTATATGGTCACTATCAACAGGTGATGTGCATTTGCCAAGCTTGAAAATAATAGGAGTGTACGCAGCCTTGCCCTTTATCGTGTGCTGTGAAGAGATAAAATTGGAAAGCCTTAGATGTCAGCCGCTCTGTTTTTTTACACTGTTAGAGTCAACACTCAAAGGGGGTTCTGAATTAGCTTCGTTTTCCACTTCAAAGGTTTTCTTCTGCCTCGTATGAGATCCTTGTATACCATGCATACAAGGATGAAAACGTATATCGAGAAAAACGTATATTTTTTTAGAATACAAACTGTAGCGTAAGCCGTCCTACACTAGAGCTTCGAGCACCAATTAAATTGATTCAGGAGACACATAAGCCTTGAACACGAGTGGGAGCATTTGCTTTGTCCTTTATATTTCCCGCCATGGGGAAGAATGACGCCTCGTTATTAGTCAGGCACTATGAATATAGATGCAAATGACGGTTTAACGATCGACATCTCGTAGGATGAAAATTTTTGTTCAAAGCGTCACGTCGGCTGGCTGGGGTAGGCAATTCGATCACCTTAGCGCGCGGTGCATTATGGGTAGACTGTGTAGTAACACCAAATCCAAGATGGCGACTGTCTCAGTTATGGGACATCAAATACGTTCAAAACTGCTTAATCTTAAACTCTCTCTGAATACACGCAGCCAAAATGACGATAAATTCGTCGATGGTGTGTTCAAGGATCTGGAAAGCCTAATGGAAACTGTTTTCGAGAAGCAGAAACCAGATAACAAGTACAAAAACAGTCACCTCATAATAGATATATGGCCGATGACTCGACGGTCTTTGGAAAAGATTCATGAAAACATTTGCCGGCGGCTTCGCACTGTCCCTACAACAGCTTCTCCTTATTATTGCCATTTCACGAAAGAGATTCCGAGGGAAATTTTTGAGGTGAAAGTGATAAACACCACGAACTTTGGCCATCGAGCTCAAGTCACTCCGGCTCGTATAAAAATAGACATTGTAGACCGACGAAAAGCCGTTTATATATTTAACCGCATGAACAAGGACGGAGTAATTACTGAGAAGGAGAAACTACTAAAGAAAGATTTTGCAGACGGAAGTGTATGCGAGGTTTTGGTGAGCGAGGAGCAACCCATGTCATTTGTTTATAGCATGAACACAGAAGTTCTCTCGATCACTTATCATTATGGGCACTGGAACAGTTTTGGAATTCCACAACATTGAATAGTTGGACAAGAGGAGTTCAATATTGTATTTGATAAATAACAAGAATGTGTCTATCAAAGAAAAGGCATTGGAAAATAGATCTAACTCTTTTTAACCAAGGAAAATTGAAGCGAATTATAATGGACTCCAAAAACTTGCAAATTTACATAATTACATAGAAAAGGTTATTCCCATAAGGTAATATACTATTAAGATCGATCGTACATGTCCTTGTGAGCTATTATCTGTAATTATATTTTCAATTTAACGATGATATACAATGTTTATCTTTACTACAAATGTACAAACTGAGCAGAAATTATTAAGCAAAAATTATTTATCCCTCCCCCCCGCTGAAGGAAAATTATCCCCTGCCCCACTGAAATTTCAAAGCTTAATTATAGTGACTGTATGACAAATAATAGTTAAATTGACCCTCATCTCTCTAGCAATTTCAATTTCTTCCATCTACATATGTCAACATCCCAACAGATCTATTTGCGTACTTGTGGTACCAACTGTTTCAGTCTTGTATCAATTACCCCTTCCTTGCAGGACAACTTAACCAATTTGAACATATCAGATGAACAAACAGTACAACAAGTCGAAGAGCTTGACTTTGCTAAGCCACAAATACAAAACCCATCATCATTCATGCAGTAGGGGGGGATATATCTGTCCTTGGCAGCTCGGTGTTTGTTGTCATTCTTTCCTTGGTTTGAGTCTGAATGAGAAGAAACACATGCTTGCTGTATTTTTTTGGCCTCTTTCTGGGGATCTTTCTCCTTCAGCCATATTAGCTCCATAAACTCATGCTTGAAGATTTGCCACCAACGCAAACGCTTCCCCCTAGAGGTGTTTTTGCTATAGGAAGCAAGCTTGAATGCTTTGCCTCTCTCCCTTGCATGCTGTTTAACCCCAAACCAAACCCTAGATCCTTAAACATTTGCTTGTTGTAATATGGTATGGCTTTCCCAATCGTCCACGTGGTTGGCTTGACTGCTGCCAAAAGAGCAGCATAGCAGTTATAATACTGCTCACACTCGTTCTGCAGACATTCAGTGTCATTCTGTGTCACATGAATGCGACTAAATAGTGAAACACTGTTTCGTAAGCATAACCCAGCATATGCTAGTGAGTACAGATGTAATAATGTCGTTTGTGCAATGTTTGCTATATTTATCAATGTTTTGCAGAATTTCATAAAATGTGCACAGTACAACTTTGATTCTTTACCGGTGAATCGGTACTGAAAACCATCCATCTTCTTTTTTTCTGAAAACCATTTAATGATGTTCTTGTGCAATCTGTCTGCTTTGATCTCTTTCAAGAGCCTCATGTATTTAGCCATTGCAGTATTCCCTGGGAGCTTGTTAATGTCTCCATTAGATTTTTTTACATCATTATTTTTGTTAACTTCATTGCAGTATTTAAAACATCTAAGTTCCATTGTTGCCAAGCATTGTTACAATTATGGAGTGGCTCAGGATAAATGTTCTCCACATATGTATCAAGGGGTGGGATAAATTCTTGTCTTGATTTTCTAGTGGCAATGAAAGTTGTTACCTTGCTTCTGAGATTTACATCTTTTGAAAATTGAGGGATTTTGTTCTTTGCTTTAAAAGAGTTCACTGCCTCTGCATCCTGTATTCTCTTCTCATATTTCCACTTTGCCCAGTCTCCATTGTCTCCTATTGCCCCCCCCCCCAATTATCTGTAGATTTCTCTTAGAAACATCAGCAAATGTAGAAAAATAGGTTGCAGCATTATTCAACTCCCCTGCCATAGATGCAATCCATTTTTAGTCCCAGGAATTAACTTAAGTTCAAAAGTCACAGTCTCTCCTCTCAATTGGTACTCCTTTGCTTCTATTTCCTTCATTTCTTTAACAACATGTTTTGTATACTCAAACATGAGATCATGGGTTTCATCACAGTTGGCTCCCATCAGCAAATAATTATGATCACAGCTTTGTATTCCATCTGGCACATTTAAGAAACTTACTAAATATGCTGTGGAGGCCTCATCTTTGCCAAACGGAGCCCCATCAGCTCCAATCGCCACTAAGAATTTTCCCTTCTGATCATTAAACCAGTGAATAAATTCACTATGCTCATTGAGATTCAAATACATATCAGCTAACCTAATAAAAGGTTCTCTAGTGGGCGATAAACTCCAGGTACAGGATGTATTCCCTTCTCTGCTGCAATTTCCTGGAAAATAAATTTTAAATGCTCAAATTGAGTGGTTCAAACTTCCTGGACACAATTTATATACAAATAATTTTCTTATAATTTGTACTGCTTGCTTGATTTTGAGTGCCATTGGTGTCAAAGTAGCCAAAGCTTTCGTGTTGACTACCATGTTATAGCAATATTATAGTTAGTAAATAGAAAAAAAAACAGAACAAAAGAAATCAAATGAAGGACAAAGTCAAAATTTATATATACTTCAAATATTGAGCAACTGGAAAACACCAGAGGGTTTTACTCATAAAAAAGGAATAAAAAACAAGAACAAATTATGGTCACAACTTTACATAATGGCTGTACAGTCAATTTATCTAATATTTTTCCAGCATTCTCTTTTAAATATGACATGTGTTATTGTGCTTTTAAATTTCTGATCTCTCTGCCCTACAATAAATGGCTCCCCAAATAAAATGAGACCTGGAACCTGGTATTGTTAAATGGGGTCCCAAGTAATTGAGGGTGGGATCTCACCCGGGGATTCATGGCCTTTCCACCAGGGATTGCAAAACAGGATCCCAGATTCCCAAATACAGGCTACAATCCAACCTTGGACTGGCAGGATCATAAGAAATGACAGGGGATCCAGACATTCACAAGCAGGATCCCAGGAAACTTATAGGTTTCTGGGTCTTTATTTTGTATTGAGGTTATACGTATATTTACCTGGAGGTCTCTAACCTCTCCCATATTAATACCATTGATGTAAGATCTCAATCTGTCATAGTTTACATGTCTTGGCACTGAGACTCCAGGCATGAACTCCTCCTTTACTTGTCTCATCTCTTTATATTTAGCTTTGGTAAGGATACCCCCTTTATAAACAAAGCTGTGCTTCTGATGATGTTTTCCTCACTCTTTTCATAATTGTTTACATTTTCTTTAACAATGCATGGAATAATTTTCTCATTGCAAACTTTCGATTTCTTTAACAAGCCCCTCATAGTTGGTAGAGGAGTTTCATTGACTAATGTGGACCACATTCCATTGAGCACTGCTTTGTTGTCAGATGACCGCGGGGTACAATGTACCTTCCTCAAAACCTGAATGGTTGCCTTTCGTCGTCGCTTACACTGGGCCTTTGACATGTTTAGGATATCACTATTCTCATCAGTAAGGGTACTCTCATTGTTAGGCATTCTGGGTTTCTTTGGTTTTCCTGAGAAATGAGGCATAGATTCTTGCTCTTCCAGCTTAAAGATAAAAAATAAAAATATAAGCCCATCATAATATATTATTATTCTTTTAGTTTTACTTTTCATGTTTATTAGTGTTGAATAATCCTGTCCGTGACTTTACTTCCACTATTATTTTATTTTATTTTCATGAGAATTAAGCTTAACTTAAGCTTACTTATTGCATATTCCAGGGATTTTGAAAACAAACTTGCTTTTGGTAAAACAATCAGAACTCTGTGTTTAAGGTAGTGCTTGTAAGCCAAGAATATGTTACCTGGATTTGTTGTAGTTTACGTTTTCTGTAGTTTACTTTGTTCCTGAGGGCCGTCACTTCCCTATCCACTTCATGTTTTTCTACTACAAGCTGCTTGATGCGCTCTTCCTTCTCAAGCTTCAATTTCTTTCTAAAGATTCCAACATTGAATCGCCCCTTTCGCTTCTGCTGCACTGGAGTCATCTGAGAACCCTCGGCGGCTCTATGATCAAGAGTTAGTTGAAGTCAACTCAGAATGGTTTAAATCCAGTTTTAAGCATTGTTCTGGTAGGGAGCATTCATTATTTATGCCAGGGGGTGGGCTGGCAAGATTTTTCATTCAGCCCAAAAAAAACCTTGACCCCCTTAAAGTATCAATAAAAACCTCAAAACCCCTTTAGGCAATTTTTATGATAATGATAGCCCCCTTCCCCCCCTTTACACCAGGAAGAAATGTTGGGACATCTAGATACCAAGTAGACAACAACCAGTATTTTTAAGACATTTCCTGATGTGTGCATATGTTAAATCCATATGTATCCATATGTTAAATTAACGTCGTTGCTGCCATAAAATGAAGATGACCCCTCACAAGTGTTTTCATATCTTCTGGTGATCCCCTACTTGAATGTGTCAAATTTAACATGGGCCCCCTTAATAATTGCCAGCCCACCCCCTGGCATAAATAATGAATGCTCCCTTAAAATAAAAGTAAACAAAAACTACCAACAGAAAAATGAGCATAGCCCCCTTACCCACTATAAGGTGAGATCCTGCTTTGGAATAACATATCAAGATAGTTCCCTTGAAAAAGTGTCGACTTTCTTCAACTTCCTTATAAGGAAATATCTGCATACCATATTGGAATCCCAGTAAGTTTTTTGAGATTTCTATTGGCCTAGAAAACTTAAAACTTAACCAGAACTCAGATACACTGGAGAAAGGATGATATGCACATTTTCCACTGTGTTCTTCACGGTCAAGAACCTGGAAACAAGGCAGACAAAACACCACAGGAAGCTTGGTTCGATGTCTAAAAGGAGGCATGTTTGAATCACAATACTGATTAAGTACAAGTTCATGGTCTAGTTGAAAGTATAAGTACAAATAATCACAAAGTGTTTTGAAATTTTGCTTTTTTGCACTTGGGATTTCATAATTATGCGAACAACAAAAAGGAAAGAGTTTGAGTAGGCTATCCTTGGGCAATTCCAGAAAATAAAGGTACCCTCCCCACGGGCGGCACTAGTTTTTGACCCCCCCCCCCCCCCCCCCCCCATGCATCTAGAATTTCCAAAATGGTTTACCCCCCCATGCATATAGAATTCCGGGCAAGTTAAAGAAATCCAGCTTCGAAAAACCCCCTTGCAATCAGAATTCCGAGCTCTTAAACCCCCCCATCCCATCGGAATTTCCAAATGCCGCCCGTAGGGGGGGTACCTTTATTTTCTGGAATTGCCCCTTGTGAGTTGATGTGTTGTATTTTTTTTTGTTACAAGATTGAAAAAATACTTCTGGAAAGGTGGTATGTTTTTTATGTTTATATGAACCAAGCCACAAGCAGGCTAGATATGACCTATTCCAAGGGTTTTTTCACAGTGCTTAGTGCAAATGGAGTCTAGAATTACAGGATGGGTTAGCTGATGCCCTGGAAAAAGTCTTGGCTACCTTCTTGCACCTTGTGTTGCAATTCATGTGTGAACCAGCTCTAGCATCAGCACCTGAGAACTGAAAAAAAATCAAAGTCAAACGGGACACCTACAGCTAAGTAGCCTAGTCAGTAAAAGAAATTTACAGGCTTGGATTGCAGGATCGTCAAATACAATAACTGATACCTTAAAGTACCTTTAAAGTCCTTGAAACAGCATTTAAAATTCCACAGAGTGTGGTCACAAATATTAACCTAAGTCTGAATTCTAAGATTCCAGACCTCTAGCAAGAAAATCATTCATTTCATAGAATCTCAAAGGCCAGGGATGTCAAACCAGGACTTTAAAAATCTGGAGATTGTCTTGAAGTGGCTAAATTTCCTGAAATATTCCCGGGAGAAATACAGTAAATGTATGGCAGTCATCTTGAATTTTTGCTGGGAAACAAAGCGAAAAATCTTGAGACGCCTGGCAAAACCGGGAGAGTTGACATTCCTGTAAGACCCATGCAAGAAAAAAGAAAGATGATAGTATCTTTTGCATAATATCATATTCCAGGTAGAAGTAAATAAGAAATGTGCACAAGCGTTCCCCCCTGCCCCTTTGGAGTCAGATTGGTTGTGTGGTTTTACCCTGCTTGCCGGGAAAAATCGCCCCATGTAAGGTAATCCAAGCAGATCTTGTATTCCGGATTCCAGTCCTTGTATTCCGGTTTCCAACCTACTGGATTCCGGATTCCATACAAGTGGATTCCGGATTTCATAACTCTCAAAGAATTCGGATTCTTTATCTGAATAATTCTTGGATTCCGGATTCTCAAGGCGTTTGGATTCTGGATTCCTGCTTTATGGATTCCGGATTCCATTCTACGGATTCCGGATTCCAAAGCTAACAAAAAATCAGATTCCGGATTCTGGATTACCTTACATGGGGCGAGAAAAAAGTCCTGACCCAATGATTTTTTCTTAATTGTCCGTAGGTGGTTATAGAAATTTGTTTCTTTAGAATTAGCTTGTAGAAATGGGATCTACAAGCTAAATTGGCATAAAAAAATGCACAGTGAATAAAAGTATCTTGGCAAACTGAAAGACAAACGTGTTTCACTGTTTTAAAGTATTTACTGTTGTAATAACATTTTATTTATTTGAAGGCAGCTTGTTAGGAAATGTGAGCGATTTTTCTCCCACGCTCTATAAATGCAAAGTTAGCTTGTAGCAAATGTCCAGGGGTTGGGGGATTTTTTTTATTGCCAAAGCCTGTAGTGCCTGGGAACTTTGTTATGCATGTGAGCAGAGAAAATCTCTTGCATTTTCTGCAAACTGCCTAATAAATAAAATGTCTTAGCATGATCTCTGTTGACAAAAAATGACATTACAGAGGATTATAAAAGAGTGGAAAATGCTTTTGTCTTTCAGCTGGCTGTGATGCCGGCTTTACTATCATGATACAATGTTACAGTCAATCATTATTGATTTCTGTCTATGATTTCAAGCCAATGCAAACCCCTTTTCAGCAAAAACGTTTTCACCTAAACACATGTAGTCTCGTCCACAAAGCCAAGCTCGGCTAGCTTCAAATATTGAGTTAATTAAGTCTAATTTCCAATAGTCAAATTAAAGAGAGTTGCTGAATGAATCACAGGGGACTGAAACATGATTCCAATGTGTATTTACAATTATCTTATTGCAAGTACAAGGGATATAAAGTATAGATAGAGTAGTTTAAATATGATATCCTAGAGATTCATGTGTTGCATTTTCAATGGAGAACATGCGCCCTATAAGAGATGAGCAAAGCACTCAACTTTGGAACTAACTTACTTGAAAACTTACCTGAATATCGTATCTTTTCTTCTTGAAGGAATCTTGATGCCAAAGCATTTATGTCGTTAGAAACTTATTCAGCTCCGGGGATGTCCTTGAGAAGCGAGTCGTACATTGTTCTTTCTATGTACAAATATTGAGTTTTCTCCTAACAGTTCGAGCGACATGTTTTCTTTTCTTGAACATAGCCAACTGCAAAGGCTGGCTAAATTCCATGAGAATTCCGTGTCTATGCCAATTAAATTTATTCCGTGCTTGAGCTGTAACAAAGCTGCAAATTATTTTCCTTGTTTTTGCAATCTAAAATGATTCATAGCTTGATTTTTAACTTATTTCTTTCTGGTATGATCCCCGGCTGAATAAACCACTTTATCGATTACTCATCCTTCCCTGATCCCAGTCCATTCTGCCAGCAACCAAAGACAGGTAACCCAAAGGCTTCATGTATCTTTTCCGAACATCCCCGAAAGTTCTTTCAAAGTTTTGTGGCCAATAACAATGATACAAGCTACAAGAAACTGCAGATGGCGGACGAAATCTTGACTTCCACAAGGGCCGCCTAACCAAATTGAATATCGTAACCCATGGCAACACACCATGTACGCACTCAGAAATAAGCCGACGGTACACCAGCGGCTGTCCAACGGAAAATACAACCACTCGAATACAGCTCGATGGGTTACTTGTATTTATTTTTTTAATTTTTTTTTGTAATTTTTTTTTCACACATTAGCCAATGGGGCTCCACAGGAGTTCCGCTATAATGCTCCATTTTACATATATACAAGTATTTACAGGCATTTGCGAGCATTAGATAAAAGTAAAGACCTAAAAAGTGAGAAGGACCCTCTTATAGGGATAATTCAAGCGATTTCTTAAGCGAGAGACAAAGCCCCAATCGCCGCCATGTTGAAAATCTCCCACAGAAACTAAATACAACATTGGACTTCAAAATAGAAAGTCAGACAGTGGTTAGGTAAAATTGCCAAAAAGGCCATGTTTTCTTTTATTCTACAAGGTTTCGAAAAAGTTGAAACACTGCATAGTTGCCGATTGCGCAATTTCAAGGTCACGTGACAGCCTTAAGCTACCACTACAACATTGCTATCATATATTTTTGGAATCTACTCATGATCTATATATTAATACCGTAAGGAAAATCGTGTCCGCACTCGCTCCGCTTAATTAGCCCTGAAGCTGTGCCGCCAAAAGAAGTTCGCAAACCCGAAGGGAAGGTGGAAATCTGGACCGTGGGCATGTTTTTGTTGGAAAAGATTCAGCTCGGGCTAAGTTCTAATTCAAGGGATTTCTTAAGCGAGAGACAAGGCCCCAATCGCCGCCATGTTGAAAATCTCCCAGAGAAACTAAAAAGGACTCACTTCGCGCAGCCGAAAGCACCAAAGACATTGAAACCTAAATGGTTCTCTTACAGATTACATACAGGAACGAGCAGGGATAATTCTAGCTTAAAACATTTGAGCTGAAAAAATTTTCATTCAAGTTTCAACAAACGTACACACTACCTTGCTTCCTTCGGAGCACGCGCTAAGCCATGCTTAGTCGAAATGACTCATTTACAAAGCAAAGTCATGAATAACATTCCCTAAGTATAAATCCTGACGGCTTTATCGCAACACGAAGGACACAATCCCGACGAGAAGGAGGAAATCTCTCCAGTGGGCGTATTTTTGTTGGGAAAGATTTTCACTTTTGGCTAATTTCTAGTTCAAGCGATTTTTAAGCGAACGACGAAGCCGAAAAAAATCATAAACTAAGAAAATTTTGAGAGCATTTACTTGACCTGTTTCTTCTTGCCCCTCACTGACATTTGATAAACATTCAAACAATTCTGAAGTCAAATGGGTTTTATGTAATAGGCTTAAATTGCGTTTTCAATTTTCGCGGGTTCTTTGACCGATTTGAAAGACGGGCTCACGCGCGTGATTTTATCGCACCAAAATCAGGAACACAAGACAAGTGCAAAAAAAAAATCCTTTTGGGCTCACTCAGGGCCGTAGCAAGCCTCCAAAAAATTGGGGGGCACGCGTATAAAAAAAAAAGTCAAGGGGGGGGGGGGGGAGAACTCAAGGAAATCATGACCCCCTCCCCCATCCCTATGGCCATTATCATTTTTTTCTTTTCCTGTTTTTTTTTAACAGAGAACACTCTAAGTGAAATCAATTCCTCACTCCGATTATCATTTCACGTGCATCAGCTAGTAAGCTTTAATTTGATATATTATAACACTTGCCACCTCGAGTGATACCTATCCGCCATTTTCACCCCATGGACTATTTTCTTTTTTTTTCTTTCGACAATTCCGATGTTCTAACGGGAACTTCTTCTTGAGGTTCAGGAGTGCTGTCGTGAGCTTGATATAGCTGCTGACTGGAGTTTATTATGTACTTCCGTAAGTTGTTTGTATGCTTGTTGTCGACTTTAAGATGTTATCTTCTGAAATAAATACTGCCGCTTTTCACAATATTTTACTGTAATAACAAATCACGAAGCATAACTTAAGCTTAAATAACTGAACCAAAGACAAATGTGCTCGCAATTAATGTTACCTTGAAGTCATGATTTTGCGTAAATCACTATCCATTACGATGCAGCTCTCTGTTTCCATTGCCTGAATTTGTTTTTGTTGCTTTGACTGGTGGCACTTTCGAGTGAGTTTTCCAGTTCAAATTTGTTGTCATTTTGTGACCCTGACTTGGTTTATTTCAGCTTCAGAAATCTCTCAAAACTAACGATTTAGCTTCTCAGACGTCCAGGCTCATATTCTCCATCGTCATTCTTTTACAGGCTGGATAAAATCCACCATGTATTGAACAATTTCCTTCCAATAAATGTCATGAACTTCACGTTCTTCGTGTTTTGTTTGCAAACTTTCCTGGAGCAGTTTGAATGGTGACTAGCTTTTTCTTGTGTTTTTGTTTTCCGGGCAATGAACGAAGTCTTCCACAGAATTAGTTTAGAGTGACTGACGAGTCGACTTTCTTACAGTGTTGTAAAGATTGTTTGGGAAATCAAAAACTGCGAATGATTTTGAGACGACGGTGAATGAATTCTTGGAAAAGTGAGCGAACTCCCACCAAAACACAACGCAAGCGCGTGTTGTCGCTGCAGTGAAAAAAAGCGGTTCGCGGCTTCTGATTGGACGAATCGTTTTCGTCACGCGTGAAAAATGTTGTTCGCGACTGCTGATTGGCTGGAAGCTATTTCCGAACGAAATTTTACGATATAGCTAAACCGTGCGTATGTCTCAGTTGTGGTATAAAATAAAGTAAAATACTCACCTTTCGTACGCTTTCAAAAAGGTTAATTGGCGTACGTAAATGAAGATCCAACAGTAACACAATAGAGCGGTTGTTCTCGATCTGTGCAACAGCTTTGTTGATGGCGAGAGTTTTGTGGAATTTCCCTTGTAGTTTGATCACTGTGAATTTTCTGAATCCTCTCCTACAAAGGAATTTTTGGAATGTCATGTTTGGAATTTAATATCCAACTACTCAGAAACGAGTACAAATATCGCAGAAGTAAGACTGGAACGAGTACAAATATCCTGCGATATTTTGTTCTCCTCTAAACCGCTTTCTAGGAATGGATGTTATGTTAAACGAACTGAATAGATTGATTCGTGCAAAACGTAATAGCTTTCCACCGGCAATTTGGCTTTCCATAGACAAAAAATAGTTGGTAAATGGAAGCACAACACGCCTGACAAAACATCCCCCAATAGCCTTTAACTTGTTGAGCTGATAGGAGACCACAGTTCGCATCCATACAACAATGAATGTATACAATTTAAGTTCCATAATCCCAAAGTAGATCAATGGACAAGAAGCATTCATATTCAAATCCTATTACACAAGATACGTTTTTATACGTACATAGCTACTATAGATGACGCGAATTACGCCTAATACCGGTTTTTTTTTTTGCCCCAAAAAACTCGAAAATATGGTTGTAAAGTACTTGTTCAATTCATTGCAATTTCATGCAAGAACATCTCAAGAAAGATATTGGCGTCGATAATTACAGTGCTAAAGCGGTATTTTGAACATGCAATAACGCCATAGTGGTCACTTGACTTCAATAATCTGGTCGAGCGTGATCAAGTATTAGAATGGTATCGTAGAAAGCTTAGGAACAATAACATTAGTTGGGACCGTCCAAGTGCGAATATGCACCGATATGTACATTTTTACGCGTTTGTAGCGTAAAATATGGTTCCAACATTCAAACGAACTGTTCGATTCTTCAGGCAGGAGGAAGCCTTACTTTCGGCGTATCACTGTGCACGCTAGGTCTCCTTCTATTTAACAATTAGACCTTGAGGCCGAATGTGCTATGATGAATAGACCATGAGGCCGAAGGCCGAATGGTCTATTGATATCATAGCACATGAGGACGAGAGGTCTAATTGTTTTAGTATAAAACAACTAGTTGGTGAGTTTTGGCAATGAATTCCATTGTTTTATGTTGAAAAAATCAAGTTTTCTTGCAAAGAAAGGTGGTGGTTTTGCCAGGCACGGTCTATCACTAATAGACCATTAGTAGCTCAGCCAATCAGAATGCAGGATTTGTAATAGACCATTACACGGTGGGCTCGCGGGCGCACAAAATCGGCGGTTTTAAAACGTGGCATGTTTTCGCGGCATTTTGGATTGTTTACGTTGTCAAGGCAGCGTGTGAAAAGTCGTTCGAAAATCTAATGCTGCTACTGAGATCGCCTCCCAAAAGTGCTTTTTTTGGCGCGACTTAGTCTACATAATAAATAACACATGATACATAATCCTTGAGTATTGCTTTTCAAGAATCTAATAGTATTTTTGTCCATACTCAGAATTTTGTTCTTGATTTGCCTTATTTTTGGTGACTCCCTCTTTTTCTACGGTGCCGCCTTTCGGCGATCGTGCGCGCGCGAAATTCTGACATACTTAGCTTAGACCCTTTCTAGTGTGAAAAAGAATCCGTTTTTCTGAAAATCTGAATGAAGAAATTTTAAGTTATGGTCTAATCTATCGTACAAGAAAGAATGACAAAGCTTAAAGATTTTGTTCTGAAGTTATTAAACGTCAAAGACGCCAATCGCTCCAGCGCCGAGTGCTAAATTATCGCTCCCGATGCAATCTCGAGCGGTGTACGGAGATTGCTAATGACGTCATTGTTTGTTTGACCTCGGTCGATATTTTTATAGGTATCGATCTTCTTCTATACCTAAAATTAGCTCAAGAGGAAGACATTTTGTCTCACAAGAGGACGGAGAAGATTGACCTTTCGCGCGCGAGAATGAGTTTTCTGGACGACGAGGAAAGCTGCAAACGAGCCGAACATGAATGAGTACCTATTTCCTTTTAATTTCTGCGTTAAATAAAATTCTAAAAAGAACAAATTATTCGTTTTGGTTGTCTGTAAGTGGTGCATTTGTGTCACCTCTTCGTATTTTGGTTTGATGAAGTTATTAAACTTTTCTTGAGCAGCCTTTGCCAGTTCTTGGTGTACGAGTTTCGCTCCCGTTGAAAAGACACCCAGGCAAGTGCTTCCCATAAAGAATGGGGAAATCTGTGTGACATTTCTTTGTTTTGTTTCAATTTTGTTCTCTTCCATCTGTTTATCTGCTCGTCATCTTTCGTGTTGGCTGGTTTTTCCTTGGATTTCTGTGATTTCAGGCACCAATTTAGCCGGCTTTTGATGACCGCCATCGGTTGTGTTATCAAGCAGAGAGATACTCTGGTTGAGATTTGCTCTTGGATTTAATTGTGCGGACAGAAAATGCATTGAATTTGCCACAAAATCCATAATAAATGGTAGGTATAATTATAAAACCTCCTTGGTACTATTGTAAGCTGGCTTAGCAAAGAGTGCATGTTGATTCTTGAAGCAGATATGCTGAAAGTAGAAGTGTGCTGTCATATGTTTTTAATAAATGGACAGCTCTTTTGTATTATGAGCAACCATGAGCATGAACAAATTCCATGGTATGTGTGTGGTAAATGTGGAAATTTGAGTGTTCACTACAGAACTTTCTTTTTTTCCACTAAAAGGAAATGCTTTTATTTGGGAATTTCCAGGATCTCACATTAATTGTTGGCAGGAAATCTGGCCATCGATGATATATTTCATATCATAAGATCATAAAAGAACCTTGCTGACTCAGTCTAACCTTTGTGGAATGGTTGAATTTGATTAAAGATTTCTGAAAGTGGAAACCCTTCTAAATTTATCCACATAACTTTTTAGGGCCTGCAATAAATTATATCCTACACACCAGAGTACGTTTTCTGTTGTGCTCATATCAAAACTAAAGGATATAAATATGTGAAAAAAATTCCTGGCAGTCTCAGTCTTTTTCTAGAAATTTTACAGTTCATACAAGGGATTTCTAGTTCTCCTGTGGACTGTGGTACACTGTGTGTGTGTGTGTGGTGGGGGGGGGGGGGGGGTGTTCGGCTCGAAAGGTCTCAGGATTTCATGCTGGAGGTATAAGAAAGGGGTAACAGAATACAAAGCCGATTTAAAGTCGAAGTGATTAATTAAGGGGTGCCTTTTTCAGGCTTGGTATAAGAAAGGGGTACCGGTACCTTTTCTGCTCTAAAATTGGTATAAAGAAGGGTAAGGGGTCCAGAATCTGGGCTGAGCATCCCCGTACAAACGTTTTGGGAGTACCCTACATTCCCTGGGGGTACACTTTGAATTTGAATTGCTCCAAACACTTTTACAATTTATGTATGGTTCTTTTTTTTTTTTGGTATCTGTATCACCAGTTTTTTGCATGTTTCCAGGTCAGTGACTGGGACAAACTTTTGCTGAATTGAAATATTGAAGTGAACAAGCAGAGTATGAAAAAAGAAAACAATTGAAAGACAGCCTTAAAACATGTCTTGAGTGTTGCTGCTATTGTGACTGAACACCATAACAACCAGGTCTGAAGAATGCTGGTCCTGCGATCGATTTATAGGGTATTTAGTACATGTTGGTATAAATCAACTGATTGCTTCCCTTGTGTAAGCACATGCAAATGCCCAAAATTGACAGGAAAAATGAATTCATGCAACTTTAATATGGCATGATGGTGTTAGCCAGGTCCAATAAATGTACAGTGTAGACTATCATTGATCCAGTAAAGCAAATTTAAGACAGTGGATTCAAAGTTCCTAGCTAAAATAATCTACAGGATCGATTCTACTAGATGCATTGACATATACACCCTTCAAGTGGGCTTTGCAAGTGTGGTGTTATAGAAGTGTAAAATACATTTTATATTTCATTTACAATGTAAACTGATTGCTAGGCTGGAATAGTTATTAACCAGGTGACTCAGTATTCCATGAAGATCAAACAGGCCATCTTTATTTAATGCAAGGGGCTAGTACTAAACCAACAAGTACAATATTGCAAGTTTTCTATAAGCATTTGATCATCATTTCAGCCTAGCACTCGATTTATTATGCACTCCTAGCACTCATTGTCCTATGAAATATAACTGTATTTGCTTTGCCTAACTGCCACATTTGTACCTACCTTCAAACATATGAAGTTTATTGCAGTCAAAAGACATGAAGCGTGCCCCCCGAGTAAATATTCAATTCATTATTCCATTATTGATTTCATCATTCAATCCCAAAATGCTTTTTTGAATTAAATGTTATAATTATCAATTGTCAAATTTGGGTTTCTGAGTAAGCAAGTGCTCACCCAGAGTAAGAGCCACCTAAGAAATACAGACATAAAGGGGGGGGCATAAAATACAGAGTCCACCTTCATTTTCCATCAGCAGAGCCCCCCCCCCCCCCCCCCCCTCTCTCTCTCCTTGATAAGCAAATGAATGGTCCCATCACATGGCTAAATGATGACAATTCCAGCAAATGTTTGATATGGGGCTCCCACTCACCTTGAAAAGTCAGGAAAATCTGGAAATTTTTCAGGCAACAGTAGCAAAAGACACTGTTATTAAAAAATTCTACATGAAATTGACTTTTCTTCTTCTTTGATTTTAAGCAAAATCCTTTATGCAGATGTCAGGGAAAATTGCCTTTGGTCAGTGGAAAGTCGGAATTTTGCTTTCATGATAGAGTGGAAACCCTGCTATAATTACATCAGACACAAATAATTTTTTACCTTTTTTGTAATCTAAGAAATATGAAATACTTCTTTTCACCCTAGATATATACATTAAGAAACATAATTTCACGTATTTGTGACAGTGTACATGTTTGGATACAACTGTACCGATAGCAAACTACAGCTGAATGTGTCCAAGGAAATCCACAAACAAAATGCAGAAAACAGTAACGCAGCAGGAATAGGATCAACTCAGTACAATAAACAGGAAACGGAGTGCTTATCTGCCGTTCAGTTTTTTGTATGTTGCTTATAAGCATCACCATAATTTTCGTCTTGACTCCCCCATTAAAATTTGACGATGTGTTTTCGAACGTGTCATTTTGGTTCATTTCCTCAACATCAACGAACCGCCTGCTCCTAGCATTAATGTTTCGTTCGCTTCAGAACCTTCTCTACAAATATTCCATGTCTTATTTCCTGTAAAAGTTGTTTTTCTCCAATAATTCTGTTGGTTTTTATCGGGTTCCGCGATCAAACACATAGATAAATAGAGGAATGCTCACGACTTATTTCCTGTAAACTACACTGTAAACAGTTATAGAGTAATTCCTATCTGGTGTGGTTATCTGCTTTCGTCTGAGTTCATCTGGGTTCATCTGCCTTCATCTGGCTTCATTTGCCTTGATCTGCCTTCATCTGGGTTCATCTGCCTTCATCTGGGTTCATCTGCCTTCATCTAAGTTCATCTGTCTTCATCTGAGTTCATCTGTGTTCATCTGCCTTCATCTAGGTTCATCTGCCTTCATCTGGGTTCATTTGCCTTCATTTGCCTTCATCTGGGTTCATCTGCCTTCATCTGAGTTCATCTGCCTTCATCTGTGTTCATCTGCCTTCATCTGTGTTCATCTGCCTTCATCTGGGTTCATCTGAGTTCATCTGCCTTCATCTGAGTTCATCTGCCTTCATCTGGGTTCATCTGCCATCATCTGGGTTCATCTGCCTTCATCTGGGTTCATCTGCCATCATCTGGGTTCATTTGCCTTCATCTGAGTTCATCTGCCTTCATCTGGGTTCATCTGCCTTCATCTGCCTTCATCTGCTTTCATCTGGGTTCATCTGAGTTCATCTGCCTTCATCTAGGTTCACCTGCCTTCATCTGGGTTCATCTGCCGTCATCTGGGTTCAGCTGCCTTCATCTGGGTTCGTCTGCCTTAATCTGGGTTCATCTGCCGTCATCTACCTTCATCTGTGTTCATCTGCCTTCATCTGGGTTCATCTGAGTTCATCTGCCTTCATCTGGGTTCATCTGAGTTCATCTTTGTTCATCTGCCTTCATCTGGGTTCATTTGCCTTCATCTGGGTTCATCTATCTGCCTTCATCTGAGTTCATCTACCTTCATCTTGGTTCATCTGGGTTCATCTGCCTTCATCTGGGTTCATCTGGTTTCATCTGGGTTCATCTGCATTCATCTGTGTTCATCTGCCTTCATCTGGATTCATCTGAGTTCATCTGCCTTCATCTGGGTTCATCTGCCTTCATCTGGGTTCACCTGCCTTCATCTGGGTTCATCTGCTTTTATCTAGGTTCATCAGCCTTCATCTAGGTTCGTCTGCCTTCATCTGTGTTCATCTGCCTTCATCTTCCTTCATCTGCCTTAATCTGGGTTCATCTGAGTTCATGTGCCTTCATCTGGGATCATCTACCTTCATCAGGGTTCATTTGCCTTCATCTGGGTTCATGTGCCTTCATCTGGATTCACCTGCCTTCATCTGCCTTCATCTGGGTTCAACTACCTTCATCTGCCTTCATTTGAGTTCATCTGCCTTCATCTGGGTTCAACTGCCTTCGTCTGGGTTCATCTGCCTTCATTTGAGTTCATCTGCCTTCATCTGAGTTCAACTGCCTTCATCTGAGTTCATCCGCCTTCATCTGAGTTCATCTGCCTTCATCTGAGTTCATCTGCCTTCATCTGAGTTCATCTGCCTTCATCTGTGTTCATCTGCCTTCATCTGGGTTCATCTGAGTTCATCTGCCTTCATCTGAGTTCATCTGCCTTCATCTGGGATCACCTGCCATCATCTGGGTTCATCTGCCTTCATCTGCCTTCATCTGGGTTCATCAGCCATCATCTGGGTTCATTTGCCTTCATCTGAGTTCATCTGCCTTCATCAGGGTTCATCTGCCTTCATCTGTGTTCATCTGCCTTCATCTGAGTTCATCTGGGTTCATCTGCCTTCATCTGGGTTCATTTGCCTTCATCTGCCTTCATCTGGGCTCATCTGCCTTCATCTGTGTTCATCTGCTTTCATCTGGGTTCATCTGAGTTAATCTGCCTTCATCTAGGTTCACCTGCCTTCATCTGGGTTCATCTGCCTTCATCTGGGTTCATCTGCCTTCATCTGTGTTCATCTGCCTTCATCTGGGTTCATCTGAGTTCATCTGCCTTCATCTGGGTTCATCTGAGTTCATCTGCCTTCATCTGCCTTCATCTAGGTTCATCTGCCTTCATCTGGGTTCATTTGCCTGCATTTGCCTTCATCTGGGTTCATCTGCCTTCATCTGAGTTCATCTACCTTCATCTTGGTTCATCTGTCTTCATCTGCCTTCATCTGGGTTCATCTGCCTTCATCTGGATTCATCTGCATTCATCTGTGTTCATCTGCCTTCATCTGGATTCATCTGAGTTCATCTGCCTTCATCTGAGTTCATCTGCCTTCATCTGGGTTCACCTGCCTTCATCTGGATTCATCTGCCTTTATCTAGGTTCATTAGCCTTCATCTAGGTTCGTCTGCCTTCATCTGTTCATCTGCCTTCATCTTCCTTCATCTGCCTTCATCTGGGTTCATCTGAGTTCTTGTGCCTTCATCTGGGATCATCTACCTTCATCAGGGTTCATTTGCCTTCATCTGGGTTCATGTGCCTTCATCTGGATTCACCTGCCTTCATCTGCCTTCATCTGGGTTCAACTACCTTCATCTGCCTTCATTTGAGTTCATCTGCCTTCATCTGGGTTCAACTGCCTTCGTCTGGGTTCATCGGCCTTCATCTGCCTTCATTTGAGTTCATCTGCCTTCATCTGAGTTCAACTGCCTTCATCTGAGTTCATCCGCCTTCATCTGAGTTCATCTGCCTTCATCTGGGTTCATCTGCCTTCATCCGGGTTCATCTGCCTTCATCTGGGTTCATCTGCCCTCATCTGGGTTCATCTGCCTTCATCTGAGTTCATCTGCCTTCATCAGAGTTCATCTGCCTTCATCTGAGTTCATCCGCCTTCATCTGAGTTCCTCTGCCTTCATCTGGGTTCATCTGCCTTCATCTGGGTTCATCTTCCTTCATCTGCCTTCGTCTCGATTAATCTGGGTTCATCTGCCTTCATCTGGGTTCATCTGCCTTCATCTGAGCTCATCTGCCTTCATCTGAGTTCATCTGCCTTCATCTGAGTTCATCTGCCTTCATCTGGGTACATCTGCCTTCATCTGAGTTCATCTGCCTTCATCTGAGATCATCTGCCTTCATCTGAGTTCATCTCGATTCATCTGGGTCCATCTGAGTTCATCTGAGTTCATCTGCCTTCATCTGGGTTCATCTGCCTGCATCTGAGTTCATCTGCCTTCATCTGAGTTCATCTGGGTTCATCTGCCTTCATCGGAGTTCATCTGCCTTCATCTGGGTTCATCTGCCTTCATCTGAGTTCATCTGCCTTCATCTGCCCTCATCTGAGTTCATCTGAGTTTATCTGCCTTCATCTGGGTTCATCTGAGTTCATCTGAGTTTATCTGCCTTCATCTGCCTTCATCTGGGCTCATCTGCCTTCATTTAGGTTCATCTGCCTTCATCAAAGTTCATCTGCCTTCATCTGGGTTCATCTGCCTTCATCTGCCTTCATCTGGGTTCATCTGCCTTTATCTGGGTTCATCTGCCTTCATCTGATTTCATCTGGGTTCATCTGAGTTCATCTGGGTTCATCTGCCATCATCTGGGTTCATCTGCCTTCATCTGGGTTCATCTGCCTTCATCTGAGTTCATCTGCCTTCATCTGGATGCATCTGCCTTTATGTGGGTTCATCTGCCTTCATCTGAGTCCATCTGCCAGTAGTATACAAAGTAAGGGTTTTAGCGCGGGCGGATAAGGGCGGATCTGCCCTAGGCACACGTGTTTATGTCATACATATCATGTCAGAGGCATATCCAGGCCGGAAGTGACGTCATTAGTGAAAACAATAGGTTGAACAAACTTGTCCGCTCTTGAGATGGACTTGCCCAGACATGCTCAAACCGGAAGTAAAGGATGATTATATGTTGCAGAATATAATACGTAGTTAGAAATTATAGTATGCTTTTTAGTACTAATAGCTAGATAAGAAAAATAGTAGTTTCAAAAGAAGGAAAAATGGGGTTTGACGAGTACGAAATCGTACTGATTTTGGGGTCAAAACATGAAAACGAGGCTAAAGCGCAGCGAAGCGTGGACACGCTTTGGTTTCCCATTGGTTACCCTGCGGTCACCCTTTGGTTTCCCTTTGGTTACCCCGTGGTTACCCCTTGGTTACCCGTGTTTATCCGTTAGTTACCCGTGGTTATAAATGTCTCTCCGTAAAGGGTTCTAAAAGGATTCAACCTACGCCCAAAATAAACAGTCTAACATAGACTAACATAGTATAACATAGTCTAGCTACATAGACTAACATAGACTAACATAGACTAGCTACATAGACTAGCTCCATAGGCTAACAAAAACTAGCTACATAGTAGAACATAGACTAGTAAATGTCCCTCCGTAAAGGGTTCTAAAACGGTCCTGTGAAGACGAGGAGGAGGAGGAGGGAGAGGAGGGGTGCTATTCAGTGAGGAGGAGGAGGGGCAAACAAAAGGACATTAATGCTTCTTAATATTCTACACTGCTGTGGGCGTCTTGCGGGCGTGACGGGCGTTGACGGACGCTATAGTGGGCGTGACGGGCGCTGTAGCGGGCGTTGACGGACGCTATAGCGGGCGCTGTAGCGGGCGTCGACGGGCGCTATAGCGGGCGTGACGGGCGTTGTAGCGGGCGTCAACGCCCGTCACGCCCGCTACAGCGCCCGCAAGAGGGACATTTACGGAGGGACATTTATAACTACGAGGTAACTAAACGATAAACACGGAGTAACCAAGGGGTAACCACGAGGTAACCACGGGGTAACCAAAGGGAAACCAAAGGGTGACCGCGGGGTAACCAAAGGGAAACCAAAAGGTAGCCAAAGCGTGTCCACGCTTCGCTGCGCTTTAGCCTCGTTTTCATGTTTTGATCCCAAAATCAGTACGATTTCGTACTCGTCAAACCCCATTTTTTCCTTCTTTTGAAACTACTATCTTTCTTATCTAGCTATTAGTACTATAATTTCTAACTACTAATTACATTCTGCAACGTATAATCATCCTTTACTTCCGGTTTGACCATGTCTGGGTAAGTCTATCTCAAGAGCGGACAAGTCTGGGCAACCTATTGTTTTCACTAATGACGTCACTTCCGGCCTAGATATGCCTCTGACATGATATGCATGATATGATCATGTGTACTTAGGGCAGATCCGCCCTGCTCCGCCCGCGCTAAAACCCTTACTTTGTATACTACTTCTGCCTTCATCTGCCCTCCACTAGTCTGCTCAGACTGCAATCAAGCTAGGGTTATCGGTAGAACGAGGATCCGGACGAGAAAATGAGGACTCACAAAATGAGGAGGCGGACTGAGAAAATGGGACTCACAAAACGCGGACTGCGAAAATGCGGACTCAAAATAATATATATATATATATCTTAGAAATAAAAAATTTACGATTTTAGATTGAATATAGAACCTGCTCAGCTAGTTTAAGGCATGGGTCAATGCTTAGTTTTGCCCTAAGACTTAGAGGGGTGGTCAACTCTGTTTGAACATGCACATATCAAGAGAATAACATGTCCATAAGGGAACTGTCATTATTTACCGGGGGAGGGCCGTTTTTTGTCAAAAAGAGCTCCAAAAAAAATTTGACCCTCCCCTTTAAAGTACCTTTAAAAATGTGGCCGTCCCCTATGTAGTCCTGAAAAAAATGTGACCCTCCCCTCAATCTTTTTTTTTAAGTATGAAGTCATCTTCCTTTAGTAATTCTCTAGCCTGGATCTCGACTGCGGTCTATTATAACGATACAGTTTATGCTAGCGGGCGTAAATATGTTTTTGGCCTGGCTCATTTTAGCTCGAGCGCAGCGAGGGTTAAAACGAGCACTGAGAAAGGACCAAAACATATTCACCCCCAAGAACATCAACTACATTACTATTATTATAACTTTGGAGAGCATAAAAGAGTCTAAAAAAGTAGAAAAAGCGGGAATTAATGTCACCATCATAACGCCGATTGACTCGCGCGGGCAATAGTAATAGTACCGCCACAATCGAAAATCGAAATTTTCGCAAAATTGGCCGTGTTTGGGACTTATCAGACAAACTGGCATACATATTAGCACGCGTTTTACTTAGGGATCATTGACATGTATCTGTCTTTACGTACACTAAAGTTGAAGTCATTTGAGTGTATACTGGCTGATATACAGCCATTCTTGAAAGCGTGACATATGGATCTTTTTAGCACTTCACATTGAAAAGTCAAATTTTCACCCAAATACCGTGTCTTCAAGAAATGCTGTAAGGCAGCGAGTTTTCACTCAACGTAGCTCAAACTAAGTGTAGTGAATAATAAATGATATTCATTGATCCATTTGTATCACCCGTTGCCAGGCGCTGTATCTATGGCAACAGACAAAGACTCAAAGTTGAGAAAAAATGGTATTTTTATGTCGAAATGTTCGCAAAATTGGCCGTGTTTGGAACTTATTATCGGACAAGCTAGCATACATATTAACACGCGTTTTACTTAGGGATCATTGACATGTATCCGTCTTTACGTACACTTAAGTTGAAGTCATTTGAGTGTAATCTGGCTGATATACAGCCATTCTTGAACGCACGATATATGGGTCTTTTTAGCACTTCACATTGAAAAGTCAAATTTTCACCCAAATACCGTGTCTTCAAGAAATCCTGTAAGGCAGCGAGTTTTCACTCAACGTAGCTCAAACTAAGTGTAGTGGATAATAAATGATATTCATTGATCCATTTGTATCACCCGTTGCCAGGCGCTGTAACTATGGCAACAGACAAAGGCTCAAAGTTGAGAAAAAATGGTATTTTTATGTCGAAATTTTCTCAAAATTGGCCGTGTTTGGGACTTATTATCGGACAAACTGGCAAACATATTAGCATGCATTTTACTTAGGGATCATTGACATGTATCCGTCTTTACGTACACTAAACTTGAAGTCATTTGAGTGTAATCTGGCTGATTTACAGCCATTCTTGAACGCATGATATATGGGTCTTTTTAGCACTTCACATTGACAAGTCAAATGTTCACCCAAATACCGTGTCTTCAAGAAATGCTGTAAAACAGCGAGTTTTCACTCAACGTAGCTTAAACTTAGTGTAGTGATCAACGAATGATAGTCATTGATCAATTTGTATCACCGTTGCTAGGCGCTGTATCTATGGCAACAGGCAGCGACTCAAACTCGAGGAAACACGCTCTTTTTATTTTGAAATATTCGCAAAATTGGCCGTGTTTGGGACTAATTCTCGGACAAACTGCCATAAATATGAGCATACATTTTACGTAGGGATCATTAGCATATATCGGTCTTTACGTACATTAAGTGTGATGTGTCATTTGAGTGTAATCTGATTGATTTACAGCCATTCTTGAAAGCATGACATATGGGTCTTTTTAGCACTTCACATTGAAAAGTCAAATTTTCACCCAAATACCGTGTCTTCAAGAAATCCTGTAAGGCAGCGAGTTTTCACTCAACGTAGCTCAAACTAAGTGTAGTGGATAATAAATGATATTCATTGATCCATTTGTATCACCCGTTGCCAGGCGCTGTATCTATGGCAACAGACAACGGCTCAAAGTTGAGAAAAAATGGTATTTTTATGTCGAAATGTTCGCAAAATTGGCCGTGTTTGGGACTTGTTATCGGACAAACTAGCATACATATCACCACGCGTTTTACTTAGGGATCATTGACATGTATCCGTCTTTACGTACACTAAATTTAAAGTCATTTGAGTGTAGTCTGGCTGATTTACAGCCATTCTTGAACGCATGATATATGGGTCTTTTTACCACTTCACATTGAAAAGTCAAATGTTCACCCAAATACCGTGTCTTCAAGAAATGCTGTAAAGCAGCGAGTTTTCACTCAACGTAGCTCAAACTAAGTGTAGTGATCAACGAATGATAGCCATTGATCAATTTGTATCAACCGTTGCTAGGCGCTGTATCTATGGCAACAGGCAGAGACTCAAACTCGAGGAAACACGCTGTTTTTATTTTGAAATATTCGCAAAATTGGCCGTGTTTGGGACTAATTCGGACAAACTGGCATAAATATGAGCATACATTTTACGTAGGGATCATTAGCATATATCGGTCTTTACGTACATTTAGTTTGATGTCATTTGAGTGTAATCTGATTGATTTACAGCCATTCTTGAAAGCATGACATATGGGTCTTTTTAGCACTTCACATTGAAAAGTCAAATTTTCACCCAAATACCGTGTCTTCAAGAAATGCTGTAAGGCAGCGAGTTCTCACTCAACGTAGCTCAAACTAAGTGTAGTGGATAATAAATGATATTCATTGATCCATTTGTATCACCCGTTGCCAGGCGCTGTATCTATGGCAACAGACAAAGGCTCAAAGTTGAGAAAAAATGGTATTTTTATGTCAAAATTTTCGCAAAATTGGCCGTGTTTGGGACTTATTATCGGACAAACTGGCATACATATTAGCATGCATTTTACTGAGGGATCATTGACATGTATCCGTCGTTACGTACACAACATTTGAAGTCATTTGAGTGTAACCTGGCTGATATACAGCCATTCTTGAACGCATGATATATGGGTCTTTTTAGCACTTCACATTGAAAAGTCAAATTTTCACCAAAATACCGTGTCTTCAAGAAATCCTGTAAGGCAGCGAGTTTTCACTCAACGTAGCTCAAACTAAGTGTAGTGGATAATAAATGATATTCATTGATCCATTTGTATCACCCGTTGCCAGGCGCTGTATCTATGGCAACAGACAACGGCTCAAAGTTGAGAAAAAATGGTATTTTTATGTCGAAATTTTCGCAAAATTGGCCGTGTTTGGGACTTATTATCGGACAAACCAGCATACATATTACCACGCGTTTTACTTAGAGATCATTGACAGGTATCCGTCTTTACGTACACTAAATTTGAAGTCATTTGAGTGTAATCTGGCTGATTTACAGCCATTCTTGAACGCATGATATATGAGTCTTTTTAGCACTTCACATTGACAAGTCAAATGTTCACCCAAATACCGTGTCTTCAAGAACTGCTGTAAGGCAGGAAGTTTTCACTCAACGTAGCTTAAACTTAGTGTAGTGATCAACGAATGATAGTCATTGATCAATTTGTATCACCCGTTGCTAGACGCTGTATCTATGGCAACAGGCAGAGTCTCAAACTCGAGGAAACACGCTGCTTTTATTTTGAAATATTCGCAAAATTGGCCGTGTTTGGGACTAATTCGGACAAACTGGCATAAATATGAGCATACATTTTACGTAGGGATCATTAGCATATATCGGTCTTTACGTACATTAAGTTTGATGTCATTTGAGTGTAATCTGGTTGATTTACAGCCATTCTTGAAAGCATGACATATGGGTCTTTTTAGCACTTCACATTGAAAAGTCAAATTTTCACCCAAATACCGTGTCTTCAAGAAATGCTGTAAGGCAGCGAGTTCTCACTCAACGTAGCTCAAACTAAGTGTAGTGGATAATAAATGATATTCATTGATCCATTTGTATCACCCGTTGCCAGGCGCTGTATCTATGGCAACAGACAAAGGCTCAAAGTTGAGAAAAAGTGGTATTTTTATGTCAAAATTTTCGCAAAATTGGCCGTGTTTGGGACTTATTATCGGACAAACTGGCATACATATTAGCATGCATTTTCCTGAGGGATCATTGACATGTATCCGTCGTTACGTACACAAAATTTGAAGTCATTTGAGTGTAACCTAGCTGATATACAGCCATTCTTGAACGCATGATATATGGGTCTTTTTAGCACTTCACATTGAAAAGTCAAATTTTCACCAAAATACCGTGTCTTCAAGAAATCCTGTAAGGCAGCGAGTTTTCACTCAACGTAGCTCAAACTAAGTGTAGTGGATAATAAATGATATTCATTGATCCATTTGTATCACCCGTTGCCAGGCGCTGTATCTATGGCAACAGACAACGGCTCAAAGTTGAGAAAAAATGGTATTTTTATGTCGAAATTTTCGCAAATTTTGCCGTGTTTGGGACTTATTATCGGACAAACCAACATACATATTACCACGCGTTTTACTTAGGGATCATTGACAGGTATCCGTCGTTACGTACACAAAATTTGAAGTCATTTGAGTGTAACCTGGCTGATATACAGCCATTCTTGAACGCATGATATATGGGTCTTTTTAGCACTTCACATTGAAAAGTCAAATTTTCACCAAAATACCGTGTCTTCAAGAAATCCTGTAAGGCAGCGAGTTTTCACTCAACGTAGCTCAAACTAAGTGTAGTGGATAATAAATGATATTCATTGATCCATTTGTATCACCCGTTGCCAGGCGCTGTATCTATGGCAACAGACAACGGCTCAAAGTTGAGAAAAAATGGTATTTTTATGTCGAAATTTTCGCAAAATTGGCCGTGTTTGGGACTTATTATCGGACAAACCAGCATACATATTACCACGCGTTTTACTTAGGGATCATTGACAGGTATCCGTCTTTACGTACACTAAATTTGAAGTCATTTGAGTGTAATGTGGCTGATTTACAGCCATTCTTGAACGCATGATATATGGGTCTTTTTAGCACTTCACATTGACAAGTCAAATGTTCACCCAAATACCGTGTCTTCAAGAAATGCTGTAAAACAGCGAGTTTTCACTCAACGTAGCTTAAACTTAGTGTAGTGATCAACGAATGATAGTCATTGATCAATTTGTATCACCGTTGCTATGCGCTGTATCTATGGCAACAGGCGGAGACTCAAACTCGAGGAAACACGCTCTTTTTATTTTGAAATATTCGCAAAATTGACCGTGTTTGGGACTAATTCTCGGACAAACTGGCATAAATATGAGCATACATTTTACGTAGGGATCATAAGCATATATCGGTCTTTACGTACATTAAGTTTGATGTCATTTGAGTGTAATTTGATTGATTTACAGCCATTCTTGAAAGCATGACATATGGGTCTTTTTAGCACTTCACATTGAAAAGTCAAATTTTCACCCAAATACCGTGTCTTCAAGAAATGCTGTAAGGCAGCGAGTTTTCACTCAACGTGGCTCAAACTAAGTGTAATGATCAACGAATAATAGTCATTGATCAATTTGTATCACCTGTTGCTACGCGCTGTATCTATGGCAACAGACAGAGACTCAAAGTCGAGGAAACATGCTCTTTTTATTTCCAAATTTTCGCAAAATTAGCCGTGTTTTGGACTAATTTTCGGACATACTGGCATACATATGAGCATGTATTTTACTTAGTGATCATTGGCAAGTATCAGTCTGTACGTACACCAAAGTTGATGGCATTTCTGTGTAATCTGACTGATTTACAGCCATTCTTGGAGGGATGATATATGGGTGCTTTTAATTCTTCACATTGGCAAGTCAAATTTTTACCAATTTTATGGAATTTCGATAAAATCTGGCTGATTTATGGCCCATTATTGGAAGCACGATTTTTGGGGACCTTCATAGGACTTTTATTAGTATAAATACGAACACAGACGAACACAAATGAACTTAGATGAAGGCAAATGAACCCCGATGAAGGCAGATGAACACAGACGAACACAGATGAACTCAGATGAAGGCAGATAACTCAGATGAAGGCAGATGAACACAGATGAAGGATGATGAACAAAGATGAAGGCAGATGAACACAGATGAAGGTAGATGAACGCAAATGAAGACAGATGAAGGCAGATGAAGACATATGAAGGCAGATGAAGACAAATGAACCCAGATGAAGGCAGATAAACCCAGATGAAGGCAGATGAACCTAGATGAAGGCAGATGAA
Organism: Scolanthus callimorphus; assembly: GCA_033964015.1. Taxonomy (NCBI): domain Eukaryota; kingdom Metazoa; phylum Cnidaria; class Anthozoa; order Actiniaria; family Edwardsiidae; genus Scolanthus; species Scolanthus callimorphus. The sequence goes on along the minus strand of CM066912.1, from coordinate 5,841,017 downwards.
CACAGATGAAGGCAGATGAACACAGATGAAGGCAGATGAACCCAGATGAACTCTAGATGAAGGCAGATGAACCCAGATGAAGGCAGATGAACCCAGATGAAGGCAGATGAGCCCAGATGAAGGCAGATGAACCCAGATGAAGGCAGATGAACCCAGATGAAGGCAGATGAACTCAGATGAAGGCAGATGAACCCAAATGAAGGCAGATGAACCCAGATGAAGGCAGATGAACCCAGATGAAGGCAGATGAACCCAGATGAAGGCAGATGAACCCAGATGAAGGTAGATGAACCCAGATGAAGGCAGATGAACCCAGATGAAGGCAGATAAAGGCGGATGAACCCAGATGAAGGCAAATGAACGCAGATGAAGGCAGATGAAGGCGGATGAACCAAGATGAAGGCAAATGAACGCAGATGAAGACAGATGAAGGCAGATGAACCCAGATGAAGGCAGATGAACCCAGATGAAGGCAGATGAACCCAAATGAAGGCAGATGAACCCAGATGAAGGTTGATGAACCCAGATGAAGGTTGATGAACCCAGATGAAGACTGATGAACCCAGATGAAGGCAGATGAACCCAGATGAAGGCAGATGAACCCAGATAAAGGCAGATGAACCCAGATGAAGGCAGATGAAGGCAGATGAAGTCTGATGAAGGCAGATGAACCTATAATGAAAGCAGATGAACCCAGATGAAGGCAGATGAACCCAGATGAAGGCAGATGAACCCAGATGAAGGAAGATGAACCCAGATGAAGGCAGATGAACTCAGATGAAGGCAGATAAACACAGATGAAGGCAGATGAACCCAGATAAACCCAGATGAAGGCAGATGAACCCAGATGAAGGCAGATGAACCCAGATGAAGGCAGATGAACCCAGATGAACTCAGATGAACCCAGATGAAGTCAGATGAAGGCGGAACCCAGATGAACTCAGATGAACCCAGATGAACCCAGATGAAGGCAGATGAACCAAGATGAACCCAGATGAAGGCAGATGAAGGCGGATGAACCCAGATGAAGGCAAATGAACGTAGATGAAGACGGATGAACCAAGATGAAGGCAAATGAACGCAGATGAACCCAGATGAAGGCAGATGAACCCAGATGAAGGCAGATGAACCCAGATGAAGGCTGATGAAGGCAGATGAACCCAGATGAATACAGATGAACACAGATGAAGGCAGATGAACCCAGACGAAGGCAGATGAACCCAGATGAAGGCAGGTGAATACAGATGAACACAGATGAAGGCAGATGAATTCAGAACTCAGATGAACCCAGATGAAGGCAGATGAACCCAGATGAACCCAGATGAACCCAGATGAACCCAGATGAGGGCAGATGAACCCAGATGAAGGCTGATGAAGGCAGATGAACCCAGATGAATACAGATGAACACAGATGAAGGCAGATGAACCCAGACGAAGGCAGATGAACCCAGATGAAGGCAGATGAATACAGATGAACACAGATGAAGGCAGATGAATTCAGAACTCAGATGAACCCAGATGAAGGCAGATGAACCCAGATGAACCCAGATGAACCCAGATGAACCCAGATGAACCCAGATGAACCCAGATGAACCCAGATGAACCCAGATGAACCCAGATGAACTCAGATGAACCCAGATGAAGGCGGATGACCCCAGATGAAGGCAAATGAATGTAGATGAAGGCAGATGAAGACGGATGAACCAAGATGAAGGCAAATGAACCAAGATGAAGGCAAAGGAACGCAGATGAAGACAGATGAAGGCACATGAACCCAGATGAAGGCAGATGAACCCAGATGAAGGCAGATGAACCCAGGTGAAAGCAGATGAAGGCTGATGAACCCAGATGAAGGCAGATGAACGCAGATGAAGGCTGATGAACCCAGATGAAGGCAGATGAGCCCAGATGAAGGCTGATGAACCCAGATCAAGGCAGATGAACCCAGATGAAGGCAGATGAAGGCTGATGAAGGCAGATGAACCTAGATGAAAGCAGATGAACACAGACGAAGGCAGATGAACCCAGACGAAGGCAGATGAACCCAGATGAAGGCAAATGAAGGCAGATGAACCCAGATGAAGGCAGATGAAGGCAGATGAACCCAGATGAAGGCAAATGAATGCAGATGAAGGCAGATGAACCCAGATGAAGGCAGATGAACCCAGATGAACCCAGATGAAGGCAGATGAACCCAGATGAAGGCAAATGAACGCAGAGGAAGGCAGATGAACCCAGATGAAGGCAAATGAATGCAGATGAAGGCAGATGAAGGCAGATGAACCCAGATGAAGGCAGATGAACCTAGATGAAAGCAAATGAATGCAGATGAACCCAGATGAGGGCAGATGAACCCAGATGAAGGCAGATGAACCGAGATGAAGACAGATGAACACAGATGAAGGCAGATGAACCTAGATGAAGGCAGATGAACTCAGATGAAGGCAGATGAGCTCAGGTGAACCCAGATGAAGGCAGATGAACCCAGATGAAGGCAAATGAACGCAGAGGAAGGCAGATGAAGACGGATGAACCCAGATGAATGCAGATGAGCCCAAATGAAAGTAGAGCGAGGTGGTGACTAGAATGGTTAGGTTTTAGTGTGAGTTTTGTCGTGAGCATTCCTCTATTTAGCAATGACCCGCGATCAATCGTGCCGCCATCTTGGATTTCCCGGCAACTTTCAACTAGAAAACTGCTGTGCGCTCGCGGGCTCATTGAAATTTAAAAGCGCCGATTTGAAAGCATTTCTAGCCTACTGTGTTAGTTGGTTTATACTAATCCTCTTTATACAAGTTAATTATTTTTACCATTGCTCCAATGTATTTGATTTTCATATTTTTGCTGATGATCTTAACCTATGTCTTGCTGCTTCGTCACTAATAGCATCTTTGAAGTGGAGTCTTTGGTGTTCAATCGACTGAGTTTCAAACATCAACAAGTTGAGAGGTTTAATCATGCTAATATGTAGATTTAGGCACTGCCTAAAAGCGGAGCTCCTAGTGATTATAATAAATGAAAAAAGGTATCAAGGTTTAGAAAAATATATTTTGTAATCTGATATCATAACTTTAATAACTGCATCTGATTTTGTGAAAGCTTGATAACATAAAAAACCTGTGGAAGTTTACAGTATTTATAAATGCTTTTTAGATCATCATTGCATGCAAACATAGTGACAGGAAAGCATTTTTTATGTATTTCATTACTGTTTTTCTAAAAACAAATTTTGAAAGGCTCCACTAGTATGCTCCTGATTAACTTGTCTATATTATATCCTGACATAACATTAATATTCTTAATAGCCTCTAGGAGGACAGCCAAAAGATACTGCAAAGTACGGGAAGCATTCTAAATGTATAGATGAAATAGCAACAAAAAAGCCTGCCAACCCCTTTTGAGAATATTCTGGCTATAGGATGCCCCATCTGCATAGCTGGTGGGTTTGGGGTGTTTTTCAAGACATTTTTTCGGTGAGTACAAAAATTATTCACAAATTTTCATGCATTTCTGGTTGCCTTGAGGCCTAAAATTACAAAATACTGTGTAACAATCAGAATAACTAGAACTCATTATGTACATCATAACAGTGAATTCTTCCAATATACTTGTCCATTCTACTCTCAAATCCAATCAGTCTGCTGATCATTTCCTAAATCCAGGAACTTATGTTGCCAAAACCCAGGAGTGAAATCAGGGACCTTGAGAAAAGAGCACTGAATCTGATTGTTTTTTGTGTGTGTGTGTGTTTTGGGTGTGACCCCCACAAGATTGTCAAATTCCCATTTCCATTCACTTTCATTGTAGGTCCATAAAGCCTACCATCATGATCTCTTTGTAGTTAAAGGGCTATTTCTCAAACCTAGACTGGTGTTTTGCAGGAGTTGATCCAGGAATTTTTTTAAAAAAAGGAAGGGGGGAACATGGTAGGTGACTTTTAATCCCAGTAAGAATTAAATTAGAACCATTCTTAATCTTTGAAGGCTTCAGAGGAAAAACAATTCCCCAAACCCATGCAGGTTACCATTAATGGGGAAGACTAATTATATCCAGACTAAATTCAATATAAGCTATTTTAATTGTTGTCATTCCAAGTCTCTATCATCTATAATTTTTGCACCCATTCAATGTAAATATCTAAAAACAGAAATTTAAACACTTCCAGTACCTTAAATTGCAGAATTCAGTTGTGTTGCACATGCTTTCCACACAAGTTTAAGCTTATGTAAATCCAGGAGGAGTTTTTCAGTGATTCATGCCCAGCCAGTTTCTCCTCCCATTGCTGTCGTAAATGGCATCAAAATCAAAAGCGTTTCTACTGTACTCTACGTCTTATAGACGGGGAAGTATAAAAGTCTTATTTCTTAAATCAAGATGAGTTTTTGTTACGCCGATTGAACTTCTCACTCGTCCATGAGAAAAAGCCAAATCTTGCACGAGGTCCGCATTGGATTTCACAAAAACACATTCCATTTCAACGTTCCTCCTTGAACTTCAAATCCCAAAGACGAACTTCAAAGCCAAACCTCGAGGTATAGTGGATTTCGTGGTATCAGCAATCCATACTACTTAATTATTAGTAAAGCATAAAATCAACAGCATTTCTTCTTCTAGCAACCAAAGTTATAAAAAGTTCATGCCTTAATAAATTGGCAAGACAGCCACGAGTCCCTCATTTAGTCTTTTCTGCAACCTTGTCCTTTGCCATTAATATCCATACCGACATCTGGAAATATTGATATAATTTAAGCTTTGTTGAATACATTTCTGTGACAGGCCCAGAAAACTGACGAGCGATAAAATATACTTTCAAACTTATCAAAATTCGCCGTGTTTCTTTCATGTCATTTTCCTTCCGAGTTAATCCCGCTTGACTGCATCTCCCTTTGATTGTAAAATGCATACGAAAAAGCTCAGAATTCTAACCTCAGCACAGGTAAATGGTAAAATATACTAGCAAAGAGAAATAATGTCGCTTCTGTTCTGATCTGCCGAAGAAAAATGTTTTTCAAAATAAAAGTCCCCAGTCCCCCAGATGAGCAGGCGCGCCCGCCGGATCTCGACATTTCCAGCCAAAAGTACTTTCACGGCATTGGTAGTGACGTCATGTCACGTCAGCCAGGCATTATGTGCCCCTTGCTCTCTATATAATTCTCTCCAAGAATGTTTTTCTCACGTTTTACCCTTTTCGAGATATTAAATTCTAAAGGAATAGAAAAAAAGAAAACAAATTATATCTCGCGAAAGGAACCACCTACGGCAACCAAACTTTGACACAATTATCTATAGGGTAATTGCTTTTCAACGCACTAATCAGTTGGGCATGGCGTCATCAATGAAATGAAAAAATGAATTTAATTACCCGTGACGTTTCAAAATCAACTCGATGGTATACGGTTTTTCCTTAGGTATGGTGCTCCGCTTGCCCGGGCCTTCGGCCCGCGCTGGAGCTCCGCTATAAATGGCTTTTGACTAAAAAATGAAAGGTCACAAATGTACAGGATTGTTTCAGCTATAGCACGGAGGAAAGAAGCACGATACTCGTGGCATTTAAACAATAGACTCATCAGATACACTGCGTGCTCTCGTTGAGATCCAAACAAAACAAAATGGCACTCGATCGGAAAGAAGCAACTCGAAGTGCATGCAGCAGTAATAGGATGAAATAAAATAAGCGCTAAAGCACGAAATGAATTAATTTAAATTTAACACTATCGACTATTAAATTGTATGACTAGTTTTAGAGCATTTTGCAGATAAAGAAATAGAAGGGATTCATGTTCAAGAAAAAGAACTAAAAATAAGTCAATGGTATGACTAGTTTTACGGGAAACTAGGTGGTCTGCGTCGGCGAAGACGTGAACATGAACAACAACAACCAAAGGCTGAGATTTATGTTAAACGCCGTGGAAAAATGGTGTTTTGCTGACGTGTGTTTTGCTCTTTTGGTGACGACTATTCAATTGCATCGCGTGCTGGCCGAGAAAACAGAACCTGTCACTCGAAAGAAACAACTCGAAGTCAAGTGCAGTAAAATGTTAAATTAAGTTAGAATAAACATTATAACTTCAAGTATTAAACTTCAAGTATAAATTCAAGTTAGCATGGGTAACAAATTATACACTTGTGGAAACTTCATCGACCTGCGAAAGGCATTTGATGCAGTTGATCATCAAATTGTTGCTTTCTAAACTCCGGTATTATGGTGTGCGCGGAGTAATCCATAACCTTTAGCCCGCTTTCTTCGCACCACGTTTTAAATATGAACGTTGCAATTTGTTAAGTTACAACAGAACTAAACAAATTACAGCAGATCCAGGCTTCGAAGTTACTAAATGCCGACCAGGACAGCGCCCCTTAAGGTGGATCGACCCAGTAATTTTGCGGCCATGCCAACCAATTTTGAACCTCTCAGGTTTAACCCCATTCAGACTGGGGGGGGGGGGGGGGGGGGGGGCTTTTTGAGCTTCGTGACTTTTCCTAAAATTTATCTGGGGATATTTTGGTGTCAATGACATGTCAGTGTTAACGGCTCAGTTTCCATGGCAACCAATCTTTGACATGCATGCTTTGCAAAACTCGAAAAAACGTGACTTTTCATATTTCAAGCTTAATGTTGGACACATTGCCCAATTTATGACTATCGGAGCTTGTACTCAGTAGTAATTTATGTACAGGTTAATTAATTTTTGACACACAATCTTTGGGGGGGAGGGGTAGGGGGATTTTGTTGATTTTAACATATGGTCTAAAACTAGCTCTGGGATTCACAAATATCCTGTTAATTCAACTTTTTGAACACTTCTTTGATGAGTATTTTGTACATTTTGACCATTTTTTTCTCAAATAAAAATGGAAATTAAATGAAATCCAAGATGGCGGATCCAAGATGGCGGACAATATTTTCAAAAGTCGTCATTATGACGCAAGTTTAATAAAACTAGTAAGTACCCGTGAACAATTCACGAATTAAATTTTCCTTGAATGACGAAAATGATCGGATTGTCTGCCGTTGTGGAATGAACAGTTATAGCGCTACGTTTAGAGAGATGTGCTCAAACAATTTGTAACTACGCCTGTTTACTTTAAAGTATTATAAAGTATTTTTTATCAGCTTATAGATAGGTGGCATACCGGTGTGAAATATTCGCACCATAGCGTACGATGGGAAAGGCGTTTTACCATAGGCTTCCCAGAATCATTGAGCGAACTTAAGAGGAAGTTTGACTGAGTTCGATGAGCGCTAAAATATGAGTACCTACGAAAAAAAAAAGGTTGAAAAATACCCTTATCTAGTCCTTTAGTACTTAATAAATCACTACTAGCATTTATTCGGTCAGAAATACACTTTTAAGCGAGTTTTAGCCAATTTTATTGTCACCTCTCACACTACTATATGTTCTGGAAGGCTACAAACTGCAAAATTCCGAACGCTCAGCGATCCAAAAATTTCCCTCGATTTTTTCCCAAAAATCATCGTCGCTTGCTCAAACAAACCTCACATAATAAAAGTAAAACTATTCAGCTTTGTTGTTTACCTTTCTCGTGAAAATAAAACCCTCTCTGGCTGATATAAATGGCGAATCTTTCAGCCTCGTCCTTTCGTCCTGCATGGAGAGCAATGGCGGCCCCGCCAGTAAATACCGTTCCAAAACACAAACCGTTGAGACATTTTTTCTCCCGTCGAGGGGTGGGCCAGACATTGTTATGTCCGGCTCTAGTCACTTCCCGTCCTAGACCCGGTAAAACGTTTTGATTCAAATCCAACGATCCTATTTTTCGTAGGTACTCATATTTTAGCGCTCATCGAACTCAGTCAAACTTACTCTAAAGTTCGCTCAATGATCCTGGGAAGCCTATGGTTTTACATTAGATCTTTGAAAACAATGTCCCAGCTGTGAATGGAAATGAGGCAAATGCCACACAATAACCCCGTAAATGCTTCCTAACAAAGGTGTTGAGGCATTGGTTTGACTGTGGTTTTGGCGCGAAAAGATTGCGCGTGTGTCGGTCGAGATGGTCGTATTTTCGGTCAAGAAAGAAAAAGGCTGAGCTGTACCACTCGAACTTCAACAACTATTGGTTTTAGATGTAAATAATTGCTTATAATTGATTATATCAAGAGAAGTCCCTCGTCTGGTGAATAGGAAGGTTTAGGAAGCGCCAGAAAGGTAAACTAAAACTTTTTAGATTCTTGCTGTTAGCTTAAACAATCTAAGCTTATCAGTGAAACTTGGGAAAATCGCTTGAATTAGACCTTAGCTCAAGTAAAACCTTTTCCAACAAAAACATGCACACTGGAGAGATTTCCTTCCATTTCCTCCTTCCAGTCGGGTTTGGGAGCTTCGTTTTTTCGGCTCGAACTTCTCTGTTTTCGAAATAAATAGGCTGTCAAAAGACTGTTGTTTGTGAACTGAGTGTTTGTTTATTTATAAATGGTGCGCCGGGGCTTTGTACAACGCGTCAAAACCTTTGAATGGGATATATTGTTCACTCCAAACTTTTTGGAAAAACGACTTTTGCCTGAACATTACTGTGTTATTTGTGAGAGAATCGCGTAGGTTTGGACGTATTTGTTGCTTTCGATTGCGAGAAATTGTTTATTTTTCTGGTCTCTGTGGGAGACTTAAAATGGCGCCTTTGCGAACTCGATCTTCTCGCTTACGAAAACAGTAGTATAGGAGGGGCCGAATTACCCGTTTTTTTGAGGCGGAATACTAATTTTGAGGCGGAATACGTAATGAGCGTCGCGGTTGAATTAATGAGCGTCCCCACGCGGAATTAAGGAGGTTGTGGTTGATTGTTGACACAGGTGTTCTTTTGTTCTTTATTGCGATTGAATTAATGAGCGTCCCCACGCGGAATTAATGAGCTTGCGGTTGATTGTTGACAGATGTGTTCCTTTGTTTAAAAGTGAGGCGGAATACATAATGATCTTGCGGTTTAATGTTGACACAGGTGTTCTATTGTTTTTTATTACGGAGGAATACATTAAGATTGTTGACACGGGTGTTCCTTTGTGTTCAACACGTGGCTGCGGTTTCTTTTGTCTCTGCCATGTGCTTGTGGTTTCTATTGTTCTCAGAGTCTATAAAACCAGAGGTTTAGTGGAATAAAGTGAAAAAATGTGAGGTTAACATCATGAAATTTACTGAAAAAAATATTACGCAGGATGACGTTAAGATTCTGTTTTCTTTTTATACATTACATTGTCCCTTATTTGACTATAAAAATAGCAGGAAAAAATACAAGTACACGAAAAGGATCAATAATATCAATGTCCCTTCTAAGAACACTCCGACACAAGCAGCCCCAAGTCCTTTATCTATTTTTATTTACCTAAAAGCGCGCTTAGAAAAAAGACAAATAAAATGAATGCAATACCAACGTGACATGTAACTTATACAAGAAAAATAAACGGGGACAAAAGGAGACAAAAGGTGACAAAATGGACAATCATATACTTGGTGAGTATTCTAAATTTATATTTAAAATACTACATTTTAATTATGTTACACTTCTCAGGGGTAGGGTAGGGAATTTGTTTCATAAAATATGGAAAACATTATAGGCAGGAGGAGGAGGACCATTCTGAGAGGAGGAGGATTTTTATTCAGTGAGGAGGAAGGGCAAACAAAGGGACATTATAAAAATGTTTTTTAGTATTTGACGGGCGCTGTCGCGGGCGTTGATGGCCGTCCTTGCGGGCGTTGTAGCGGGCGTTGACGGGCGCTGTAGCGGGCGTTGACGGCCGTCCTTGCGGGCTCGGGTTCTACGGGCGTCTTGCGGGCGTCCTGCGGGCGCTACAGGAATTGCTGTGATGTATTGCGGTATCCAGGGTTTCTGTGGGGTTTCTGTGGGGTTTCTCTAGGGTTTCTGTGGGATTTCTGTAGGGTTTCTGTGGGGTTTCTCTAGGGTTTCTCAGGAGGAGGAGGAGGAGGACTATTCTGTGAGGAGGAGGAGGCCTATATTGTGAGGAGGAGGAGGACTATTTTGTGAGGAGGAGGAGGAGGTCTATTTTGTGAGGAGGAGGAGGAGGAGGTCTATTTTGTGAGGAGGAGGGCTAATCTGTAAGGAGGAGGAGGAGGGCTATTCTGTAAGGAGGATGGTTACCCCGTGGTTACCCTTTGGTTATCCCGTTGTCATTAATCTCCGATGCGCCCGCTTCGGGCGTCTTGCGGCCGCTACGGGCGTTTTGCGGATGCCGCGGGCGTTGTTGCAGGATGTCGATGGGATGTTGATGTGATGTCGATGGCATGTCGATGAGATGTCGATGGGATGTCGATGTGATGTCGATTGAATGTCGATGGGGTGTCGATGGGGTGTCGATGGGATGTCGATGAGGTGTCGATGAGGTGTCGATGGGATGTCGATGGGATGTCGATGGGATGTCGATGGGATGTCGATGGGATGTCGATTGGATGTCGATGGGATGCCGCAAGACGTTTGCAAGGACGCCTGCAAAACGGCCGCAAAACGCCCGTAGCGGCCGCAAGACGCCCGTAGCGGGCGCATCGGAGATTAATGACAACGGGATAACCAAACGGTAACCACGGGGTGACCATCCTCCTTACAGAATAGCCCTCCTCCTCCTCCTCCTCCTTACAGAATAGCCCTCCTCCTCACAAAATAGACCTCCCTCTCCTCCTCCTCCTCATAGAGTAGTCCTCCTCCTCCTCCTCCTCCTGAGAAACCCTAGAGAAACCCCACAGAAACCCTACAGAAACCCCACAGAAACCCTAGAGAAACCCCACAGAAACCCTGGATACCGCAATACATCACAGCAATACCTGTAGCGCCCGCAGGACGCCCGCAAGACGCCCGCAAGGACGCCCGTCAACGCCCGCTACAGCGCCCGTCAACGCCCGTCACGCCCGCAAGGACGGCCGTCAACGCCCGCGACAGCGCCCGTCAAATACTAAAAAAACATTTTTATAATGTCCCTTTGTTTGCCCTTCCTCCTCACTGAATAAAAATCCTCCTCCTCTCAGAATGGTCCTCCTCTTCCTCCCTATAATGTTTTCCATATTTTATGAAACAAATTCCCTACCCTACCCCTGAGAAGTGTAACATAATTAAAATGTAGTATTTTAAATATAAATTTAGGATACTCACCAAGTATATGATTGTCCATTTTGTCACCTTTTGTCTCCTTTTGTCCCCGTTTATTTTCCTTGTATAAGTTACATGTCACGTTGGTATTGCATTCATTTTATTTGTCTTTTTTTCTAAGCGCGCTTTTAGGTAAATAAAAATAGATAAAGGACTTGGGGCTGCTTGTGTCGGAGTGTTCTTAGAAGGGACATTGATATAATTGATCCTTTTCGTGTACTTGTATTTTTTCCTGCTATTTTTATAGTCAAATAAGGGACAATGTAATGTATAAAAAGAAAACAGAATCTTAACGTCATCCTGCGTAATATTTTTTTCTGTAAATTTCATGATGTTAACCTCACATTTTTTCACTTTATTCCACTAAACCTCTGTTTTTATAGACTCTGAGAACAATAGAAACCACAAGCACATGGCAGAGACAAAAGAAACCGCAGCCACGTGTTGAACACAAAGGAACACCCGTGTCAACAATCTTAATGTATTCCTCCGTAATAAAAAACAATAGAACACCTGTGTCAACATTAAACCGCAAGATCATTATGTATTCCGCCTCACTTTTAAACAAAGGAACACCTGTGTCAACAATCAACCGCAAGCTCATTAATTCCGCGTGGGGACGCTCATTAATTCAATCGCAATAAAGAACAAAAGAACACCTGTGTCAACAATCAACCACAACCTCCTTAATTCCGCGTGGGGACGCTCATTAATTCAACCGCGACGCTCATTACGTATTCCGCCTCAAAATTAGTATTCCGCCTCAAAAAAACGAGTAATTCGGCCCCTCCTATACTACTGAAAACGCTTGAATTAGATATTCTGTCCACTTTATCGTTTTCGAATAAAATGTATCCTATAACACAGTTCCCCAAGTATGCAAGAAAATGGCGTGGTTAAGAAGTTCCGTGGTGCAGCCGTTTTTCCAGATCTATGTGTTAATGTCACAAATTATTACATTTAAATCATCTTGATGTTAATTAGTTGGCTTTTAGAGTACTATCTACCAAGTTTTTGGAAGTTAATTAAAATTACTTAAAAACTGACATAACATTGAGAATGACGTCATTGTGACGTCACATTTTGATTCCACGTGACAAAAATGGGTGTGGTGATTTGTCTAAGGCTTATGGTCATTGTGTGAAAGTTTGATGACCATAGCCCCAGTGGTTCCGGAGATATAATTCAATTCAATTCAATTCAATTCATTTATTTCACTACCACCGTATACATTAGCGTACATGGGTTTTAGGTCAGCAAAATATATATACTGAAATATATACAAAATCTTGTTGTTAATAATAAAATGAACCTGTTATTTTTCACGCATTTTGAAACATTTGAAAACGTACTCGCTCACTTCTTTTTGTATTTTTCCTGGCGGATTAATAAGGCAGTGAAAGAGTACGTCTTCGTTATTTCTGTTGTTTTTTTTGATCAGATTCTTTGTTTCCATACCATCAAACACTTCTTTCCTTAGTCTATCATAAAGCTTGCACCTTACTAAAAAATGACGTTCGTCCTCTGTTTCTTTTAAATCACATTTAGTACAAATACGTTCCTCAGACTTTTTGTATGGTCTTTCGTACCGCCCAGTCTCAATTTCTAATCTATGTACACTAATCCTCAGGCGCGTGAGGGCAATTCTGTGCTTGATGGTATGGACGTTAAGTAGATAAGGTTCTAGTGTGTAAGTGAGTTTGAAGGTTCGATAGGTACGGAGTTTGTTTTTATGTCCACTTTTTTTGTCGTCATCCGACACTTCACTTAGCCAATTTTGAAATTCTATGCCCTGAAGCCTTTGCTTGAGTAGGGCTTTTGCGTGTTGCAGATTGATACGCTGTGTCTCGGTCGTGTTTATCCAAAGCTCTCCGAGACCGAGCGTATAAATTATGTCTTTTATTTTCACTAGCCAGTCTGTTTTATTATTTAGTTCTAAGCAGTTGATATAGAGGGGGGCCGAATTAGCCCCCCCCCCCCCCCCCGTCACACAGTCACAGATGGTCAAAAAAGGCTCAGTTTGAATAGGGTTCATTCTATCGCACAGCCAATATAACCCACATACTACCAATCGACTGAAATATATGTCAGTACAAAAGTTGGGGAGATCGGAGCTAGTATCATGTGACAATCGTACCACGTCTATTTTTACTCTCACCCCAGTTTCAGGCTGTACCGACATTTTTTCGATAAATGCTCTACGGTACTTGGAGATATTGGCTGATTGCCTACGTGTAACTGAAGTTTCACTAAATTCTACAAGCCCGATCTGAATATTTTTTTAGGATTTATAAATCAGGGCTATAATTCATGTAAAATTCAGTGTAGTGAATAAATATGCCAGAGTTTGGTACTTCATGGTTATAAATTGCCAATTTATAACCATGAAGTACCAAACTCTGGCATATTGAAGTTTTTTATAGCTCATTCTATTTGTAATTGTTCAAGGAAGGTCATGCTTTTGATTAAAATTAAATATTATTTTGCGATTTTGAAAAATATAGAAATGTAAGTATCAACATAATTGCCCCACGCATCAGCTCAACGCGAAATTTGGGCCTACTTTCACGAAATTTGGTCTGATTTTAAAAATCGAAGTTTCTTTCGCTCCAAAATTTTGGACGACTCCAATCGATCAATGTAAAGTTTGTCTCCAACGTTACATATCAATTGAAATCCTGTAAGGCTGTCAACTGGGAACGCAAAGATCGGTAAATATTGAATCGATTTCTGTAGTTTCTACTCTGGGATTTGCTATTGTTCCCCGTTCGGCACAAAGTCGAATTCCAATGGAGCGCACGTGGGCTTGTCCTTGCTTGGCTAGTCTCCGATGTATGATAATTTTCTTAGGTGTTTTCGGTGTTTTGTTATGCATTTAATTACCATATGTCGGGGACGATTCGGAGAGCAGTCACGCGCGAATGAAGTACCAAACTCTGGCATATTTATTCACTATTGAATTTTACATGAATTATAGCCCTGATTTATAAATCCTAAAATATCTTCAGATCAGGCTTGTAGAATTTTGTCAAACTTCGGTTACACGTAGGCAATCACTCTCGAGGTACCGTAGAGCATTTATCGAAAACATGTCGGTACAGCATGAAACTAGGGTGAGAGTAAAAAATAGGCGTGTCCCGATTGTCACGTGATACTAACTCCAATCTCCCCAACTTTTGTACTGTCATGTATTTTAGTCTATTTGTTGTATGTGTGTTTTATTGGCTGCGCTATATAAATCAAACTGTTTTTATATGAGAGGTTCAAAATTGGTTGGCATGGGTGCAAAATTACTGGGTCGATCCACCTTAAGAGGGGAGCCCCTGGTACGAGTTCGCGACCACGCAATTCCGCTTTCGGTATTTAATCATGATAAACAAGTATATCACCCACGAAATTGCCCAATAAAGAGAGCATCTCTCATGTTTCTGTATTTGTTTCATTTTCTTCACCTCTTTCTAAAACTCAATAGTAGTATCTTGATCCAAGTTTTTCAAAATTTTCTACTTGGTAGCATGCTTCCACAGGTGTTATGGAATTTTTAATGAGGAAGTTAAGCTGGTGCATGCGCAGATCCGACCTTTGAAGAACAAAAGAGCTCATTACGTATGCAGGGATCACAGTAGAGATGGGCCAAACACAAATTGGAAACTCATGACGGTCTGATTTTGGCCGTATTTTTCCTCATCTAGTGGGAAGTTCAGCTTCATATCCCGAAACCATGTAAGTCGAGTATTCACCTTCACTGTGCGAAAGTAATCACAGCTATCAGCACTGTTTTTGCTTCAGTATTATCGCATCGCGTTGGAATACCTGTTTTGACGAGGTTTGCAGAAATGCGAAATTATTCGTTATACTTTTAGATATACTCGACTATATCTTTGTTCTCGACTTTTTCCCGAAAATGTGATTGCCCGCCCAAGCTAGTACATGCCTTTAGCGGCTTAAAAATCAGGTGAGTGTCATTGGCCGCTAGCTAGATCGCGAGAATTACGTGCTTTCAGTTATATTAACATTGTTTCGAAAATCGAATGCAATTTTCGCATAAATCTGTACGTGGCAAGTATGAAATGATTTAGAAAATTAATTCGAGGACGCAGGTTTTGCTTACAATGTCTAGAAATCTGGCAATGAAATACTGAAACCTTACTTTGAGACCAGTGCAAAAAAAAAATCATTTTGGTCTCACTTCATTTATTTCGGCATGGTGGGACGGGGTACTCATGCTGATGGGAGGTTATTAGTAATGTAAATCCAGCAGTTTATGGAAGGGGTTTCCATATGGCCATTTTTTTCCCGTTTTTTTTTTTTTAAACAGAGAACACTTTAAGTTAACTAAATTTCCCCCTTAAACTCCGTGAATTTTTCACGGGCATCAGCTAGTGTTGTTTTATTCCTACATTTGCGTAGTACGGTTCTAGTTGGTTCTCCAGTCGCTTGCAGTAGTATTTTATTCATTGGCGGCGATCGGAAAACCGAATAATCAGTGATGAAGCATAATATTTGCCGTATTTGGGTTCACTGTAATGTGACGTCACTTTCACGTGAGCATCCCCACCTGACCACCCAATGTCCTCCCCCTGACCACCGACTCCCCCCCCCCCCTCCTCCCCCTCATTTTGAGCTTGTTTCGTCCGGCTTCATCTTGTGACGTCACGGCCGAGCGACGTTGTGACGTGACGGCCGCGCGACAGCAAGCCAGGCGAAGGCGACTATAAAAAATCAGGAGATGGCTGCGAAAGAGGCTGGCTTCACAGACACGCGCGGACGTTGAAAAATGACTTCGACCCCTTTGCGATCATTTGCGTTATTCAGGTATTGGGTACCCTGTGGATTTTATATCATATACTCTATTTGCGATCATTTTGACGCTTTTTTTTTCTTAGGTATGGTGCTCCGCTCTGCGGTCTCCGGCCGCTAAGGAGCTCCGCTATGAGAGCCTGAGATGCTCTAAAGACGCCCAGATGCAAAGGAGTGAAAGAGAAGGTAATTTTGTTGTGAGACAGCCAAAGCTAGTGCGGGTCTGAGTCAGTACGGGTCGTTAAGAACCAGAGAGGCAATTCACCGTGCGAAGACAGTCACTGGGGGCTAACAGAAAACGAGAAGTCAAAAAGCCTTAAAAGCTCAAGTTCAGGAGACCACCGACAAACAACAAACACAAGGGCAGTATTGTTGCCGGCTTTGTTTAATGTGCGTTTGTTTTGTCCTTGATAAATGTTTAATGTGTTTGGACAATTTTTGTATGGACATCGATTAAAGTCAAAGTCTGCATTAAAGGCAACTAACAAGAGAAAGTCCAAGGAGTTTTATAACATAGACACGATATAACGCGCGCTCTGATTGGCTGATTTTCTATGTGAAAGAAATGGATATACCATAGAGATTTCCCATAGAATTTACGTCATCACTCGGAATCAAGCGAAACGGGAGGCAAGATTGAGCTCGCTAATGTCACAAAAGCTGTCAAAAACAACACCCTGGATCTAAAACAAGCTCTGGAAATTGAAAGCAAGTGAAAAGGAACCTGTTTCAGATGGATTTATGTAGTTTAGGAAATCCGATGACTGATAGATAGGTTTATTTTTGCCAAATTTTCTCCTTTTCTTGCGAGTTTTGAGGGCTCTGTTTTGAGTGCTGTTTGTATTCAAGTCCGGAATAATTTCTACTTCAGCGGCCACAAAACTGTCATGTGAAAAATTCGTGAAAGGAACAAGTTAGCAGGTAAGCAATTCAATTGATCCAAATTAATTTTGTTTGGGATTAATGTTTTTTTAACCCTGAAATCAGCTACTTCAAATTTAGTAGTTTGCAATTTCTCTTTTGGCGAATAAAGTTTCCTTCGCTGCTTTCGATTTTCTTCGTATTGTTTTCTCTTGCAATGCCATGATTGCCTAATAAAATATGAGAATCAGAAAAGACTATGTTTTCATTATATTTTCTACGAAATAGTCAAGTTGATTTTGTCATTTAATTTGAAAAGGGTTTCCTTGTAAAGTTTAAGTGCTGAATGCAACGATGTTGTTGAAACACAAAGAGATGTATTATTTTCCACTAGCTTTTGAAAAGTCCACTTACAGTGTAACTAAAACGGCTAAAAAGAGAGGAGATTTGTCAGTTCGTGTGTATATCCAGTTCTATAATTCCAACCGCATTTTATTCCCGTTCGAGCATGATTTAAGCTGAAATTTTTCTTGCAAGTTATGGGGGATTGTTGTTTGCGTGCGTTTTGTTTCCAACTTTATTTTGCGAAACTTCGTTGTCTATGTTATAAAAACAATGGTCCATACTTAGCAGTGCGTATATCCAGTTCTGGAACCACTTGGATAGTTGAGAGAGCACTCAGCTATACTTAGTGTTAGTAAAACTCGCGCTTCAATTTTGCTAATTCGCTACATTGGTGGCAGCGGTATTTCTAGTAGACTACTGGCTATAACACTATTTCCTGTATTTTCACTTATATTTCCTTTGTTTTGTTTATGTCATATTATGAGAAGTGGATACTTGAAGATCTACGCAAGGAGGCGGCGGTAAGGTGCATAAAATACAGTTCGAAGGATGATGTTGGTCTGCCCGCGCCTTTGAAGACTGTCCTTATTCCCCCACATAGTCGTTCTCACAATCTTGACATTGTATGTGATAGACTGGAAACACAATGCGCTGTTTATCAACCTGATCTTTTGGTCCAACCAGAAGTTGTCGGCTGTCGGGTATTGTGAGCCTTAAAATACGCCAGTAGTATAGTAGGTATGGAATTAGCCGTTTTCTAGAGGGTGAGCATGAGGGTGAGCCTGCGGGTGAGCCGGATGACGTCACAGACTATTTTTTTTAGGGTGAGCCTGGTGGTGAGGAGCCCTATTGTGATCGGAGACAATAGAAGGATACCCCCCCACCACCCTACTTTTTTGTCTCAAGACAATAGAAGGGGCATGGTGGTGATGAGCCTATTGTTATCGGAGACAATACTAGGATTAACACTGGAATGTTTTTGTTCTGGAGGGATTAAGAAAAACAAAGGGAGACAATACCAGGATTAACTAACGGAAGGCTTTTGTGTAAGGGATTAGTGTTTGTTGACTTCAACTCGAATATTAATTATAGTGTAAGGTTTTGTTTATACAGAGATAACATATCAGAAAATGCAGAGATATGGCTTATTCTCTTTATTATAAAATGAATGAATATCGATTACATACAATACTATTACATAAAATACTACCACTAACGGTTAGGTAAATAAACGCTTTATTAAGAAATTGATTACAAGTCTAAAGTTTGTTCACTAGCATTCTTGACTTGGGGTAGAGGTTTCCCTATTAGCTAATTTTTTTATTATTTAATTTTATACGGAGAAGAACGGTAAGAACGCAACCGATAGCGTCTCAACGTCGGTTTTAGATACGGTCCGTCTTTATCGGCATCATCATCCAAATAATTATTTAAGATGTTTTTTAATCTGGGCTTCTTTTGCTTCTTTGGGGTAATACCCGCTGAAGGTGGCGGTGTCAAGGTCAGTTCTTGAACTGTTGGGGTCGGCGGAACAAAGGATGTCTTGGGAGATTCTATCACCTTTGCCAAATAGGGTATCGTGGCTGGCTTGGGTGATGATAACGAGATACTTGGGGGAGTAGTGTAGGTAGGTGTTGCTACTGGTGGTTCTACACCCGCTGGAGGGTTGTGACTTGCTTGATGCTTCATTCGCAACAAATCGTTTTGAAGCTGCGTGTATCGTATGACCTTTTCACCTTCACTCAAAGTTTGACTGTGAAGGATGTCATTCATTTTGCCGTGTAGTTCTCTCATGCGCAGCTTCTCTGGAGAAATATCAATATTTTGATAACTAATAAATTTTAGGAGCTCTTTCCCAACGACGTCATCCGTTTTCTCATTGGCTGACACTTCCCCAGGAAGAACATTGGTGCGTAGTCTGCAGTTGTCGTTGGTTGCTGGTTTTAAGTCAACAAACAGGTAGCCGAAAGGTTTCCGCACGGCCTCTTTGTCAAGAAAGTAATGCGCGTTGCGTGGATACATTTGTTTTGCCAACGTCATCACTTGCAATTGGTCTCTTGGGTTCTTGAATAGGACCAAGTAGTGGCTATTTAAGGATATGTTTCTATTGACTTTTCCTTGGTGAAATAGGTTTTGAAGGATATAAATCACTGACAGATTTCTGTGATGGGATCCCTTGGTGAATAAGTTTGCAATCCTGTTGTCATTCCCGGTTTCAATCATCTGATCGTCGATGACAATCAGGTTTCGGATATGCACGTCAAAGTATGAGTCTTGCTCAATGTTGGTTGGGATTCCTTTAACGAATTCTATTTGTGGCATAGACATGGCTAAGGCAGTGTAGGCGGGTTGCCACTGAGCATAGCACCAGACTATGCGTTGGGGTGGGGGTGAGATTGTCTTTTGTCCATGCTCTAGTAGTTTCTGTACCCAAACAGTCTTCCCGCTTCCGGACATTCCCGCCACCATACACGTAAAAGGATGTTGGAGCTGAAAGGGACCACACAAATCATGCTTCTCTATTGTATTCTGTGTCCTAGGAAAAGAGGAAATTCCTCGCTGATTGATTTCCTGTTGCAGCCAATACTTTCGGCCCCATCCATTCCGTGAATCCTGCTAAGATGAGTCGAAATATTATTTTGGTGCTTCCCACATAAAGGGCATGACCTTCCCATGACGATACCTGTGCTTAACTGACACAATCTGCACTTGAGCCCTCTTTTATACACACAAGTTAGACTATGTTAGTCTATGTTAGACTAGGTAGCTAGACTATGTTAGACTATGTTAGACTAGGTAGCTAGATTATGTTAGTCTATGTTAGACTATGTTAGACTAGGTAGCTAGACTATGTTAGACTTATAGTCTAGCTACCTAGTCTAACATAGTCTAACATGTTAGTCTATGTTAGACTATGTTAGACTAGGTAGCTATGTTAGACTAGGTAGCTAGACTATGTTAGTCTATGTTAGACAAGGTAGCTAGACTATGTTAGACTATGTTAGACTATGTTAGACTATGTTAGTCTATGTTAGACTATGTTAGCCTATGTTAGACTATGTTAGACTATGTTAGTCTATGTTAGACTATGTTAGTCTATGTTAGTCTATGTTAGACTATGTTAGTCTATGTTAGACTATGTTAGCTAGTTAATATTTTAAAGCCATATCAAAAGAATGCTATTTCAATAAAGAAATAGTATAAATAATGGTCCCATCATGTTTCTTCTGTTCCTTTACAACCATGTCTCGAATTGTGAAGAACAACGTAGGCTTTCTTCAAGCCTTATGTCACTGCCCACGGCATCAGCGCCAATTCCTTCTCGACACAGCCACCCCAGAACAAGTTCATGCTCTAACTCAGATTGCCCATAATGTTGGAAATGGATATATTCCATTAAGTGATGATGAGTTTAGTAAAGACGACACGGGGAGGAGCTTAGTGCTTTGGCTAGTGGTTCCACCCCTTTCAAAGAAAAAAAGAAAATCTTGTCACAAAAAGGGGGTGGGTTTATCCAAGACCTACTCGTCCCTGTTTTAGCATTACTGCTCTGAGGGTATAAATACAAGTCACGATTGAGGAACAATACATTTGTGGTTGGCTTTTACCATGAAACGTTCACTGGGCTCAGATAGCGATATGTCTAGCGATGACGAGGTTGAGCACGAGGAGACAAAATATCAACCTCGAATCAAAGACGTTTTGAGTCAGATTTCAAATGCTGTTCCCTATCAAGATGCCCGAGACATACTGCACAGTATAGCCACCTCTAAAGATATTTTGTTTTGGTCGCCTAACGGGGAAATGATTCGTCGTAAACGCAGAATGCCAAACACAGTTATTGCTGATCTTGTAGAGTTTGCATTACTACCTTTCAACGAAGATATTTCACCTCCAAGAGGCTTAAAGTCTTTTCTCGAGGGACTGGCAGAATTAGGAGTTGATAAAATATTGATCCGTAACAAAGCAGCATTGAACGATGTAGTTACCCACGAAAGCAGAGAAACACAAAGCGACCAATCTAGCGATGATGAATCTGACGGTAATAATGAAAGTGATGAAGAAACTGACCAATCTGCTGGTGACGATAACGAAGCGGAGCAATCCAGCGATGAGGAAGCTCAGCAATCCAGTGACGAAGAAAAGAGTCAACAGGGAGATGGAGTATCGGGTGACATTGAAAAGAAAGTCGATGGTTTATGCAGTAATTGTGAAGGGAACAATTCTTATTGCATCGATATTGCGGGGTGTGGAAAATGCTTGTGGCAAGATAAAATGTCCGGACGCTACGATAAAGACAAACTCTACGAATGCCCGGTTTGTCAAAAGCAATCACCCATGGGAAAAGCTTGGAAAGGGTCTTTTCTGCGGTGTTATGATTGCATGGCGGGATCGTATTACAACAAGAAAAAAGATGAGTGGAAACCTCTACCCCAAGTCAAGAATGCTAGTGAACAAACTTTAGACTTGTAATCAATTTCTTAATAAAGCGTTTATTTACCTAACCGTTAGTGGTAGTATTTTATGTAATAGTATTGTATGTAATCGATATTCATTCATTTTATAATAAAGAGAATAAGCCATATCTCTGCATTTTCTGATATGTTATATCTGTATAAACAAAACCTTACACTATAATTAATATTCGAGTTGAAGTCAACAAACACTAATCCCTTACACAAAAGCCTTTCGTTAGTTAATCCTGGTATTGTCTCCCTTTGTTTTTCTTAATCCCTCCAGAACAAAAGCATTCCAGTGTTAATCCTAGTATTGTCTCCGATAACAATAGGCTCATCACCACCATGCTCCTTCTATTGTCTTGAGGCAAAAAAGTAGGGGGGTGGGGGGTATCCTTCTATTGTCTCCGATAACAATAGGGCTCCTCACCACCAGGCTCACCCTAAAAAAAAATTGTCTGTGACGTCATCCGGCTCACCCGCAGGCTCACCCTCATGCTCACCCTCATGCTCACCCTAAAAAAAACGGCTAATTCCATACTACTAGACTACTTACGCCGAAATCCCACGATTTGTTAATCTAATTAGTAGGACCCTAGAAAATATCAATGTTCATTCCTCCATGCTGTGTTTTATACAATAACACTAACATTTTCAATAAATTTGGTGATTTTAGAATGACACATTTGAGTAAAAATGGTTTCAGTAAAAATATGTCAAATAACGTTTTTTCTCCTTATTGTTGTTGTTACAGTCAACCTCCGACAAATACATTCGCTTAAATTGTGCAAAAATCAGTATCATTCCATTGGAAGGAGTTAGTACCTAATGGGAACCCTTTTCCATTCACATGGAAAAATATGCAACCGGGAGCTCCGCTTTTAGCCAGTGGCTAAATCTATGTATTACATCTTTTTTTGATTTACTACTACTGCCATTTTTCATTCCGTATGATAGTTGGAAGCTCCGCTTTTAGCGAGTGGCTAAAGCTATATACTATTTATCTGCTTTTTATTAGTTGTTTATGACGCACATTTAGTTCTTCCAAAACAAGGGACCATTAGGGACCATTCGCTACCCCTAACAAACCAAAATCAAGGCAAGAGATTCTAAGCGTTTCAGTAACTGGATTTTTGGCCACTTTTTGCCAAAATTGCTCGGGAATCGTGTTAAAATGTCTCATAATTATTTCTCTGATGTATCTATCAATCTTTTTTTATTATTCTCAAGATGAGCTGGAGGGAATGCTAATTTTGAGGGGACTACATGGGAGAATCTTAAAATATTTCACCTGTTCACCTGTCTCTCCCCCTCCCCAACATACATAATGAATGCATAATGAGTGCCTGTGTAGCATGCCCACTGAACAGATAAAAAAGTGAAATTATTCCACCTATTGTTCTGTCAGATAATGCTAGGTATTCCATTAAGATAATATTGTCCTGAACAAATCATAAACGTTATTATGTGGTTGCAAAAAAAGATCCCCCCCCCCCCCCCCCCCCGTCATGGAAGGGTGTTAGGGAGTTGAAAAGTGAATTTCCAAAGAAAAACAAAGTATTCGTATGGGAGGGGGGGGGCGAATCAAGCCATCAAATTATTTCAAAGTACATTTTTAATGCATTTACTGCAAGACAGAATTTTCTTTCCTTTTAATGGCCAGTAATAGCATGATCTACTGATAAGATATATATCTCCTAAATGTTTGTTTTTGCTTTAATTATTTTATTTCATTATTGGAATTACACCGATGTGAATTAACCATTTACAAGTGCCAATAAAAGATGTCTATGTCTATGTCAAAAAAAAATGTTTGAGAAAATAAATTTAGTCATTCAAAAATTTGTAACTGCAGAAACTTTATGAGGGTTGCATTGAATAGATTACCAGATATTTAAGGGGGATTGAAAAGACCTAATAAACTAGTGCAAATGTGTAGAATGCTGTATTTTCTTGGAAAGGTAATTTCAAATCTAATATTTCTCCTGTTTTCCTATTAATATGTATACACACTATACCATATTTTTGCCTCGTTTTATTTCTTTGGGGAGGCTATCAAGGATTTACTTCCTTTATATCATTAAATGTGGCAGAAAACTGTGATATCTTTCTGTTTTCGGGGGGTATTATGAACATTTGAGCCTAACAGCAATTTGCAAGGGATTCTGGTCTATTAGGCTGGGGTCTAAATCGCCGTGCATGTCATAACGAGTACAATACATAAGGAATAGTGGTATCAGACATTTATAACCATCAAGTCGGTTTTGAGTGGTTTGAGACATTGTTGGTAAGTTTTATGACGTAATCAGTGATGGCATATGATGACTTTGACATTAGATAGCTATCAACCTAAAGACAAATTTTCTCAAGTTTGGTCGTTATTGGAGCTTTCTTTCCAGAGATATGATTCTTTTTCTTTTTCTTTCCTGAAAAAACCTACGGTGGTGATTCCGAGTGCCCGCCCGTAATACAGGTATCGCAATTCATCAAAACTAGAAAAGTCAATATCTCGAGAGGGCAACATCGCTAGGCGACCAAACGTGGGTAAAGTTATCTTAGAGGGAAGGGGAGTGCACCACCAAGGTCTAGTGCCATGACGCCATCGATGACTCATTAAGACGAAACAAGTCAATATCTCGAGAAGGCAACATATTGACAGGAAAGGGAGTACACCACTACGGTCAAGTGGCATGGGTTGCACGGTGCTTTGACAAGGTTGCGTGGGATGACGTCGTCAAAAATAGAAAAATCGATATCTCGAGAAGGCAACATTGCTAGGTTTCCAAACTTGGGCGAAGTTATCTTTATAGAAGGGCGTTGCACGGTGCATCAACAAGGTCACGTGGCATGGCGCCATGAATGGCGTCATCAAATCGAATCGAAAACTCAATACCTCGACAAAGCAACATTGCAAGGTGACCAAACTTGAAGGCAACGGGGGTGCATCACCAATATCACTTGGCATGACGTCATCGTTGACTTCATCAGGACTTATGTTCAGAATACTGATTTAGCACTGCAAATTATCGACGCCAATATCTTTTTTGAGGTCTGCTTGCCAGAAATTGCCAGAAACAAGTACTTTCGTAGCAGATATTTCGTTTTTTTTTTTTGCTTCACTTCTCCATCGAGCGAGATCAAATCATACAAATCTCTGCTGCAAAATAAAACACCTACATATTAAAAATACCCTGATCAAATTGAAACACTCATGGCCAAAACCAAATTTGGAAGTGTTTACCTTATTTGGAAGGGAAGGTAGATCTCCTTGTGATAAGAATTTCGGCGACATTTGTCAGAAAAACACTGACTTTTGAGCGAGAACTTCCAGGCATTTCAGCGACTCGATATTTCAAAGCATCCTCCCTGTTGGATCTAGCTTTGCAGCCAGGCCTGATCTATTTTGAGCAACCACAGGAAACCCGCGCGTCTCGCCCCAGTCCCCTTATAGGCATTTTGCAAATACGACGGCTTATGTTTGATATGACAGTCTTTCTTTAGCGTCATTCGCGTTATCATTGTCTTTTCCCATCCCAGAATGCAAAGATCGAACCCGGAGAAAAAAAGCCACCAACTGTAAATTTGAAGAATCCATAGATTATTCGCGGCGCATGCAAAATATTTTTTTCGCAAACGTTTTCTCAAAAACATATAACTTGGTTGAAACATGTAACGGCGAACCATGCTGTGGATTATTCGTCTGAGAGGAGATTGGCCGTTTTGATTTCGAATTCCTGAGCCTGCGACCTCAAACCGCTGGTTTTGTTTCGCTTGGGGCTTGAGGGCTTGAGAGCACGGTCAATTGAGATCCGACTGCTGCAAACCTTGTTGATTTTAAGTAGAATAGGAGCGAGTGTTTATTGTAACGAAGTTCAGACCCAAACTGTCCCCACATTAACGAGAATCTAATCGAAATATACACACCAGATCATAAAATAAGTATTCTTCATTGGTTTCTAAAAGACATTTTTCAAACAATTTGGCTATTTTTCAAACTTTTTCCAGTAGCCTGCGAGGCCTGTGGTGTAAGTGAACTCGAAAACAGCTGAAAAAAAGCCCGCTTCAAATCCCAAATTAGCTGTCAATCATTGGAAAAGAGCAGAAACCAAAAGCCGCTAAAGAGACTAGACTTCACTGAAAAGGAATGAGGTCTTTGAAACGAAGATGCAGTGCGGAATGGGACTCGAGTCACTGTCAGAATTGTGGAAAAATGAACATTTTCTAGCTCAAGAATTGGATTTCTCTCAACGTGAACTTGTACATCGACGGAGTTAAGGGACGTGTCGTTATTTAGTGCGCGGGGGGGGGGGGGGGGGGGCTCCTATTTTTGTGGGGATTGTCCTAATTTTTCTCGCGTGTCTAAAGGGAGGGTCCAAATTTTTTTTTTTTCACTCCTGTTTTGGGGAGGGTCATAATTTTTTCATCAAGCATTTGGACGATGAAGAGGGTAGAACAGATGGCGATAGTGGTTATTTCAGCAACTTCTATATAAAAATTTCGCGCAGAAAGAATGACATCTAATATACGCTTTGAGCAATAAAAACACTACCCTGACGCCGTTTACAAGAACAAGTCTATCTTGACGAGGAAAAGC
This sequence comes from Scolanthus callimorphus, assembly GCA_033964015.1. Classification (NCBI taxonomy): domain Eukaryota; kingdom Metazoa; phylum Cnidaria; class Anthozoa; order Actiniaria; family Edwardsiidae; genus Scolanthus; species Scolanthus callimorphus. The sequence continues at coordinate 5,814,848 of CM066912.1, read as the reverse complement.
AGACTCTCCCAAAAACGCCCTTGGCAAGTCACTATATATTTGAAAGAAGACCCATAGGTACGCGTGAGTTTTCGACGTTACAAGCATAGAAATTCGTCCGTTTGGCCGCGCTTCGCGCACATGAATATTAATAACTTCTTCATTTGCGGCGCGGAGTTGTGTGCATGAATAATGATGATGAGCCCATCATTAGAAGCTTTCATCTAACCTTTATAAGCAGCGTACTTCCTTGGCTTTGTTTACTATACCGAACACAAAACATGTTCATATACCCTTTCTCTTTTTTTTAATTTTTTTTCTATATTATTATCATTATTATTATATTACACTTCACACAAAGGGAACAAACACAACTAAAGGAGCAGACAATTGCTTATTTTCATTAAGAAAAAGAAATACAATAATAATAATAAAAAAAGTTGTTACACAAGTGTCGTATCAAAATATTTTTAAAATGGCAAGATTCAAGATCTTTAAAGTTATTTTAAAAAAAAATGCTACGAAATTATAGTGTTCATAGTTCATAGCTGCATGATAAATGTAATACTTTGCGACAATTATGCAGAAATTAAGTAAGCAGCTGTTTCTATCAAGCCGTCCATAAAGAATTTCAGAGGCCGTTAATGACAGAGTAAGACCTTGTTTACGTCCGAACCAACTAGCAAACTCACTGAAAAAGCTTTTGACAACAGGGCATTCCACGAAAAGGTGGGACAGCGTTTGCGCAGAGTCTGCACATAAGTGGCATGCTTCATCGTCTTTTAGTCCGTCTCTTTTCAGAGTTGCGTTGGATGGAAGAATGTGATGAACAATTTTAGCTTGGAACATTGCCAAATATCTATTCCTAGTTACCCGCAGAGGGAGTTCGTAGACTGTACGAACATCATTTTCGTCAATGCCAGAAAACCTCCTTTGTGCAGTAGGCGGAACGAATATTTTATCCACAAGGAGTGCAGCTAAATACTGCGTAGTCAGGTTACACTTTAAAAGCTCGAAAGGCGAGTTTTTAACGAAGGTTGAATTACCATCATGATCGCGCGCTTTTAGAAGCTTTCCCCATTTTGATGGTATGGCATCTAATACTGCAAGGTATTGTAGGAAATTTGTAACATCAAATTTCTCTATAAAATGGGCGTAGGTTAAAAATTTTCCATCGCGGTTTGCAAGGTCGCCGATTTTAATGATACCGTTGTTAAACCAATCCTTATAAAAAATACTCATATCATTTACACGTATAAAGCGATTATTCCATACAATTTGATTTCTGACGTCCCCTGCAGTAGATACATCGGAAGAAGTCAGTTCTGACCAAAAATATAAGATATAAAATATTTCTATAGAAAAGAGATAACCCAGGTGCATTGAGCTTGTTCACATTTTAGTTGCAACGAAAGACGAACTTGCCGCCCACCTGATCTAAATACTTTAAAGGTAACTTTTTCCATTTTTCATCTTCATCGTTTGAATGTAATCGTTTAATCCAGGAAAGCTTTAAAGCCTTGTTGGTGATTCCAAAATCTGGAATTTTGAAACCTCCTTTTTCATAACTGCCAATCACTGTACTCTTCTTTATTTTAGGGCGTTTCTTAGTCCATACAAAGCCGTCAATCACAGCGTTGATTTCATTTATCATTGGCTGGGGTATATCAATCACAGAGGCATTGTAAATCAACTTAGACAAAGCCAATGACTTCAGAACGACTGACTTACCGTAAAGAGTAAGATTTCGCGAGGACCATTCATTTAATAATTTCTTCATAGACGCGACTTTCCGAACGATATTTTCTTGTATCATAAGTTCTTTGTCATGGGAAAACGTGATACCAAGTGAATGAATGCTTTGCGGCCATTTTATTTCAAACAAATTACAAGAACACTGCTTAGCACTTGCGGAGCCTAGCCAGAGTCCGTCAGTTTTAGAACGGTTGATCACAAGTCCTGAACATGCCTTAAAATCATTAAAAAGACCGAATAACAGACTCGCCAATCGCTCATCAGCTAGAAAAATCGTAGTGTCATCCGCATATTGTGTTAATTTTATTTCTGTGTTATTGATTCGGATACCTTGAATACGGGAATCGTTTCTTATTGCAATTGCCATAAGTTCAACGCCCAAAACGAATAAAATCCCGGATAACGGACAACCTTGGCGGACGCCTTTTTGTAATTTAAAGAAGTTGGTTGAGTACCCGTTGTTCATTACGCAACTTTCGACGTTACTGTAGAAAACACTGAACCAGCGCTTGACACTAGGACCAAAATTGAAAAGATCTACTGCCTTGAAAAGAAAATTCCAATTAAAAGTATCAAAAGCTTTAGTAAAATCTATAAATAGGGCTAGTCCAGGAAGCTTTAAAAAGTCCAGGTAATCAAACAAATCTAAAATTAAACGAATATTTTGTCCAATGAACCTATTTTTAACGTATCCAGTTTGATCAGAATAAATGATGCTTGGCAAGACCTTTGCGATTCTACTTGCAATTGCTTTTGTCGCTATTTTATAGTCGACATTGATAAGAGAAATAGGTCTCCAGTTTTCAGTAAAATTAAGATCTTTGTTTTTCTTCGGTATTAAAGAGGTAATACCTCGTCTTTGGGAAATTGACAGCTCACCTTTATGGAATGCAAAATTTAACGACTCAGTCAAGGAGTGTCCAATTATACTCCAAAATCTCAGATGAAATTCAGCCGAGAGGCTATCCATGCCGGGGGTTTTGTTTTTGGCAAAACTCTTAAGAATATTAAGACATTCTTTCTTAGACAACAAGCCCTCGCACGAGTCTCGATCGTCCTCCGTCAATTTAAGAATATGCTGCGAATCAAAGAAGCACTTGAAGCGTGGTTGATCTAAAGAGACTTCGTCTACTGTAGAGTAGAGTTGCTCAATCTTTCTTGCTCGCCGAGAATCTCGTCAAACTCTGTTATGATATTTTTCCGACATTAAGTTTCGTTATATGCTTTTTCGCAGAATGGCGTTTCTCTAAGTTTAAAAAATATTTCGTATTACGTTCACCTTGTTCATACCAGCGAATTCTACTACGAATAATTGCGCCTTCGGTTCGATACTTGCTGTGCTTTCCCACTTCATATTTAACAGCGTATTATCGTGCAAGTGCATCTGCCGGGGGCTTTTCCGAGCATAAAACATTGCGAAGTTGGTTCAACTCTCACAAAAGGCTCATCTCTTCGGCTCTTCTTTGTCTGGCTTTCGTTTTAGCAAAATTAATTATGAACTCACGTATTTTCATTTTAACAAAGTCCCAGCCAAGTCCTTTATCCGAAAATAGATCGTACTGAGCACTCAAGTCTCGTAAATAATCTGACATTTGGAGCGTAAAATGTTGATCCTTAAAGAAGCGAATTATTAAATTAAAAAAAAAAGCCGGGTCCTCGTGGCTTATAATCCTTAGCAGCAATTCTGAGAAAAACAGGTGAATGGTCAGAGATAGTATGAGAAAAATGAATTTTCCATTGTTTTCGTAGCATGACGTAAAGTCATGTTTGGTATGTATGAAGTTATGTAATGGCATCTAACTTTGTTAGTTTAGACTAACAAGTTTTCAGGTTTATAAGGAGCATGGAAGAAGTCTAGAGTATCCAGGTTTCAGGTTCACACGGCACGTTACAGCTTACGCTATTTTTTTTTCTTGCAGTTATTATAATAATAATAATAATAAAATGTTCCTGAGCATTTAAACATTCTCAATGCTCTTACAATATTGTTTTACCTATGTTTTACAAATCTTATAACTGTTGATACGTACAATGAGTTATTAAAAAGTAAAAATATAATAAAAAGTGACTAACTAATGGAAAAGATAAAAATCCTACAGATAAGAACAAGAAAAGATAAAATAATTATGGTTTACCATTGCTAGGCCGTTTAAAATGTTTTATTGTTTTCCATTCTTAATTGTATTTTCTATTTTTATAGACCAAATGACGTACGCTTCTCAACGCGCAACGCAGGAATTCCAACAAGCACCACTTTGCTGGGTTGTGCTTATGTAGAAATAATGACTACAACATCAGATAAGTCAGGAACGGGAAAATGAAGATGACGAATTGTAATAATGAGCAAAAATGAGTCAAGAACTGGAGGTACTATTTACATGATGGGGAGCGGGAGTCATATGTAATAACAAAATTGTTTGCAATGTGCAAGGCCAGTTAAAAGCATACCAACCGTTTTGGAAATATGTAGCACCAGAATTCATTATTTCTGCCAAATACAGGATAGCTATTTTGAGCTCATTAGCATATTAAGCAATGTTCTGAATCAGAACGTTCGAGTAGAGGGAGCTATCAATGATAATAGTATGACTGGTTTTACGGGAAAACTAGGTGGTCTGCGATCTGAACTCGAACAACAACAACCAAAGGTTAAGATTTATGTTAAACGCCGTGGAAAAATTGTGTTTTGCTGACGTTTTGACTGTTAGTCCTTTGAACAATTTAGAGGAAACATGTGAGCGTTTTTGCCTCAATGATTTCACACAATTTTGAAAAGCTTGAACGAGCCTAGATACAGCATTTTAAATTTCGTGAATGTAAACAATGACCTCATGAAGGATCAGCCTATAAGTAAGGGTTAGAGAATGGACGCGAGTGTTCTATGGGATATAGACCACTAATGAACAAAAATCTGCGAGCGCGTTAGCGCGACCAGATTTTTGTTCATTAGTGGTCTATTTCCCATAGGACACGAGCGTCCATTCTCTAACTTTTTTAGAACATGATCAATGCCACGAAGAAAGTCTTTTCAAGGTTTTTGTGCTAGCTTGTCATTGACATATCAACATCATTACAGAGCATTGTTCAGAGCAATACTTCATCCAAGGCTTTTTACAATAGTAGTGTCAATCAAAGCCTTGTGAATGAAAAGATCTACTGACACAGCGGTTTGTTTTGAGTGTATTCATTGTTCTAACTTATTTCCAAGTGTGTTTTGAGACGATAGCAGTTGAAACTGGCCATACTGGAGTTTGTTCCCGAAGTCAGGTAAGAAATGATAAGATTCTATCGAGCTTTTGTAATGGATTCGTCGACTCCTATGGCCCAAGAAAAGGGAGAAACAGAAAAGCGTACATAAAATCTCGGTCTAGTTATCAGAATTCGTAAATCCGTAAAGTTAGGATCGAACACCGGAAATTGAACTGAAGTTTAGCAGAGCTCAGAAGTCGCATTACAGCGGAACATTTGGTAAAACATACTTTTGAATTGACAATCTGTTTCTTCCCGGGGCTTTCTTATGAGAATTGCAAGAGTGCTGATGTTCGCGAGGCTGTCAAAATTCGAAGTTTGTTTTAGCAATTTGAGACTCAAATGATCTTCAAATGCCTCGAGACAGGCAAGAGTTGAGTGAATCAGACGATAAACTGATGCGAAATGGGGAAGTTTTTCTCTTAAAAAATACAGTACGTTATAACATGAAAAGGGAACATCAAAATGCAAAATGTTCGTGGAGAAACCGTTTTAGATATTTTCGATATTTTGCTTTGCTTAACTACAGAAAAAAAGCCATGTTCTTTGGGGGCTGTCGCACGCTTGCTTTCCACTTCTCTGACAAGAAAATAGCTCAAATCGCAATCCAATTCCATCGTCTTAATAACAGGTCAAAACAACCTAGAATTGCATTTGTCCAACACTTGAAAGGTTTTTCTATAAATCTGGAGGATTATTTTGATTACTATGGGCAAATATGCATGTGTTTTTGCGGTTACTATTTTACTTATTTTATGTCCACGGTGGACGGATTTATTGAGCGTGCGAGGGCCCCAATAACATGTTCTTAATGTTTTGCCTAAAAAAACTTATAAACTTATAAATTCTTATAAACGTGGTTAGTATAAACAAGTTGCAATGTTGATAATGTACTAATTTTGATTTACTTTATTTTGTTATAGAAAGATGTTGAAGAGAGACTTGTAATAAAGGGCTATTTTGCAAAAGATGACAATGAAGTCAATGTTTTCCTTTATTTTCTAGAGTTAGTTGTGTCAAGCGGCGAGGGAAGAACAGGGTGTGGTTTGTACATAGTCATTAGTATTCATGCTCATAGTCATTAGTATTCATGCCATAGTCATTAGTATTCTCTATGTTGCACCTTGGTTTTCTTTGTTCTTCTTCAGGAGAACAATGAAAATTAGAAGGTGCAACTTGAGAATATTAATGACTATGAGCATGAATACTAATGACTATGTACAAACCCCTAATTTCCCTATTGTTCAATGCCCTCGCCGCTTGACGCTTTTTCTATAGGATATAGGAGACGCAAATGCCGGTCGCTGATTGGCTGAGTGGCATTGGTCATGTTCTAAGAAAGCATATCTCTTTAATCCTTCTAAAACAATAATTCTGTGCGCTTTTTGCACAAATATTTTGTAGTTGAATCTTTTCAGGAACTTTTGCTTGGTGATAGAATTTTGAAGTTGAAGTGAATGTGTTTACAATATCGATGTCTGTCTCCATCCAACCATGGGGAAAGAATAAATAGGCTTATTATCGATCGGTTGATCAACAGGTGTTTGTACAAATTCAATTCAAGTATGAAAATAACATCAAACATTTTGAGTTTCTCCATTCTGGAACATACTTTGCTGTGCATTTGATTTCTAAAAGTGGATATGACCATCTAAATATCTTTCCACATACCATATTTAGGTTTTGCATGGATTTTTCCCAATGGGGAAGCGCGCTCTTCTTGTTCATCATCGTTTTCAGATTTTGTGTATTCGGATAATGGGTATGTTATACCTTTTGTTATGCTGCGTATCATTCAAGAGATTGATTTGTTTGGGATGACTTGACATTGTTTATCCGAAGGATCGAGAAAGCAACAAGAGTTATTAACAATACTATATAGCTGCAATTGGTTTTTCAGCAGAGAACCATTCGTTTTGTGGTATCTATAATATCTATTATTAGTCCAGTCGTAGTTCGATTGCCCAATCTAATGACCAGTTTTTGTCAATCTCCATTGCTGCTGCAAAGATTTGGAATGTTCTTTTCACATTAATGAATATTGTGTAATCGAAGTAAGTTTCTAACGTAATAACAGGAAAATGACAGAAATTATTGCAATTGTCACAATGAGCTGGTCACACATTGAATAACAAGCAATGATCAAAATAAAAAGGTGATCAATTGCTGTTTGTTCACGCACGAGAGGAGAAAGGATTGCCTTCCACGGCCATTTTGAATTTTGTTAGTAGGCAACATGTATCAATCACATTAGTTGTTCCTGCATGGTCATCTGCCATTTTTTGGCCATTATTATGGTTAAGTATTCTAGTTTTCATTCGTGGCTGTCGTTATTTTGTGGGAAGAGAAGCTTGTATTCATGGTAGAAATGAAAGGTCTGTCATTGGCTCTAGTAATTGGAATGGAAATATCGTTGCATGTAGAATAATGACATAATTTTAATTATTAGACTATTCTATTGATTTTATAGTGAAGTCGAGTGACACATTCGCTGCATCGATATTGATGCTAAGAGCTCATTGGCAAATTGTAGGAGCGAAGTCGAGTGACACATTCGCTGCATCGAAATTGATGCTAAGAGCTGATTGGCAAATTGTGGGAGCGAAGTCGAGTGACACATTCGCTGCATCGAAATTGATGCTAAGAGCTGATTGGCAAATTGTAGGAGCGAAGTCGAGTGACACATTCGCTGCATAGAAATTGATGACGAGTGTTTGGATGCATGGCAGTTCCGCATTTTATGTAAGAAATCTGAAGATTTGCGTATTTGGATTTGTTGTTTAATTTTGTACTACGCCATTGTGTAAAGATGACAAAGAGGTAGTTTTCACCTCACTACAGTTTATTCCTCAGCGGCCAACATGGCGCCCGGCCGTGAACAAGGTCTCGTGGTCAGGTAACCGCTGACCACGTGGTGAATGACATAGGGTGATCATGTCATTATACTATACAAGGTTATTAACCTAGCCATACCATGGCGCTATGATTTTTTCTTTTAGATTACTTACATCTAATTATTGGAAGTCGATTGACAAATAGCGATGTCGAGTGATCAGCGATGTATCGCTTTACTGATTTAGTGCAACGAGCCCCAAGGAGCTGATGGGTGCATTCAAAATAGATGCATACTTGTTCGCATGTAATGGTATGATCTGAGACTTTGCAATGTTCTTATAATTTGTTGTTATAATTTTGCTAAACACGTCTTTATTTGTAGATTCCATCCCAGCGCTGCGCCATCCACGCGTGCTTATAATAAGAGAAATGTGCGCTTAGACTTCCAAGAGATGCGAGTCTGTTATGTACTCTAGTGGAAATGCTAGCCATCCACCTTTCGTACAATCCCCGGCGTAGGTTGCAAGTATCTGTTGCAATTTAGTACAAGTTGAAGAAAGATATAGATTAAAACAAATTAACTAGGGTAAAGGAGTATGTTTTGCCTAATTCAAGATATGAATATATGCTACGGATCAAGCTTCACTGAAATTTACGTATTACTAAATGTGTTTTATCGTTGCAGGGCTTTTTCGTTCTGAGAAGCTCCTTAAAATAAGGGCGTGCGACATCACAGCTTTTCCTGGTCATATTATAGTAAAAGTACCAGAAAGCAAGACTAATGTATTCAGGGAAGGACAAGATGTCTATAAGACTTTCTCAAAGCCATTTAAAAATGTTTCGTGCTTAGTTGGCTCCATTAAAAGTCGTTCATTGTCTAATCATTGTGTATATCCTGACTATATATTTACGAATGTATTGTATTTAAAGTCTATCAACAAATACAAGAAGTAGGGAAAAGAAAAATGTCATACATTATTTCGTGAATGTTTTAAGTCACTCCTCAAGCTTTAGGACACTGGACACAAAACAGACATGTTCGGTTTACACAGTTTCCGGGTTAGGCAGTGCAACTTCGATTGTACAATAGAGTATGTGACTGGTTGTCTATCAAGAGAGCGCCTCTAAAATGGCCGTTGTAAATCAGATCTAGCGAATAGCATGTATGTAAAAGAACTGCACCTCGCAGGCTTTTCAGTAGCAAAAAATATATTTAGATATACTCGTAATCATTTGCAATAAATCAGCGTAACGGTGCCTTGTTCAGACCTGAACCAAGCTGCCAAACGTTTAAACAACGTATAACTGTGTTGTCTTTTATTAAAAGTCATGCGGGAAGGAAAGGGAAAATATGTTTCATTCGGATGAACTGGGGAAGGAGAATGAAAGATATCTGCCTCTGTATCTAGATCAAACAAAGCCCCCGACACAAGCCAGTAGTCCAACCCGACTTTGAACTTTGAATGCAGGATCATGCCACGTGTATTTTCTCAACTCTGGATTTTTATAACGCCAAATATCAATGACATTCAGATCTTGACAAATAGTTTGAATGCTGTTAATTACGGCAGACTTGCATCTGATGTTTTTTTTGTGTGTGAGAGGACAATTAAAATCGCCTCCTACAACAAAGGAGCATTCAACCTTGATTGACATGAGTTTTTTATGTACAGAATCATAAAATTGAATTTGCATATGCGGATCATTTGGGGAATAGATATTTACAAGAGCTAAAATAGAATCATCTATTTGAATTTTTAACAAAATAAAGCGGTCATTCAGCGCCGTGTCACAAGAAACCACATTGCAATATAGGTTCGGATTAAACAAGATCATTACTCCGCGGCTATGATTAGTACCATGGCTAATGTAACATTTCCCACCCCATTCTCTTTGCCAGGCATTTTCAAGCTTGACTGAGCAGTAAGTTTCCTGCAAAAACACGATGTCATTTTTTTTTAGAACGGAGCCATTGAAACAACTGCCTCCTTTTACGGGACATATTAATGCCTCTTACATTAAAAGAACAACACGATACATTAAAGGACATGCTTAGAATTAATCAAAACAATATAAAGTCTGCCCCAAACACAAACACACCCAGTTTGCATGCAAAAGAAACGCATGTAGTTGCAGCGCATAGGCTTATTGCATTAAAAACAAAAGCTTACATTGAAATGTTTCACCTTCTTTGGGTAGAGAAAAAATAATATTTATACATAACTCATTAATTTCCAGAGATTGTGCAAATTACATAAAAGTACTCATTAGTGCTACCATGGAGTTACACAGCGGGCATAAATGCGCGCCAAAGCAGTACGTTCGCCAGGACTTGAGTCGCGGTCAGCGGTTGCATATTTCTGTGATAGTAGCAAGATGGCGGCGCGTTCGAACACGGAGCAGTGCAAAGGAAGGATGTTTTCTCAATATTTATGATGAGTTCAACCGTCATACCCTGCCCAAGATGAGGAATTTTGCAAGAAAAAGCTTCAGGGGACGTTGTTGTCGAGGAACAAAACATTTACTTTACAGATTCTCTTGAATTTCAACAATTGAGTTCAACTCGTGTAAACGTTCGCTACCACGTCTCCTATTTATAATCGCGTCTTCCTCTGTAAATTCCTTGCAAATTTTCGTCACAAGCGATGATTATGGCTTACAAGAACTGCCTGATGTTTTAGCAGAAGATAGCGATTGTCATATTTCAAGATTTGCGTATGCTGCTCGGTCATAGAGTGTAAGATACAAGAGTTTGTAAAAATTCATTTAAAAAACTAACACCATGAAGAACTGCACTGGGACATGGACACATGGAGAAGTGTATGCATTCTGCATTACGGGAACTTGTCACAGTCTGACACATGATCGAAAGCATATCAGTATCCAATGACAGAACAAGAATATCAGAATTACCAGAGCAAAATTGTTGCTAGAAATGACTTCCTTTGTGGAGAGTTTTCCGAGTACCGCCTGGGTACTAACCTACGATATACCGCTGACCGTGAGTGAGGTCCGCCATGTTTTGTTTTGTTTGATACGATAGGGAACTTTACTCTCACGCAGAGACATTTTATACTCTTTTGTAAGTATTATCGTCGGTTTATGTAAGCAGTTGTACTCTTGATTTACCATTTTACTGTATCTTATTGTAGGAGATTGCTCTCCACATCGTTGTCGTACAATAAATAATCGAACATCGAAGAGTCTTTTTTATGTGGAGAGCAATCTAGTATGGTCATAGTACAGTGCTCCGTCCCGAACTGCGAGTTCCAGACAGAAGATGTGTCCGAGGCACTAGCCATTGCCCTACTCGGAAACCATGGCCTAGCCCATCAGAGCCCGGCAGTCACAGCACCGGCCCCCACATCCCAAGGCCCCAAACTGGAGAGGCCAAAAGTAGATATTGGTGTGACAACAGAGGGCTGGAATGTGTTCGTACGTCGCTGGGACGTTTTCCGCACGGGTTCAGGTATCAACGAGGCAGCAGCACCTTCGCAGCTATTCCAGTGTGCAGGTCAGGAGCTAGGAGACAGTCTTCTTAAAGCCAACCCGAACGCTGCAGTCAGCACCCTACCCCAGCTAATGGAAGCAATGCGTTCCCTTGCTGTCATACCTGTCGCTACAGGAGTCCTACGAAGCGAGCTGCTCCAGATACACCAGGAACGTGACGAACCCTTCCGAGCATTCACGGCACGGGTACGCGGAAAGGCCGAGACGTGCGCCTTCAGAGCGAAGTGCGAGTGCGGAAAGGAGGTGGACTACACCGACAATGCTATCCGAGATGTCCTACTCAATGGCATAGCGGACCTAGACATACGCCGCGAGACGCTAGGGACACTCAACATTTTGACCACACCGGTCAACGACGTAGTGGCTCTGGTGGAAAACAAAGAAATGGCAAGAAACGCCCTACCCACATCGAGCTTGTCAGCCATGTCCACATTCCGCCGACAACAGAGCGAGCAACCAGGAGCTCTACCAGATGCACCCTCTCCAGCAGACCGGGCCAAACAGGCCGCCTGCCCCGATTGCAAGACCCCCTTTAAAGTTTTCACCGAGGGAGCGAGAGGTTGGAACAAAAAACCGCATCAAGTCTGTATCAACTGCTACAGGGCACGTCGCAGACAACGACGCCAGCGCCCAGTTGCAGCGAACCCGACACCCTCAGTCCAGGCCCTAGAATCAATCTCACAGATTGCTGCGGTCCAATCCAAAGGGGGGACCTCCATTTCGCCTCGCCGACGACGCAGACGTGTCAGCCCCACCCACGGCCCAGTAACGCTCGACCACCACGTCTTCACGAAAGGGGAGTGGAAAAAAGCGCGCCTAATGCCCCACCCACGTATCAAGATCAGCATCTCGACAGCCGCCACACCCCGCACACAGCAGGGCGCCGCGAGCAAGACCACCGCACCTACCGCGAAGGTGTCAGCCATCGCGGACACTGGTGCACAATCAGACCTCTGGTCGTTGTCTGAGTTCCTAGCCTGCGGTTTTTCCCGTGATGCCATACGCCCCGTGACTATAGGTCTGGCAGCAGCAAACCGTTCACCGATCTCCATCGAAGGGGCGTTCTTCGCCAACCTGCAAGCAACATCCTTAAACGGCAATACCACATCCTGCAACACCATGCTCTATGTGAGCAGCTCCGTCCAGGCCATGTACCTGTCGTACGAGTCCATGCTCAATCTTGGAATCCTACCACCCACATTCCCGTCTGCTACCGGTACCCGTGCTGGCGACTCACAGCTCAACCTCTCACCCGAGGAACAACCACCACCGCAGCTCAATGCCGTCCTCAATGACGGCTGCAGCTCCAGCACCACCTCATGCTCGTGCCCTGAGCGTGACGCAGCACCCCCAAGACCATCTGAGCTGCCATTTCCCTGCACACCAGATAACAACGAGCGCATGAAGGCGTGGCTACTCAACAGGTACGCGTCATCCACGTTTAACACATGCCCCCACAGGCCACTCCCCTGCATGGAAGGACCACCCATCGAGATACATGTTGACTCAGAAGCCACACCCAAAGCATGCCACATCCCAGCCACCGTGCCCCTGCACTGGCAGGAGAAGGTGCATGAGGACCTCCTCCGTGATGAGGCCCTCGGAGTCATCGAACGCGCCCCCTATGGCGAGCCGGTCACGTGGTGTCATCGTATGGTCATCACGCGCAAACATGACGGCTCCCCACGCCGCACGGTTGACCTGTCACCACTTAACAAGTTCTGCAAACGGGAGACATTTGCGATGGATTCCCCATTCCAACTCGCCCGCCGCGTCCCCAAGGACACATGGAAAACGGTCACCGACGCATGGAATGGCTATCATAGCGTCCCTCTGCGCCCATCTGACAGACACCTTACTACCTTCATAACACCCTTCGGCCGCTGGCGGTACACCAGAGCACCACACGGATTCCTGTCCTCGGGGGACGGCTATAACCGTCGCTTTGACGCAGTTCTCTCCAATGTTGAGCGCAAGGAACGCTGCGTCGATGACACAATCCACTACGACAAAGACCTACAAGAGCACTGGTGGAGGACCATCGACCTGCTCACACGAATTGGGCGGGCTGGAATCGTCCTAAACCCAAACAAATTCCAGTTTGCAGAGAAGAGCGTCGACTTTGCGGGATTCAGGATCTCAGAATCAACCATCGAGCCGCAACCGAAATACCTGGATGCCATCAGGGACTTCCCATCGCCTGCATCCACGACAGATATCAGAAGCTGGTTTGGCCTCGTAAACCAAGTAGCAAACTACGCCCAGCTCAGAGACACAATGTCGCCATTCAAGCCCTTCCTCAGCGCGCGCTGTAAGTTTGCTTGGTCCTCCGAACTCGAGGAAGCTTTCCTGACCTCCAAGGCAGTCATTATCGATGCCATCCGCAAGGGAGTAGAGATATTCGACATCCAGCGGCGTACTTGCCTTCGACCGGACTGGTCACAGCGGGGAATCGGCTACTTCCTCCTCCAGCAACACTGCACCTGCCCATCTGGCATACCCGACTGCTGCACAGACGGTTGGCGCATAACACTGGCTGGCTCCCGCTTCCTCTCCCCCGCTGAGCAACGATACGCGGCCATCGAAGGTGAAGCCTTGGCAGTAGCCTGGGGACTCGAGCAAACCTGCTACTTTACCCAAGGCTGCGACAACCTGGTCGTTGTCACTGACCACAAGCCCCTAGTCAAGATCTTTGGTGACCGCACCCTAGACGAAATCACCAACTCGCGCCTGTTTCGCCTTAAACAGCGCACACTTCCTGGCGCTTCGACATTAGGTACCTACCGGGGAAGTCCAACATGGCAGCCGATGCAACATCAAGACACCCCTCGTTGTCCGGCTCCGCCAACAACACGTTCCCCCCTGACACCCCAGACCTTAAAGAGTGGGCACTGATGGCAGCTATCCGCACTGATGTTGAAGAACTAGGAACCCTCACATGGTCGCTCATCGCCCAAGAGACGGCTAGAGATTCATCACTAAGCCCCATCCTGAAGCTTCTTGATGCAGGCAGTCACAGCATTGACCAAAATGATCCAACATTTGCCCCAATCTGGACCATTCGTGACTCTGTCTACACACAGGAGGGAGTCCTCCTCTACGATGACCGCGTCTTGGTCCCTGAATCGCTTCGGCAACGCGTACTGCAACACTTGCATGCCGCTCATCAAGGAACGTCCACAATGGAGCAACGTGCTCGTGCCATCGTTTACTGGCCAGGAATGACCAAGGATATCCGCACCACGAGAAAACGATGTTTAGACTGCAATCGAAATGCACCGTCACAGGCAGCAACACCACCACTCCCCTCGCCACCACCGTCGACGCCCTTTGATGCAGTATTTGCCGACTTCTTCACCCACTGCGGCCGCCACTACCTCGTCGTTGGAGACCGCCTCTCCGGATGGGTGGAGATCTTCTCGTCTCCTGTCAGTACCGACCTCGCAGGTGCCGCTGGGCTGGTCAGTCACCTCCGCTCATTCTTCGCCACGTTTGGTGTACCGGAAGAGCTGTCCAGTGACGGTGGCCCAGAATTTACAGCAAGCAAAACGGAGGCATTTCTCCGCCTCTGGGGCGTACGCTACCGTCTCTCCTCCGCCTACTTCCCTCAGTCCAATGGACGCGCAGAAGTAGCCGTGAAGACAGCCAAGCGCCTCTTGATGTCCAACACAGGTCCTACTGGCAGCCTGGGCTATGACGGATTCCTGCGTGCAATACTCCAATTACGCAATACCCCTGATCCTGACTGCAACCTCTCCCCTGCGCAGATCATTTTCGGGCGCCCCCTACGGGACACCCTCTCCTTCGTCAACAGGTTAGAGAAGTTCTCGAACCCAAACATCCGCCCGCTTTGGCGCGACGCATGGTCAGCGAAAGAGCAAGCACTTCGCACCCGTATGACCCGTACCACTGAATCCCTTGCACAACATGCAAGGCCTCTCCGCTCACTGGTCGTAGGAGAGAGGGTCTTCCTACAAAATCAGCATGGTAACAGCCCAACCAAATGGGACAGATCAGGGACCATAGTGGAATCCCTCGACCACGACCAGTATCGAGTTAAAGTGGACGGATCTGGTCGCCTGATTGTGCCTGATTGTGGATTGTGCCTGATTTCAGAACCTGTGAGAAGCTATATCTTAGAGCTTAGACCTTCTATAAAAGCTTTCATTAATACTAGAAGATAGGCCAATAGCATTTAAGGTAAAATGATAACAAAAACTATGGTATAAATAAATCAAGCAATTCCCATAAAGTTTTCTTTAATAATAAAAAAAAGACTAAAAATACTGTAACACCTGGAAGCTCAGAATACTTATGTCTGAACTTGCATACATTCTAAACTTCACTTGCTTACATGCATGCTCACAGTTTCTTGACATGTGACATGAGTGAAGCTTGGGATAACTCTAGTACCATCCAGTTTAGATATTTCACCCTCATTGTGGCAACTAGATCTGTGATGGAAAACATCTCTGCCTCTTTTTTGAGGGGGATATCTGGCAGGACAGTATTGTAAGCAAGTTGGTTTGTTTGATTTTGACATATTCTGTTTGCTTATATTGTCTCCTAATTTAATAAGTCAGAAAAATGAAATTATTTTATTTTATTCTCTATTTTAAACAAATACATCTATTGACAACAACTATGCCATTTTTGCCATGACTGTTAGCAGATGAAAATGAGCCAGCACTGTAAAATGTTTTCAAAGTAGCTGATCAAACTCTGATGACTACCAGCTTTTTTGCACTTTGTGATATACTTGTAGAAGAAGTGATATAGATGAAAAAAACAAAGAATGTCAACATTGGTCAAATGGATTGCTTCAGGCTTTAATAAAAACTTTTCATCCACCTATGGGACAGTTGACTGTCATGTCAGTGCTCTTCTGCACTTATCAGGTTAATAATTTATTTAGCTGGCACTTGCTCCTCCATGGAATTCCCTAAGCATATACAATGGTCCTTTATCTGTAAAACTAGTTCCAGTAGAAGTTTTGCAGTTTTGCCATTCAAATTTGAATTAATTAACTCTATAGCAGCATGTTACAATTCTGTCAAACAAAATGTTACTGAATTAAAAATGAGGTCCTATGTTTTGCCCTGTTTCAAGCTGGCCATAATAGTTTATGACTGAAATAGCAGACCTACTCACTTGAGAGCAGTAAATGACACAAGATATGTTGTCTTCTTAAAGTAGGATTTAGCTACTATGGATTCTTCAAAAGCTTTCTACTACTCAAGGTCAGCTGTCTCGGTTTTGGAAACTGCACTGCAGATAACAAAAGGAATTGTGACTGATATAAAAATCTTGATGTTACCTTACAAGATCTAGTAAACCACCACCTTTTTAAATGGTCTGAATGCTTTGAAAATTATATTTATCAATCTGACACATGAAATATATAGGTCATAACTGTAATATAGTTTTTGTGTGATTTGTTGTATTTTCCATCCAATGCTATTACTTAATTTATTTTGAAGTGACTGACATGCCTTATTTTCTCATCCAGTCCCATTTGAATTCCTGATAATTCTCCATCTTTTATACTTCTTATATGTCACTTATTTTTTTACAATTCAAATATACAGTGCAGGATTCTGTAAGTACAAAAACATTTTGATAGACACTATACTAGTGTCACTGAATTTAAGCATAGAAAAATATGCAGGGGGAAAAATTACACAGTATAAGACTTTGAGCTATTGTGTCACTTATTTTTTTTTTCTATTCAAATATACAGTGCAGGATTCTGTAAGTACAGAAACATTTTGAAAGACACTGAATTGTATAAATATAGAAACATTTAGAGGGGGAAAGATTGCACAGTAAGTATAAGTTTAAGAAATGGGCCTCTTTTGTGCTGAAAATCACTTTCCTTTCAGTTAAATAGAAGCTTCTCCTTTTAGTTACTTTTGGGATAAACAAAAGCATAACTTCATGTGGAAGTGTCAGAACATAGCTTACTTTCTGAATGATTGGGAAATTAGATTTACACTTTGATCTTCATTTCTGATAAAGATGTTTTTCTAGATGCTGTTCAGTCTTCTAACTTGAGTTAAGCTTAAAAAGCATTTACTACTATACATTCTGAATTCTGAGCAAAAAAAGATTTATCAAACTGCAGTGGACTTATGATACAAGTTTCTTTGAGCAGTAAAGCTGTTTGAGCAATTTTGGGGATGCAATTTTAGAGGTGTAGGTAGTGTTTAGTTCAAGTTCACTGACGAAACGAAACGTGCGGTTTGACCAGCCGCTCGGATGTGAATTAAAAGAGCTAACTTCTAACAATTTTTACAATTGCTTAGGGTGGTAAACGGATAAAAAGGAAATTAATTTAAGCACTGCATACTACAAGGAGGATTATTAACTCGAAATATCTTCAACTAATCTGTTAAAGCGAAGTGCAATTTATCCACAGAAAGATGTAAGCTTACAACTGACACACGAAAATAAAAACACATGGCTCTGCAGTGAAAAACCCGCGAAAGTGACAGAAGAATCAGGAGGAATGTTTTGATATTTCTGTTGTTCAGTTCTTACCTCTTGTAGCTAAGACTCTTCCTTCTGAATAAGCCCTAATTTACTTCACATCTACCATCATTATCTTGCTGAACTGGAAGTATTCCACTCGCTGCCATGCCCTTCGAAATTCTTCTCAGCTCCGTAAGGTTTTCCCATTTCATAAAACCTGACCAACTGATTCTGAGCGATATTTTCGTCCAAAACACAGATTTCTAAAGAACTAGAAATGGTCTCGCGCGAAATCAAAACAGAAATTCAAAAAACTAAAACATAGCGTTTCCGTTTGAAGACTCAAGAATGCACTAAACATTAACTCAAAGGGATTAGTAACTCCATGGAAAAAGTAAAACAAGGGTCGAAATAGCTGCTGACGACTATGTTCTGTGTTTTTCGAATTTTGCCACTTTCCAGTGGAGCAGAAATCTGCCTTCTGTTTTGCGAAGCCCGTCATGTTTGGTATCAGAACAAAGCTGCTTCCTTCGGCCATGGCTTCCTGCCTTCCGATCTTTTCTTCGGTAAACAACGAGTGAGAAACGAGCTACCGAAGTGGATTGTCGGATGAATCCGCAAATTAGTCACCAGGCTACCAAAAAGGCCTCACGTCCGAGCCCCAAAGCTGCCACGATTCAACGTGCTGTTTTGGCGCGCGTTTATGCCCGCCGTGTTAAATCCAATTGTCTACTTAGCTTTCTCTCAACCATCCCCTTCTACAGGAAGACATTGGGATCCGCTGCAATAGCTACAATGTTTGGCCTCGCCGCCTCGGGGCCCTCGTATAGCACATTATCAATATACAGCTTGTCGACAATCAACTTTGCCGCTTTCTTCTCTCTTTTCGCTCGCTTGTAAATTGGGTAGAGGGCTTTTCTTATGTTGTCGATTTCCTTAGGGAAGTCGTCGCTGAAAGCAATTCCAGTATATTTTAAGCTCTTGACATTGCTAAACACCCATTGTTTATCGTTGAACCACAAGAACCTGGCAATAAGTGCTCGTGGCTTCTCCCTTGAAGAGTTGGCTATCCTAGGCGGTGGACGCGCTCGAAGCGTATTTGCTCAACCCGTTCTGGTGACAATTTTAAATCATTCACCAAGAAAGCCAGCAGCTTCCTTTCGGTAGTCACTGGCTTTTCATTCTCTTCTACCGGGATACCGAATACTTTTATATTGCTCCTTCTGGAAAAAGCCTCGGCATAGATGGCTTTGGCTTTGAACGCCATTATTTCCCTCTCCTGGTTTTCTACACGTACGTGTAAATCTTCAATGGTGCCAGCTTGCTCTATAGCTTTCACTTCGTACTCCTTAAGAGTTGAGTGTAGATATTGCAGGGATTCTGACAACGAAGCATTCTCCGAGCGTAACTTTGCAAAATCTTCTCTAAGCACACTAATGGAGTCGCTCACGTGGTCGAGCTTCTCGTTGATACTTTGCAAAATTTCAGTAAAACTAGAAGGAGACGGAGGAGCTTCCTCCTCCTGAGCAGATGACGAGCTCCCTTCCTTCTTTCTTTTTAACGGATTCGAAAACATTTCTAAATTCGATACGAAGAGCCTATTTTAGCGGAGCGCGTTAAGACACGTCTCCACTCTTCGCACACATGCGCAGATTTTTACCCTTTCTCTGAGGCTTCATGAAATGCGTTTAACAAAATTCGGGCGCGCTTCGCGCGCAACGAAAGATATGCGTCCCCCTTTTTCGGCCAAATGTCTTCAGTACTATAGGTCAAATAGGGGACGGGATTACGTTAATCATTCTCCTCATAGAGGGAGGATCACTGCATTTTCCCCGTGTATTACCTAAAATCCTCACGTAAATACTCTAGGCGATAAATAATAACCGCGTTAAGACACGTCTCCACTCTTCGCACACATGCGCAGATTTTTACCCTTTCTGTGAAGCTTCATGAAATGCGTTTATCAAAATTCGGGCGCGCTTCGTACTATAGGTCAAATAGGGGACGGGATCACGTTAATCATTCTCCTCATAGAGGGAGGATCACTGCATTTTCCCCGTGTATTACCTAAAATCCTCACGTAAATACTCTAGGCGATAAATAATAACCGCGGTTCCTTAGCTTTGACAGAAGTAAGAAAAAAAAGTATTTCTATATAAGAAGAATGAAAGAGACATTGCATCACTCGGACATTAGTCTATCTGGCAGGTTTTTCAAAAATAAATTACATGGGGGAGGGTCCCAATTTTTTTACCTACGACTTGGGGAGGATCACATTTTTTTTGTTATGTTCAAGGGGAGGGTTGTAATTTTTTTTAGCCTTGTTTGAAAAAAGTTGGAGGCCTCCCCCCCGGTAAATAATGACACGTCCCTAATATACCAGATGTGAAGCTTTTCGTTTACTGATGGAATGGATTAACCCCAAAATTGCGTTAGCTTAAGCATACGGTTAACCTTCAGAGGGTGTGCTTCGCAAAAAACTCTCACGCGCGCGCTTTTTTAAGGAATTCACACAAACTATATATCATATTAAAGCTAAGTAAATGCAGAATTTGCTTATTCAATTAGTGTGTTTTGTTAAAAAGAGTTCGAATAATCAATAAAAACCCGCAGATTCGGCGATGCGTCTTTAAGCGAATTAATGGTAAGGTTTGGCTCACTAAAAAACTAACTTTAATCGTCATATCAATCAGCACATGTTAGACATCAAAAGTATGTCTCATTTTATCGATATCTAATTTCATTCAGGAGATATTTCAGGGCAAAGTCGACAGACGCATTTTTGTGTAGTGAAAGTAATTCGCGAGGCTCTAGTTGCAAGACCATTTGGAAATCGGAGATTCTGAGACACGCTTTGGTAGCCCAGTTCCTACTGAGCACGGGTGTGCAAAATTTAAGTGAAATTGAACCTGAGAAACCTTACCATTAATTCACGAATATCGCCGTCAACACGAGAAAATTAATCTTCCAGAAATCCAGCGCTAAAGTGTTTCAGCGTTGGAGAAGATTGACGTTAACACCGAATTAAAACCCAAGCGCCAGCGCTCAAAGCCAATCAGCGCGGGACTTCCACACTAGTCACGTTCGCGCTGAAGGCATTTACCTCGGCTGAGGTGGCGGGTCTTGTTTACCACGGAATTCGCATTTTCTTAATATCTCGCGAAGTTTCAAACATTTTAAAATACTTTTTTTCGGAAAAATATCCCTTTATGGTTTCTACACCGAATTAGCGAAAAAAACGATTTTTAGCCGAATTCTTCCTCTGAAGGTGAGCTGAACTCCGTCATATCGTTCAACCAACCCACCAAAGAAACCCGCGAGGAAGGCCTGGTGAGCTTGAAAGCTTGAAGAACTGTATTCTTTTGTAAAATGTTCGCCCTCTCCTTCTTGCACTTGTTTGGAAGTAACACTACTGTTGGCCTTTCCTTTCCTACTTTTACTTGACGTTGTAGCCATCGACGACAAAGACTTATGTTAAAATTCAAGGACAATGATCAGTCCGTTGCAAACTCTATGTTAGAGTTGTCACGTGAAAGGTTTTGGCCTATTATTCCTCTTTCTGATTGGTCATTAAATTTTCTCTGCCTTTTTGATTGGATAGTCGCTTGTTTTGAATTTTGTATCAGCAGCGGTTATTTCTAACCGGATGGAGTAGAAGTGTAAACATATACCAAGTAAATGCATAGGTTTGAGCTGGGCAGAATGTTGTCGAGAATGGAAATACGGAGGAGCGATTATTCAGATTCTCAGGTTAATGTAGGGTCTAATCAAAACGGGCGTTTATAGCCGGAGAGTAATGCACTACCGCCAACCAGCCGATATTATATTCGTCTCTTTATTGCAAAACAAAGCGAACATGAGCAGATGAAGTTTGTTTCAGTCACGCGGATGCTGCTTTGCAACTACAGGCCGAAGAGGACGCCATTACAAGTTTGAACGGTAAGCTTGAATTCCATTTATTCGAATGTCAAGTCAACGGAACATCTTCTGTGCAGCGAGGAGTAAGTTTTAACTTTTAATTTTAATAATTAGGAGAGCACAGTAAACACCAACAAAAATAATACGGGTAGTGCTCATCGATAAATGGAAGTGACTGCTGTTTGATTCTGGGTATAGGTTATTATTGTTTGAAAGCTTGACCTGGCGCTGTGATGTCAAAACGTCGCGTATTGGAGTAATGCGAAATGTGCAATTTGGCACCTCGTGGAAAAATAATATATAGATTTAGCCGCTGGCTAAAAGCGGAGCTCCCGGTTACAATTTTTTTTAACAAGACAAAAAGGTTGCCATTGTACGTGAATAGATAGCCTTGCACCGTTATACCACGTTACTAAGCACTTGTTCACCCTAGTGTGGTTATCTAAGGTTCATCCCTTCAACGATGTAAACCTTTTCACGTTTGATGACGTCATCAATTAAGTCATACCACGTAACCATGCAGTTACACCCTCCTTACCACTTAGATAACTTCGCCCAAGTTTGGTTGTCTGAGGTTCATCCCTTCTTGAGATATATCATTTTTCTCCTATGATGACGTCATCGATGACGTCATACCACGTGACCATGCAGTTGCACCCCCCTTGCCACTTAGATAACTTCACCCAAGTTTGGTTGTCTGAGGTTCATCCCTTCTTGAGATATATCACTTTTCTCCTATGATGACGTCATCAATGACGTCATACCGAGTGACCATGCAGTTGCACCCTCCTTGCCACTTAGATAACTTCATCCAAGTTTGGTTGTCTGAGGTTCATCCCTTCTTGAGATATATCATTTTTCTCCTATGATGACGTCATCAATGACATCATACCACGTGACCATGCAGTTGCACCCTCCTTGCCACTTAGATAACTTCATCCAAGTTTGGTTGTCTGAGGTTCATCCCTTCTTGAGATATATCATTTTTCTCCTATGATGACGTCATCAATGACGTCATACCACGTGACCATGCAGTTGCACCCCTCTTGCCACTAGGATACCTTCACCCAAGTTTGGTTGTCTGAGGTTCATCCCTTCTTGAGATATATCATTTTTCTCCTATGATGACATCATCGATGACGTCATACCACGTGACCATGCAGTTGCACCCCCCTTGCCACTTAGATAACTTCATCCAAGTTTGGTTGTCTAAGGTCCATCCCTTCCCGAGATTTTTTAATTTTCTTAGTATACCACAGGGTTCCCATGAGTTTCCGCGTACGGCGGACGGACGGACGGACGTACGCTATACCTTTAATACCAGGAAGAAACAAAAAAATTCATATCTCAAGAAGAGAACAACCTATGGCAACCAAACTTGGACACATTAATCTTTTGGGCGATACCATTTCAACGCCCTAATCATTTGACTTGGCGCCGTCAATAACGTAAGCAAAATGAGCAAGAAAGCCTGTGACGTTTGAAAATCAACTCCATAGTTATGCGAGACGTTATTTTCTTAGGTATGGTGCTCCGCTTGCGCGGGCCTTCGGCCCGCGCAGGAGCTCCGCTATTAGTTACATTTGCTTCAAAATGTCTTTAGCTATTTCATGATTCTCTGCGAACTCCAAGCGGACTGACAAACCGCTTTCTGGCTCCCGTCAATCAATAACAGATTTTTAACGAAGCATTGCATGAGAGGCAGAAATCAATAACAGATATTATACCACATAATACAGACGAAAATGAGAAAACACTTGTGGGAAGTCGTAGTACGCTGGTTTTAATGACGGGCCGAAATGCGGCTTTGGTGTGTAAGAACCAGAGGACACCTTTGTGTTCAGCTCTCCTTTCATGAAATATTTGCTCTACTAAACAAAGGAAGCTTTTGTGATTTAAGTCGCGAGGTCTTTTGTAGGAAGAGCCGGTATATTGTGAAAATATATTGTGAGTCGTAGTCTGTTTGAATTTATGTTTCGTTGTTTACATGTTGGGATTCGAAGAAGAGATTCAACACAAATTGTGACGCGAAAAAACTCCAATCTACAACTGCATTCCTTTCGAACAAAACCCTAACCAAGTATGCAAGAAAATGGCGTGATTTTTGCGCGTTCTGTAGTGCAGCCGTTTTTCAGTGCCAACAGTTTGACCTCGATATCCATATCGGCGTTTTATATATAATTTGTTCTCCTCTCTGAATTATCAAATATAGTATTCCTGTACACACATCAATTATTTTTTGCAACAAAACCACTGATAAGTCACTATTTTCTGTTTTAGATATCTACCAAAGCTCGTTGGATGTCCAGGGAGAAGACAGCAATGATAAACGGATAAGTCACGGAAGAATGTAATAGACATTGTGGCAAATAGAAAAGAAAGTGGCACTAGTGTAGTTAGATTTATTTCTCCCCTTCTCCATGTGATCTATCTAAAATCTAAGAGTGATAGATGTTAATTTATATCAAATATTTTTTTACAAAGAGATAAGAGGTACAATTTAGAACATTATTAACTTTAGAGTCTGTGTCAGCCACTCCTCTGTTATTGTTCTCGCTTGATATTTAGAAGACGAATTACTTGTAGAAACATCTAAATCAACATCTAAAAACAAAGTTTTATATTTTATTTACTAAATTCAATTCTCCAAATCAGCCGATGGAAATGGATATACTTTCTCCCACTTGGTATGTTGCTATGCTGTCAAAATGGGGCTGACACAGGCTCTTTGAAATGTAGGAACATCGAGCATTATTTTTAGGGGTAGTGATCGCTAGCTTTCTGAGTCATGCCGAGAAATTCTGAGGGTTTAGTGGAGTCATTTGGGGTTGGAGAGAGATTCAGAAATTCTGAGCAATTTGGGGTTGGCAATTTGGGGTTGGCGAGAGACCCAGAAATTCCGAGTCATTTGTGAGTTGGCGAGAGACTCAGAAATTCTGAGTCACTTGGTGGCGAGAGACTCAGAAATGCTGAGTCATTGGGGGTTGGCGAGAGACTCAGAAATTCTGAATCATTTGGGGGTTGGCGAGAGACTCAGAAATTCTGAATCATTTGGGGTTGGCGAGAGACTTAGGCTCGGTTTCCAGCCGTAGTTTGTGTCGTTTCTAACGAATCCTCCCCCCACGAACGGCTGGGCGCGGGGTCAATTGGCCGTGTCCGTGACGTCACCTCATTAAAATTCATCAAATGTAAACAAACTGGGCACTCAGAATTCACGTGCTCGCTGTTCAAAGTCAATGGTTCCCGCGCTAGCGCAAAACAGTTTTAAATATTCTAGTTCTACGAAGTTTCGATTGAATATGAAGAAAATTACTTTACAAAATGAGTTCTGCTGCTACTCCTCGAAAGTTTATACAAAGCTCCGGCTGTTTTATCTGCTGTAAGGAAGTGCAGGAAACGAAGTATAGAACTAAACTACGGCCGGTGCGTGGGAAAACTCAGGATTTAGCCTGTAAAGTTGCCAGTGTGTTAGACATTGACCTGCAAAGTATACCAGATCAATATTTGTGCCGTTCGTGCCTGGCAGATATCAACAAAGTGTGCAAACTTAAGGACGATTTAAATACATTGGAGGAACGACTGAAAGGTAATTTTTCAAGCAACAAACGCGCGAAGCGAGGACTCCCGGTCGACGCAGTGAGATCCCCAACGAGCGCTCCGTCGAGGAAAGCTACCAAAACAACAAGTCACCGAAGTTTAAAAGCCAAAAGCATAGATTTTGGAGATGAGACAATCGGCTTCAAAGAATCACAGAAGGAAAACGAAGGAACTTTGATTGAGCTGGACGAGATCGAGAGCGCAAATGTTGCTCGGGACATCTCGCAAATCCCACCGCTACAAATGGTACAAACTCGTCCTCTACAAATGTTGCAGCCACGGCAAACAGTTCAGAATATCCTGCCGACTAAAATGGCAATGAACTTGCACGGGCAAATCGCTACTAGAATAATTCCTTCAACAGGAGTATTGTTTCAGATTGGTAATGTACATAATCTGCAAAAGAGCATCACAGAGGAGGATTTCGGACAAATATGCAAAGTTCAGGTAAAAAGTTTAATGACTAGGTGTGATTTGTTGCCTTTGTCTTTAGTTTTGGATTATAAATTGATGCCAATAATGTTTACTTTTGATTAGGCAAGTATCACTTACGACAGCGGTAGCAAGAAAGTTGCTGAACTGCGTCCAGATTTGCACCCACTCGGAAAGGCACTGGCAAGAAAGAGCTCAGATAAACGTATAGCAGAGGCAGTAATGTCCAGTTCTAGTGTAAGAGAGTGCATATTTGACAACGTATGCAAAACTCTATCCGATGAAGCAAAGAAATTGTGCTCCACAAAGTACCCGTCTCTCCTAAGAAGCCCCACACAGGAGGCTATTGTTCAGTTTTCTTGGGGGAACGCAGCTAAAGAGATTCAAGAAAAAGCCCCACTATTATATAGGGCGCTAAGTATTGTTGCAGACCCCAATTCTAAAAGTAAAGATACCAAACGTCCAGGAATTTGCACTGCAGCTGCAATATTACTAAAGCAAAGAGATAATGGCATGTCGCTTGTGCCTTATGTAATCAGCATGATCCTGAAAGCTGCAAGAACTTCCAAAAAGGTTTGTATACACATATTCAAAACTCATGAACCATCAGTCCGGAATAAGGGCATAAAATCGATCACATGCATAGGCTTTAGAGGCAATAAAGCATTGTGCATCAGTGTGCTTTATATAAGCATATGCATACTAATAAAATCACATCTTATATATGCCATGTTCATCATTAGTATCATGGACAAATACACCATTTTTTCGATAGATTGTCCCAGACATTTATTTGCAGGAGCAAGGTTACAACTTTGGCCTCCATTATTTTCACTTTGCCCCCCCCCCCCCGTGCTTCTGGAGATCATGGATCCGCCCCTCCTGAGTATGCTTGAGCTTGGTATTAAGCACACCAATGCACATGACACAGGCCCTTCGACTAATCAGTTTTTTAAGGTACAGTACATAATCTGGGTACTCAACAAAGGCATCCAGGGAGACATTTTTGGGGGGAATATTTTTTGAAAGTGGTATTTTTAATGTGCATAAAATAGTGCATTACATTGTATCCACTCCTACCATAGATACACAAAATTCAGCTGTAGAAATTAGGACACCAAATTCAGTCCATATTTTTGGGTGGTGTAAAATGTTACCCTCAGTCAAACACCCTAATATTACCCCTCTGCCACTAAATGCAGAGTACTCAATTCACTATTGATTAGATCACCTATTTAACTATACTACCAATCTTTTTTAAGGGGCTCATTCGGCTTAATCATTTGGGGATTACAATGTCTCCTAAGAGGATCAATATGGCTTTGGATGTGGTTGGCAAAGGTCATGATGATGAGCTATTGGCATGGAAAAAGAACTCAGAGGAATACTTACAGTCACTAAATGATGCAAACTCAGGTGATGATACATCAGATGGTTTAGAGGTCACAGACCAAGCGGACAGTCAAGTGGACAGTAACAAGCCTGAGAGATCAGGGCAACCGCAAAGACCACCTGGCTATTCTATTATCCTTGATAACTTTGATTTGGTATTGCATGCTGCCGATATGACATCTGACAACCAAAATAGAGATGAACACTGGTGCAACCACAATGCAGTCCTGGACAGGGTAAATCCCAGTCATCTGCCTGACAGCCATCCAACCGGGGACTTGCTGGAAACACCAAACAGTACTTTTGTGCCCAGTATGGAAGAACAGAAGCAGTTGCTTAATGACTTGGTTATTCTTGTATCGAGAGTGTTTGTTGAACATTTCAAGCAATTTGAGATCTTCAAGGCATGTGTCCCAAAGCACATTCATCACAAGTACTCTGACAACTTGGCTCAGAGGAGTGAAAAAGTAAGTTCACTCATAGCAAGGCCGTGCTAGAAATTTTTTACTGGGGGGGGGGGGGGGGGGGGGAACAGGCCTTGGTCATTCTTTGTTTTAGCTGGGGGGGCAACCAGTTTTTCCCCCCATGTTGACACTAAAAAATTTGCTTCGCTCGGGGGTGGGGGCAACTGCCCCCTCTGACCCTATGCTAGCTACCGGCCCTGCATAGCTTGTGTTATTGCCAAATAAATATTTGACTCATTCTCCATTATCACCCAAAATGAATCTCTTAAGCCCACCAAACTCATCATGAAGTTTTGTTGTTTTTATTTCTATTGGGACAAAACAAGCAAAATGAAGTGGATGTTGTGAAAATGGAGAATAGCCAGATAGAGGGAGAGGATAGGTCATTCTCAGCAATAATGAAAATTATGTTATACCTGAAAAAACAAATAATAACTTTTTATGGCTTGAAAACACAATATTCATTATTTTAAGGGTTAACACAGCTCTCTAAATTCTGCAAAATGTCAACATAAATAGAATGATTGACTTCCTAAGGGAATGTTTTATGACACTTGCAGGTGAATCTTGGCATCCTTTTCAAAGATGAAAACCTTGGGGAGGACATGATAGATATTGCACGGTACATTCAAAAACTTGTCCCCTCTGGAGGAGAAGATGGCCCATTTATCAGAGTACCAGTGATTGGGGACCAAAAGACCATAGAGAGAGGCGTTGAATCTCAGTTCTCAGTGAGCAATGCATACACACTGGAGCGCAGACTAGAGGGCCTTTTCTTTCAACTTGCTGATTGGCATCATCAAAACAAGTTCTTATCGGTATTTGATCCATGCCTAGGTTGCTAAAAATAGGGGTAGCTCAAACCCAAGTTTAACCTTGAACTAAGTCAATATGTCATAAATTGCCATCATTGACCTGGGTTTGTGCTAACCCTGCTTTGAGCAACAGGGTTTTACCATATTCCTTTGCTTATTTTTATGATCTTGACAAAAATTTCTTCTCTGTACTTGTTTAACACCAAGAGTGATTTTTGAATACAAATTTAGAGGTAGCCTGATTCAAAAATCCCTCATCCTATAATTTTAACGAGAGAAAGGGATTCCAGTTTTCATTCTCACATCGTCCATCTTCTCTATCTCCATTGTGCAATTCCAGAAAAAAATCCATACCCCACTATGGAGGGAATTTGGAGGGAATTGGAATTTCAGAGGGGTTTGGGGATCCATTATTTTACACCAGAGGGATAATTATTTTCCATACAAATACTGAATTTTTTTCTTTTAAAAATTCAAGAGGGGTGGGTGGGTGGGGGTTCTTTAAGTGTATTCCCTCCATGGTGGGGGTATGGATTGTTTCTGGAATTGCACATTAGGGAAAACGTGCATTGATACATTTTTTTATATTTTCCAGTTGATTTTCCACAGGTTTACTCAGGATCTTCTGCCTGTGACACAACTTCCCTCTTTGCCTTAAGGAATCAAATAAACTGGCGAAATGTTGTGTCTGACGCCGAGCACTCCCCTGCCCCCTGCAAAAGGTTCCTTAATCTGGTGCTGGATGCTCAGATAATAGCAGCAGGCCTGGAGTTCTTTGGCATGGAAAATGTGTCAGACAAACCAACAAAGAATGGGTTTGGTGATGGCATGAGTGACAGGTCCATTGCAGTGAAACAGTTGTACCTCCATCGCACTGTCAAAGAGTTTGTCTGCAGTTATGTTATGGATGAAGAGCTTTACAGGAAACACTTTGGTAATATGTCTTCATTACAAGATTGGGAGAACTTCCTGGATAATCAGCCTGTCAATCCTGATGGTAGGTATCCATGCAGAGCTGTTGGGTGCACAAAGTCATATGCCCATGATGGAGCTTGTCGTAGACGGCATGAACTTACACATGACCCTCCCCCTGATGTTCCCCAGCCACCACAGTTAGAAAACACAGTACCAGACCCAACCCATCTAAATACAGAACCAAAAGATGACGTCTATGACTACCACTGCTGTCTACTGAACATGGGTTTACTACTGCGTAACTTCAGCGATGCCAATCGAGAGGGAGATGGTGAACGCATTATGAGGTGTATCAAAATGTTTTTGTTGCACTACAATCAAGATGGAGTTGGCAGCACCAAGTATGCATTGGAATCATTATTCCAGTTATTTCAAGTCCATGCTCTTCTTTCTCCATATGACGCAGAGAGACTGAAATGGAATAGGGCAGTTAACAACAATGGAGGGGCTGGAAACAATGTTTCTTGTGATCTTGACCTGGAGCATGACAACCACCTTCTAAAGGAAATGGTGAGGGGTCTTGGTGCTAACATTTCCAAAGAAAGTGTGACCAGAATCTCCAGGGCCTTCTTTGTGTGCAAAGAACTTCTACACAATGTAGATGATGAGATGTCTATAAAGGCTTCCTCGGGGGAGCACACAACCAAGGACATGAACAAAGATCTAATGACTGTTGCCAAAAAGTTGAAGGAAGAGAATGTCTTTAAGAAGCAACAAAACCGGACAATGTTTGCCTTTCCAGACTGCCCCAGGGACTATTTGCAGTTCCTTGACACAAAATCCCTGTATCAATGGATAAATGGACATAAAAATAAAACAAGCCTCTTTGTGCGACCTCGGTAAAGAATGAATATTACCAGATTTGTGTATAATCTGTGTTGTTATGGGGAAAGGTTAAAGGGGTCCTTTGCCAAAGAACCCTTTAACCTTTTCCCATACCTTAAGACAAGGTTTATCTAAGTTATAAATTCTGTTATTATGCAGGATGCTCCTTTCCACTCTCAGTGGATAATTAATTTGTATGAATTTTTGTAAAAGTTAAAAAAAAGGATAAACTGAATACTTTCATTCAAGAAGGATTGCTTATCAAATGGACAAGGTAGATAAATAAAAGGAGATTCAATTATGGGACCTATTGTAGTGCATGTCCTTGCAACTAGAAAACTATACACCCCCAACACTACAGGGACAGGTTAATAAGGAGATCCATAATTTACTTATACTGTATATATAATTTACTTATACTGTATATATAAGTTTGTATTTAAGAACTGCTTTTAATGTTTTGATAGGTTGAGTTGTCCTCTCTATATTGCATGTCTTTTTTTTAAACATCGTCAACATATCAACAATCATGAAATATTACTAAATTTCAAGATCAGCCAGGGCTGCTTGAGATCCACTGATTGCTAGAGAGAAAAAAAACAACTGGAATGCAAACTATGGAGAAGTTGGCTCAATTCATTGTTGCAATTTATTGCCAATTGCCACATCAAAGTCTATGGAGGCATACAATGATATTTTTTGATACTAATCAATAGTGACCATGCTTACTTTGAAGTACAAATCTACTTTAATGAATCTTTGAAAAAACACACATCCAAAGACATTCAAATAAAAATCAAGGCTTTTCTACATTTCAATGGGAAAAAGGAACAAAATAAGCCTAAATCTGTTCAAATATATTTATTTTACAACTACTGCTGGTCATAATAACTACCAACTTGACTAAAGTTATTAGTAGAACTTATTAAACGATTATCATAATTTTATCTTTTTTGAAGTCTCAATATTGTTCATAGAGAGAAAAGGAAATCTTGCAATCTCATTGTATCTATATTACAGTATGTTTACATTGTTAAACAAAATTAGAAAGTTAGTGGTAGCATCCAAGTGGCTTTATTTTTTCACTGCAAATTTTTGACAACTCACAGATATCAACATTGATGAGCCAATCAGATTGCAGGATTTGATACTTATAGCATGCCACATCGGATCAAAAATCTTTGTTCAAATGAAAGTGCAATTCCAGAAAAAATCCATACCCCAACCACAAAGGGAATTTCAAATTCCACAGGGGTGGGATGGGGGGTCAATTTACCTGATCAATGGTCAACTTTTTCCCCATGCGAATACTGTGGATTCCCTCAATGGTGGTGGTATGGATTTTTTCTGGGATTGCACAATGTTAATAATTCACAAACAAGTATGAGTCAAAAATTGTCAAAAGCATATTTCTAAAACATGTACAGTTCATTGATTTGAGTCAAAAATATCCAAGTGAATATTGACTTGCATTGTTTCTTACAGTACTTCTTACTTGGCATTATACCGGTAGATCCTCATCACTGTCCATTAGGTATTCATCTGGAATCTCTAACAGTGCAGAATCCTCAACACTAAGATCCCATATCAGCAAATCATCTGCATGTACATCAGAATCTAAAATCTCTACATCCTCCTCTTCAGGGTACTGGAAACCAGTGTCTCCAAAAACAGTTTCCAAAGCACACATTATGTCAATACCAAGACTTTGTTGCCATACATCAACATACTTGTACAGATCCTGTAATGTAAATAATCGTTCACAATGTTCAAGTACCTGGGTATACTGCAAGTCACTTAAACCACTTAAAGTGAGACTGGGAGGAGTAAACATGGGAGTCTTCCCTGACATAACAGCATGTTGTTGTGTGGCTGCACACTTCCTTAGATAATCCAGCTTGGTTACAAGTTTTTCCTTTGCATTTCTGTGACATCTCTAACTTTGTCATCATCAGGAGCTTGTGCCTGGTCTAGAACAGGAACTGTTAGCTTAGAAAAGCTGTAATTACAAGCAACACCTTGGCATTTACATTTCAATTGACATACGTCACAACATTCATGCAGGATGTCAGGTAACTTCATGGTTGTGAGGTCAACATCAAAGTGTTCCATAAGAGTTTTCCTTCTACATGTAGTGGACCTTACATAGGATACTATGGCATCATCACAATGTTTTACCATAACATTATTATACAAAATAATAGCTGCACATTTATCCTCGCCACTGCGACCAGCTCTCCCACTCTCCTGTAAGTACGCCTCTAGATTCCTTGATGGGCCATAGTGAATCACATACTTGACTCCTTTACAGTCTATGCCCATACCATATGCTATGGTAGCCACAACAATCCTTATGTGTCCATCCGCTTGCGAAAATGATTTCAGTATGTGTTCCTTGTTAAGTTCATCAATCCTAGCATGAAACATCTCGACCAGGCGCTCTCTGGGATTCATGCTGGCATCCTTGTACATCTGGGCGCCCAAATGAGCCTGGAAATGACCATAAACATGGGTGACGGCCCTTATGGTCTGGCAGTAAATTATTATCCTGTCGTGGCTCACACCATATTTCTTGATGCCATCTATAAGAGGCTCAAAGTTCCCCATAGTGCCAGTGCCGACTACTTGCACTGAGTAGGCTATGTTGGGCCGGTCTGGACTTTCTTTTACCACGAGAACGTTGTTCATTTCGAGAGTTCTTATAATTCGCTCCCTAGTCCTTGTGGTTGCCGTGGCCGTTAGAGCGAGTACAGGAACCCTGGAGGGGATGATTGATCTCAGCTCGTTGATTCGGCTGAACCACTTCCGGAATACTTTTTCGCCCTTCTTTGGTGCAAAGCCCCAATGGCAAATACAGTGAGCCTCATCTACCGCCAAAAGTTTTAGTTTGTTTCTGTAAACCTCGGAAGACAGCATGCTTCGCCACTTCTGGTTCGTGAGAAACGACTCCGGAGAGCCATAAACAAGTTGAAACTTCCCTTCCAGAATCCCTCGAGTCACTTCGTCATCTGTTTGTTCCTCGCCAATATAAGCGGCCGATATTCCTTTCGATGTCAAATATAATACTTGATCTTGCATCAAGGACACAAGGGGAGAAATGATTAAGGCGATAGAACTCCGTGTTGGCGTCGTCCGGTTCTCTATGTAGTCGCTTATCAGAGGGAAAGACTGAAAAATAGCGGACTTTCCAGAACCCGTGTGTAGATTAACGAAAACATCGCGTTGAGAAACCAAAGCACTCAAAGCTTCAAGCTGCAAGGCTTTGAACTTTTCAAATGTGAACGCCTCTAGGGCAAAATTGCATGCTTTCTCGAAGAGCTCGTGTTGGTCGTCGGCCATTTTGAATCAGAATGTGAGAGAAAATAATATGCTAATTTCACCACTGAAAATCTAGTGGCGGACTTCTGATTGGTCGAGCCAAACACTGCCCAGCTCGCGCGCCCAGCCGTCGGCGGGGGGAGGAGCGCGGGCTCACCTTCAACCGCCAAGGCTGGAAACCGAGCCTACGAGAGACTCAGAAATTCTGAATCATTTGGGGTTGGCGAGAGACTCAGAAATTCTGAATCATTTGGGGTTGGCGAGAGACTTAGAAATTCTGAGTCATTTGGGGTTTGCTAGAAGATGAAACTCGCAAATTTAAACCTTTTCCTTGTGAGATTTTTTGTTTGAGGATTCTATACTGTTTTCACACTACGTTTTTTAGGGGTCGATGGAAAAGTATTCATTTCCAAACATCGAATTTTGGCAAGTTTCGCTTATTGGTGGATATGTTCGGTATTTCCGCGTTGGTTTACATGCCACAATGTGGCATGTGGCCCGCGTAGAACGATCAGTTTACCGATTACCAAAAATTGTAGCCGAACAAGGCATTCGTAGCTGAGAAAAAGTAGGTTTAAATGATAGTTAGAGCGTTTTGACCAGAACAGCAACGAACGACCGTACAAGTTTGGAGATAATCTTATACAAAAGCTCTGATTTTCCAATTTTGGAACGCCACATTTTAGTTTGGAACGCGTTTATAAATTCACGTAGTATTTTATGTACTGGTAAGTACCCGTGAAAAATTCACGAATTAAATTTTCCTTGAATGACGAAAATTATCGGATTGTCTGCCGTTGTGGAATGAACAGTTATACCGCTACGTTTAGAGAGATGTGCTCAAAAATTATTTGTAACTACGCCTGTTTACTTTAAAGTATTTGTTATCAATTTATAGATAGGTGGCATACCGGTGTGAAATATTTGCACCATAGCAATTCCTTGAGAATGGAAATAAGGCAAATGTCACACAATAACCCCTAAATTAAAGCCTGAATATTTCCTAACAAAGGTGCTCACTGTGGTTTTGGCGCGAAAAGATCGCGCGTGTGTCGATCGATTATGGTCGTATTTTCGGTCAAGAAAGAAAAAGGCTGAGCTGTACCACTCTTCAACAACTATTGGTTTTAGATGTAAATAATATCAAGAGAAGTCCCTCGTCTAGTGAATAGGAAGGTTTAGGAAGCGCCAGAAAGGTAAAGTAAAACTTTTTAGATTCTTGCTGTTTTCAATGGAAAGTTGCTTTGCACTGCTCATCATGTTGGACTTTCATAAAGACTTGTACAACTCGGTCAATTCGAATTCAAATGTGTGTGATTTAAAAACTTAGCTTAAACAATCTAAGTTTATCAGTTAAACTTGGGAAAATCGCTTGAATTAGACCTTAGCTCAAGTAAAACATTTTCAAACAAAAACATGCACACTGGAGATATATCCTTCCGCTCGGGTTTGTGAACTTCGTTTTTTCGGCTCGAACATCTCCGTTTTTAGTATAGATTTCGAAGATTTTCATACATTTCCTCCTTCCAGTCGGGTTTGAGAGCTTCCTTTTTTCGGCTCGAACTCCTCTGTTTTTAGTATATATTTCGAAATAAATAGGCTGTTAAAGGACTGTTGTTTGTGAACTGAGTGTTTGTTTATTTATATATAGCGCGCCGGGGCTTTGTGCAACGCGTCAAAACCTTTGAATGGGATATATTGTTCACTCCAAACTTTTTGGAAAAACGACTTTTGCCTGAACATTACTGTGTTATTTGTGAGAGAATCGCGTAGGTTTCACTATGAATTGAATACCTATGAAATGGCTATGAAATGTGAAAGAATTTTCATAGCATTTTCATAGCCTTTTCATATTACCAACCTATGAAACGGTTAAAATTCATAGGTAATTCATAGAATTTTTTCATAGGGCCATGAAATAAATGCTATGAAAATGTGTCCGCACTTCATAGGAAACTCCTATGAAATTGAATGACAACTCTGATTATCAAAATCCTATGAAAATGGCTATGAAAAAGAGAAGCTATGAAAAACCTATGAAATCGATTATATGAAAATGCTATGAAATAAAGTTCCAGTCGGGCCTATGAATTGGCTATGAAATGTATTTCATAGGCGCATGCTTTGAAAAAATTGGCTGATTTCATAGCTATTTCATAGCCATTTCATAAGTTTAACCGATGAAAACAGACCTATGAAAATGTGTCCGCATTTCATAGCCTTATTCATAGGTATTTCCTATGAAAACAAAATACCACACACACCTATGAAACCCATTTTCGCTATTTATGATTTCCTGATTTCATAGAATTATTCAAAGGTATTCCCTATGAAAATGAAATTCCATACACCTATGAAATTTAGTTTTTCCATTTGTGATTTCTTCATTTCGTAGGATTATTCATAAGTCTTCATATGAAAGCAAAATTCCGTACACCTATGAAATCCACCTACAGATCTAAAAGTGTACTTGTGTATAAAACTACTGCCATATTTTAATGACATACAAAACCTGAATACAAAAAAAATCCACCATAAAACACACTAAATAGTTAAGCTTCACAGAAGCACATATTTGATCTGTTTCCTTTAGTAGAACTTGTAGAGTATATTTTCGGAAAATATCTCCGATCAATGGATCACCGAAAAATCCAAAGACAGACTCAACAGAATGATAATCTTGGCAATGGCATGCGCTGCGTAATTCAAAGCTTTTAAGAGTCAACGATTGCCCATATTCTCCAGAAACTTGCTTGCTCAACATGTTGTCACAATTCTCTGTGATTCCTGTTTAGTGTCCTGGTGAAAGAAGAAGCAGCGCCATCACAATTATCCCACTAGTCTAATGCTTTTGTTTGATCGTTGCTCACTTGCCTTCGTCTAGTTTGATGTGTACAATACCTGTTATCTCCCAAAGTTTATCATGAATTTTCTGATGATGGAATCCATTTTGTTTCTTGACATTCTTCTGAAAGGCTAGATCGTATGTTTGAAGAACAAACCTGTTTAGTACATCAAAGGGCATAGATTTTGCTCTTGATAGAAGAATCCACCTTCCACATACCATTTTCAAAATGGTTGCCAACGGTTTTTCCTCTGCACGGAAGCGAGGCACCACAGGAAGACCACAGGATGACCACTGTGAATGCCGGCTGAGGCGCAGATTTGGTTTATTTTTCATCAATTTTTAGTTTATGTTTGTTTTTATTTTTTGAATGGCGAACCAGATAATCATGGGAATTCCGTAATTCACATTAATGTAAAACAACACACCATTCAGGTATTTCTGCATTTTTTCCTGTGTATAAAAATAACGACAGTACAGTATAAGTGTTTCAGCTCTATGTAAGGGTTAGAGAATGGACGCGAGTGTTCTATGGGATATAGACCACTAATGAACAAAAATCTGCGAGCGCGTTAGCGCGAGCAGATTTTTGTTCATTAGTGGTCTATTTCCCATAGGACACGAGCGTCCATTCTCTAACTTTTTTAGAACATGATCAATGCCACGAAGAAAGTCTTTTGAACGTTTTTGTGCTAGCTTGTCATTGAAATATCAACATCATTACAGAGCATTGTTCAGAGCCATACTTCATCCAAGGCTTTTTACAATAGTAGTGTCAATCAAAGCCTTGTGAATGAAACGATCTACCGACAAAGCGGTTTGTTTTGAGTGCATGCATTGTTCTAATTAATTTCCAAGTGTTTGTTTTGAGACGATAGCAGTTGAAACTGGCCATATACTGGAGTTGCTGACAGGTTTCGTTCCCGAAGTCAGGTAAGAATGAAAATATTCTATCGCAAGCTTTTGTAATGGATTGCTCGACTCCTATGACCCAAGGAAAAGGGAGAAACAGGAAAGCGTACATAAAATCTCGGTCTCGTTATCAGAATTCGTAAATCCGTAAAGT
Source organism: Scolanthus callimorphus (assembly GCA_033964015.1). Lineage (NCBI taxonomy): Eukaryota > Metazoa > Cnidaria > Anthozoa > Actiniaria > Edwardsiidae > Scolanthus > Scolanthus callimorphus. The sequence goes on along the minus strand of CM066912.1, from coordinate 5,777,402 downwards.
TTGGATCGAACACCGGAAATTGAACTCAGAAGTCGCATTACAGCGGAACTTGGTAAAACATACTTTTGAATTGACAATCTGTTTCTTCCCGGGGCTTTCTTATGAGAATTGCAAGAGCGCTGATGTTCGAGGCTGGCAAAATTCGAAGTTTGTTTTAGCAGTTTGAGACTCAAATGTTCTTCAAATGCCTCGAGACAGCCAAGAGTTGAGTGAATCAGACAATAAACTGATGCGCGAAAGGTAGAAGTTTTTCCCTTAAAAATACAGTACGTTATACATGAAAAGGGAACATCAAAATGCAAAGTGTTCGTGGAGAAACTTTTAGGTATTTGCTATGCTTAACTACAGAACAAAAAGCCATGTTCTTAGGGGGCTCTCGCACGCTTACTGGCCACTTCTCTGACAAGAAAATAGCTCAAATCGCAATCCAATTCCATCGTCTTGATAACTTGTCAAAACAACCTAGAATTGCATTTGTCCAACACTTGAAAGGTTTTTCTATAAATCTGGAGGACTATTTTGATTACTACGGGAAAATATGCATGTGTTTTTGCGGTTACTATTTTACTTAACTTAAGGTTCTTAATTTCTTGCCTAACAAAACTTCGAATTCTTATAAACGTGGCTATTATAAACAAATTGCAATGTTGATAATATACTAATTTTGATTTGTTTATTTTGTTATAGAAAGATGTTGGAGAGAGACTTGTAATAAAGGGCTATTTTGCAAAAGATGACAATGAAGTCAATGTTTTCCTTTATTTTGTAGAGTTGGTTGTGTCAAGCGGCGAGGGAAGAACAGGGTGTGGTTTGTACATAGTCATTAGTATTCATGCCCATAGTCATTAGTATTCTCTATGTTGCACCTTGGTTTTCTTTGTTCTTCTTCAGGAGAACAATGAAAATGCAAGGTGCAACCAGAGAATATTAATGACTATGAGCATGAATACTAATGACTATGTACATAAACCCTAATTTTCCCTATTGTTCAATGCCCTCGCCGCTTGACGCTTTAGTTTCTATGGGATATAGGGGACGCAAATGCCGGTTGCTGATTGGCTGAGTGGCATTGGTCATGTTCTAAAAGGGTGATAATGTCCTCATTTTGTATTGGATTTATATTGTTTTTAGTAATCTAGGAACCTATGAAATATTTTTGAAAAATCTTTTTTACAACATCATGAGCCTCTTAAATATTTTATAGACTTTATGTCATAGGATCCTGAATTTCATAGGATTAAAAGACCTATGAATTCTTTTTCATAGACTCGATTTCATGGGATCTAGAATTTCATAGTATTCAAGAAGCTATGAACTGTTTTGCATAGGCTTATTTCATAGGTTTTAGAATTTCATAGAATCAAAGAACCTATGCAATATTATTGATATGTATTTTCATTGGTTTTAAGATTTCGCAGGACACAAGAACCTGTGAAATATGTTTCATAGGTATTTTCATATGTTTCAAACTTTCATAGAGCTATGAAATGTGCTTTGAAATATTTTCATTGCATATTTCATAGCACCCTCAGATTTCATAGCCTTTTCATAGCCACTTCATAGGTATTCAACTCATAGTGTTTGGACGTATTTGTTGCTTTCGGCTGCGAGAAATTGTTTAATTTTGGTTTCTGTGGAATACTTAAAATGGCGCCTTTGCGAACTCGATCTTCTCGCTTACGAAAACGCTTGAATTAGATATTCCGTCCACTTTATCGTTTTCGAATAAAATGTATCCTATAACACAGTTCCCCAAGTATGCAAAAAATGGCGTGGTTTAGAAGTTCCGTGGTGCAGCCGTTTTTCCAGGCTGCTGGGCTAACAGTTTGACCTTGACCCCCCCAACATCACGTATTATATATAAGATTATAGACTCATTTTGATTTTGAGTAATCATTTGCCCCCTCTCTCTTCTCTTTAGGGCGAAAAGGGGCGGGTTACTCATTGCCTGGCGCGCGTTACTTTTTAACCAGAGAGGTCAAACCATCAGTTCAGAGTTGAACAAACGCAACCAAAGAGCGCGTGTCTCGAGACTGACAGTCTACCCTTTGTGTGCAAATTTGCATAACCATTGTCCTTTGCCATTTGCCATTTTAGCGGAGCTCCTGCGCGGGCCGAAGGCCCGCGCAAGCGCAGCACCATACATAAGGAAATAACGTCTAGCATAACTATGGAGTTATTTTCAAACGTCACGGGCTTTCTTGCTCATTTTGCTTACGTTTTTGACGGCGCCAAGTCAAATGATTAGGGCGTTGAAATGGTATCGCCCAAAAGATGAATATGTCCAAGTTTGGTTGCCATAGGTTGTTCCCTTCTTGAGATATGAACTTTTTTGTTTCTTCCTGGTATTAAAGGTATAGCGTACGTCCGTCCGTCCGCCGTACGCGGGAACTCATGAGAACCCTGTGGTATACTAAGAAAAAAATTATTTCTCTTCAAGGGAACATGCTAAGACAACCAAACTTGGGATATTTTCTCTGTGCTACCAGGGGGGTGCTATAACATGATCACGTGACGTGTCGTCATCGATTACGTCATCAAATAGAAAAATAATATATCTCTGAAAACCATTATGTTGAATTGGATTCGGCGAAGTAGTACGATGAAGCCAAACTTTAATTTATTTGCCTTGTTGAGCGAATTACAATTCCATCTTCGGATACCATGCCAGAACGATCAATACTATTTCATGAAGAACTTTATCTTCACTAAAAAATAGAGCGATCAATCGAAATAAAATCTCGAGTTAATAAAACTGAAATTACTTGTTAATTTCGTGATTAAACGATGGGTATTCAATGCCTTTCGATCCAGTATTTCCAGTGCTTTGATCGCCTAGCGCTTCGATCGCCTAGCGCTACGACGAGAAGGTCACGAGAACGGTAATTTTGAGCACATACAAGTTTTCCGCTGCCATTTTCTCCGCGCTAAATCGCACCGAACGAGAGCATATTATGCATCAAAATCCGTGAAATTCAATAGACTATTCGAATACGGTTGCTGGTTTTTGATTGGTCCTTTTGCTAGCTTATAAAAACCCAGTCTATCCCAGCCTATGCCTAGAAGTCGATGAACGCCTTGTAAATGCTGTCACAAGCGATCGGAAACAATTGCAAATTCTCCGCAGGAAACAAGCGACTTTGAGGTTCAAACTATCACAACTATAGAGAATGAAGATGTATATTCTGTATTCCGTATGCTGGTTTTTGATATTTCGTATTACTTGGCGTAAAATTGGCAAATTGCAAAAATATTGCGTGATTTTTTTCGGAAATCATAAGAGACAACCGGAGGGGGCGTGAGCGGATTTTCTTCTAGTGACCTTTCGTAGGGGGTATGTTTTATATGGATGAACCTCAGACAACCAAACTTGGGTGAAGTTATCTAAGTGGCAAGGAGGGTGCAGTCATATGCTCACGTGGTATGACGTCATCGATGACGTCATCATAGGAGAAGAACATATCTCAGGAAGGGATAAACCTCAGACAACCAAACTTGGGTGACTGTTATCTAAGTGGCAAGGGGGTGCAACTGCACGGTCACGTGGTATGACGTCATCGATGACGTCATCACAGGAGTAAACGAACATATCTTGGGAAGGGATGAACTTCAAACAACCAAATTTGGGTGAAGTAATCTAAGTGGCAAGGGGATGCTACTTTGTGGTCATGTCATCGATAACGTCATCATAGGAGAAAAAGAATATATCTCAGGAAGGGATAAACCACAGACAACCAAACTTGGGTGAAGTTATCTAAGTGGCAAGGGGGGTGCAACTGCACGGTCACGTGGTATGACGTCATCGATGACGTCATCACAGGAGAAAAAGAACATATATCGGGAAGGAATGAACTTCAGACAACCAAACTTGGGTGAAGCTGTCTACGTGGCAAGGGGGGTGCAACTGCATGGTCACGTGGTATTACATCATCGATGATGTCATCACAAGAGAAAAAGAACATATCTCAGGAAGGGATAAACCTTAGACAACCAGACTTGTGTTGTGGAAGTGGCAAGGGGTGCTTAGTCGAGTGGTATGACGGTGCAAGACTACGCCTATGTACAATGGCAACCTTTTTGCCTCGTTAACAGAAAAATATCTAACCGGGAGCTCCACTTTTAGCCAGTGGCTAAATCTTTATATTAGCTTGACAACCGATGACGCTTTGATCCCAAAAATACTGAAAGATGAACATCAAACTCCTGCGCTCATCGCTAATATTTACTACGTGAATTTATACCGAATTACACCGAATCTTATCCCCCGGTGGTCAGGCGCACAATATTCACTACAATTCGCAACGCTACAAAACTGCGAAGCGCGTCGCAAGAAAAATTGCCTTGTGGAACATGGCCTTAAGGTTATAAGGCGAGTTTTTATTATCATATGACGAGTTTCGCGTTTTAATAGGCGAGCTTGAATTTTCATTACACGAGTTTTATACTTCGATTATTCAGTTTGAAAAGTTACTGTGTTGGAAAAATAGATTTCAATGAATTCCTAAGTTTATAAGAGAGAAACTTCACCGTACGATACTGTATTCTTATCGTAAGAGAACCTTAAATTTATTGGTTTGCAGTGCGAGGGCGAGATGAAATTTATTTTTACCGTATACGAGAAGCAAAATGTGGTGGAGAAGATTAACGAGTTATTTTCGATTTATAACACAAATCCGAGTTGGTGAACCAACCACTCATCGAATTTGCTTTCCATCAAATGAAAATGGCGGCTATTTACTAAATAAACCCCTTCTGGCGGCTGTAATATCGGCGTATAATGTCCAAGGATGAAAAATGGTACGAAAAATGAAGAGTTGGCCGACAAGCGAAGCTTCGAGGGCAACTGTGAAATTTTGAGGACCATTTTTCATCCGCGAACATTATCCGCCGACATTACAGCAAGCCAAGAAGTGGTTTATTTTGTATCCCAGCGACTTCACTGAAAAACTCGAGAAAGAAAAAAACATTGTGAGCGTGAGAAAACCACTAATCGTAAGAGGTGATTGGCTAAGATATTTTTATTCGAGCCGTGATTGGTTGACACAAAAACTGTCAATCAAACCCTAACGTGGGGCTAGAAAAAATCAGAGCGAATTCACAAAAACAAATTTACAGCGCACAAGTTCTAGTGCTTTCCCGAGTGCTTTTCTACAAAACTCAAGCCCAGATTTCGGGTTTTCAGGTCTAACTCCTTGCCGGACTGTTTATGAATTGTTCTGCTGTGAACTGAAGTAGAAATTACAGCCGTGAAATGCAGAGTTGGAAAAATTTAGCGCTGCTGATCTAACTTGGAAGTGGTTGGATTTTGGTTGAGCTGATTGCAAGTTGTTTTTCTATTTGCCAAGCTACGACAAAATGGTAAGTTTAAAAAAAGTTCATTTTGCCCTTTTTTGTTTAGTTCTTTCATTTTTTCGCAAATGTGAAACCGAATTGGATTGAAACAACAACAACAACAACAACAAAAAAAAAAACTAACAATTTTGTAAACCATTCAAAACATTCACCGCTAGTTTAGTTGACTTTTTTGTGTTTTCCGGTGTCGCCTCAGCCACCAATTTCCGTATTACATCAACATTCTTAGACAAAAAAAACTTGATTGATTGTTTTCCATTATTTTTTTAAATAGAAAAATATCCAGTTTGTACTTAAAACATTTCTCCCAGAACCTCCCCTCAAACTTCGTCGAAGCTCCTCGGCCAACTCTTCATTTTTCGTACCATTTCTTATCCTTGGACATCATCCGCTGATATAACCGCCGCCAGAAGAGGTTTATTTAGTAAATATTCTTTCTGTCAGCATATGTTGCAACATTTGCGTGTCGTAGATTCATATTTATCATGTCCATGTTTTCTCAGTTCATGTTTTCCCAGTCCATCTTTACTCAGTCCATGTTTTCTCAGTCCATGTTTTCTCAGTCCATGTTTACTGAGTCCATGTTTTCTCAGTCCATGGTTTACCAGTCCATGTTTTCTCGGTCCATGTTTTCTCAGTCAATGTTTTACCAGTCCATGTTTTTCTAGTTAATGTTTTACCAGTCCATGTTTTACTAGTCCCTGTTTTCTCAGTCCATATTTTCTCAGTCCAGTCCAGTCATTCTCCTACAACATGTCCCAAACATGAGTTCTGTCAAGGAATGCATAGAAGAATTGTATGCATAAGATATCTCACGAAACCACAAATAGGGGTGGCGAATGGTCCTTCAAAAAAACTGTTTTCTCGCGAAATTTTAGGCGTTCTCGAATTCTCGTATTTTTTAATTTGCCGTTCTCGGATCTCGGATTTTTTTTCAGGTCGTCTCGGATCTCGGATTTTCCAGTTTGTTGTGTTTATATGGCGAATCTCAAATCGAGTTCTCGGCGGTCTCGGATTTTGAAAGCGGCGTTCTCGCGCTCTCGGAATTCTCGCATTGACCATTCGCCACCCCTACAAATGCCATTTAAGTTTTTTTACCCTGATTGCTGTTGATGTAGGTCCTAAGTTACTTCATGAAAGCACTGTTGGAGTGCTCTGTAAGTCTATTTGCCTGTGAGTAGTAATACATTTGCCTGTGAGTAGTAATCACGTTTCGGCAACAAGATTCATTTTTGGCAACGGCAACGCTTGATTGGCCTGACGCGTGCCTAAAACAACGTATTGTAATTATTCATAAACTACAGTCCCATAAAAACCGAGCGCGTGGATTTTCAGCACTCCTACTTTCAAATGCAACATACTAAACTGTTTGAGATATTCAACTGTTTTAGATATTGAACTCTACACAAAAATATGTCTAACCAACTGTTCCCGAGAGACATGGCGCGTGGTGCTGTACAAGCTAATGAAATGATAATCGATTTCACGAGATTCATTCTAGGAAACAGTTTGTATATAGAGACGAATAACAAATAATTACCCAGGCATACCTAAATTCGGCTGTAAAGCTGCTGAGAACAATTCTCAAGGGTAGTTAGAGAACACATCAGGAGTTTACGCCTGGACAAAAAACAGATAATACTGTTGCAAAGTTGTGTTTGTTTTACTAAAGTCGTTGTTTTTTTTTTCAGAGAATAGAAATAAATATATAGATTTAGCCACTGGCCAAAAGCGGAGCTCCCAGTTGCATATTTTTTCCATGTGAATGGAAAAGGGTTCCCATTTAAGGTATTGTAATGGAATGATACTATAGCAAAGGGTAAGGAGAAAACCGTTATGTGACATTTTTTTATTGAAACCATTTTTACTAAAATGTGTCATTCCAAAATCACCAAAATTATTGAAAATGTTAGTGTTATTGTACAAAACAAACCATGGAGGAATGAGTATGGATATTTTCTAGGATCCTACGATCCTCCAATACTTAATAATTAGATTACACGCTCAAAATTTAATTTATTGCAGGATTGCGTGAATTAAAACTTGAACAGTCTTCTGCTTTGATTGCAACCAAGTGGACCACCCTGGGGACTACCCCCTCCCAATGCACGATTGTGTAGCACATACTTAACCAAACTTATTATACATTGAATAACACAAGGAGTTTATATTTCAAGCAAATCAGACATTTGACACACATTGAGAAAGAGACTCAGAAGGTCATCTTCAGCATGCAAAACAGAAAGTTTTCAATGCCATAACTTCACAGCTATTTATCGGATCATACCCAATTTCTCTAATCATAATCTTTAAGAGTACCAAAAATTGATTTAGCGTCATATGCTCTCGATTCTATTGACAAGTATTTATAGTAAAAATAAACTGTATAGCGGTTTTCACATGACTGTCATTAAAGCAAATCAGTAATTCACTGTCCCATCAAATGCAATAGAAATTAGAAAACAAACCAATCAGAGAGCGAGGTTCATTCACAATCTCTCCTTTTTGTAAGCGAAGTAATTACAAGTAATGGGCAGTCGCAAAAAAAAATCCGCACCCCCCTGTTGAGGACCCGAGTCACAGCTACCCAACCTGGATTTTTTAAATTTGAACCAACCACCCTGGAATTCTAGTGATTTTCTCATGACCACCCTGGAAATTGCACTTACCCACCCTGGAATTTCGTATTTAAGGGTGCCCACCCTGGAATTCCAAGCTCTTTTTTTTGTGACTGCCCAATTGTGTTAAATGTGTAATTATTTTTTCTGCTTGATCTGATTGGCTGAAGGATCAAAAATCATGCTCTCATCCACTCACAACCAAAACCAATAGCAATTACCAAGTATTTTGTAATTACTCACAACAGTCATGTGAAAACCGCTCTAACTATGTTTTACTTGTGTGATGGTATGGTCTATCTAAAAGCCACCTCTGGCTGCTGTTGTGTCACTGAAACTGAAAGATGATAACACCGGTAAGTCTGATGAGCCTTGAAGACAGATCTTTTATTTACCAGTCTTATGTAAAACATACATGGCTATGTGGATACTTTAGTAAGCTGAACATACTGGAACCATTGTTTTTGGCACAAAAATAATGAGTTCATCAATCAAGGGTAAATAAAATCATTTCTTTTTTATCATCTAATTGGTTAATTTGATCTTTTTTAATTTCATTTTTGGCACATCAGATATTAGTAAAGGAATGTTATTGTATAAAACATTTGGTAACAAAGCATAGAAGGAAATATGAAAAATAAAACTTCAACAGTATTGACCCCCCCCCCCCCCCCACCCCCCCCCCCACCCCAAAAAGTACTTTTATGCCCTATATATCTTATGCCTGTATCAGGCACTCCTATCATTATTATTTTTTTCAATAATAATGGGGTTTTATCATTCCCCCACCCCCACCCCAACCCGCCCACTTGCCTACCGACAGATGACCACTTTGTGAGGAGTCCCTAGCATGCTCTTATTCGGACCACTACTTGTTTAGCAATTAATCAGAATCTTGCGTGTCCTACCTGTCCTAGCGTCCTAATTTGCTCCTATTCCGCCCTTATCTGAGTGTAGTATAATTTAATTTATTTCCACGTCTTACATATAAAGCAAACATGATCAATAATATTCTAGCCAAGTGATGTTAATTAAGAAAGTTAATCCATGATGCTGGTCGTTTTGTTTGTTTATAATATATCCATACGCGTGTTCTTTGTTTCTTTTTAGCGGTGTTTTATTCAATAACCCTACAGTACACACATTATAAAAAGTCACAAGAATGAAATAGAGATGTTAAATTCCATTATTAGATTCCACTATGTACTATTTACAATATGAGCGGCCGATTTGTATGGGATTTACAATTTCGAGGCCGCAGGCCGAGAAATTGTAAATTCCATACAAATCGGACGCGAATATTGTAAATGACTTATGATATGTCAAGACAACAACTCTTTGTTGAAAATTCTTTGTTTGTATTCTTTTGTTGAAAACAATTTGAAGTACTATTGAAAATCCAAGGCAGGATGACTTCAATTCAGTTGAAAAGGTTTTTAGGATTCTTTTGTTTTATTGATTTTTTCAATTCAATTTTAATTATTCATCTCTTCAAAAAAGAAAAATATTTTACATTAAATACTGATTATTATTACATTTTTATTTTTTATTTTGTATTTTTTAAGAGATAGGGCACTCTATAGCAAGCTAGTTATGTGCCCTATATATAGAAAATTGATAGGTTATTTAGAAAAAGAGTAAAGAGAAAAGAAAGGTTCGATTGGCAGTAAAACATTTTTTGGCAGATAAAACTATGAGAATATTCAATATTGAGATAGATAGGAGATTTGTAGACATTTCTTAAATAGTTTTTTGGAAGGTTTGTTTCGAATGTTGGAGGGGATATCATTCCAGAAATAGGTACCAATAACAGTAGGGCAGAATTTTCTAATGTTAGTACGATAAGCCGGGATTGAAAGTTGTTCGTTTGATGCATTTCTTGTAGAGTATTGATGTTGTTCAGATACAAAGGAAATATTTAAGCTGTTGATTTTGTCGTCATTCAAATGCTCATAAAACAAAAGAGATGTGTGAAGTTTAACGATATCAGGGAACTTAAGTAGGGTCAGGTTGGCATAATGAGGAGTTATGTGGTCTTGAAGAGGAATTCCAGCAATTATTCGAATAGCCTTATTTTGAAGCTTAATAATTTGGTCCAGAGGGGAATAGTAGTTATTGCCCCAAAGTACACATCCATACGTTAGGTATGGATATACAAGTGAAAAATACATATTCAAAAGCGGCTTAGGGCCTAAACAACGCTTCACTTTAGCCATTATATTTATACTTTTGCTGATTTTTGCGCTAATATAATCTATATGTTCATGCCAAGACAAATGACTATCTATGATCACCCCAAGATATTTCACACTTGTTGCTTGTGTGATGCAATAATCGTCCAGCAAAATTGGTAAACGTACATCGTAGGAAACTTTTTGGTGAGGATGGAAAATGACATAATTGGTCTTTGACAAATTCAGTGTCAGCTTATTGGCTTTAAGCCAAGTATAAACATGTTCAAGTTCCTTGTTCACTTCCAAAATCATATTATCGACATTAGGTCCAGATACACTAATCGAAGTGTCATCAGCAAAAAGTCTAAAATTAAAAAAATTAGATGAATTGACAAAATCGTTGATGTAAATCAAAAAGAGTATCGGGCCCAATACGGAACCCTGAGGCACCCCAGAAAAAATCGGGAGTGTATCAGAAAAGGAACCGTTTACGAAAACGCGGTGCCTTCGTTTATGTAAATATGATTTAAACCATTGGTTTTCTATATTTTGGATTCCAATGGCATGCAGCTTGGCTAGTAATATAGAATGGTTTACAGTATCAAATGCCTTACTTAGATCCAAAATAGCGTTAGTACGTAGTTACCTTGGTCTATTTTTTTAGTTATTTCTTCAATCAGGTCAACTAGACAGTCAGTCGTAGTGCTTCCTGATCGAAAACCATACTGATTATCAGTTAAAATTTTATTTTGTGATAAATATATGTTTAATTGATTAAGGATACTTTTTTCAAAAATCTTACTTAAGGCCGGTAAGATTGAAATAGGTCTGTAGTTATCGCATAGGGCTCTATTACCTTGTTTAAAGATAGGCACCACTTTAGCTACTTTTAGACTATCAGGGAATTTTCCTGAATTAGGGACATATTAATGATGTGTGTAAGGGGTTTGTAAATTTCAAATGCTCCGGTGACTAGTAGGAAGGGATGAATTTATCGACCCCAAAAGATTTTTTGGAGTCAAGATCCACAAGTTGCAAGAATACCTCAAGCTCAGTTATTCTACGAAATTTAAAACGCGTTACCTTAGGTATTAAATATGATGAGAATTTACGATTACTCCTGGGTATTTTTGAGGCCAGTTGGTTTGGTATACTACAGAAAAAATTATTTAAAGCATTAGATATAGAAGCAGGCTGGTTGAGCTGTTTATTGTTGGCAAGAATCTTGTCAATACGTGAAGATGGTTTCTTCTTATTAATGACCAGGTTTATGTTATCCCACATTTTTTTCATGTTATTTGATTCCATCAGAACATCATTATAATAATTCTGACGATATAATTTATTAATTGTCACGATTTTATTGCGGTATATTTTATATTTATCATGGTACTTAACCTTACGTGTCAGTATCCATTTTTTATATAATTGATCCCTTATTTTTATTGATTTTTTTAAGCCAGTGGTTATCCACGGCTTCTGTGTACTACTCTTCAATTTAGTAGTTTTAATAGGAGCGTGGTTATTACTTATTTTATTAAATATATGTGAGAATCTTGAGTAGCTTTCAGTAACATCGCGACAAGTTAATACGGTAGACCAATCAATCTGTTGGAGATCAGAGCGAAAACTTGACCTATTAAATTTTTTAAAGTCTCGAAATTCTGTACTATCTGGAAATGGGCTATTTTTAGGATCGTATACTATCGAAAAAACAGGCAAATGGTCAGCAATTTGATAGGTATCAATAGGTATTAATATAGGTATCAGAAAAGGAATATTAGTGAGAGAATGTTCAGAGGTGATGTATCTGTTTCCTTGGTTAATGGTAAAATTGAAACTGATTTGTATTGTAAACCCACCGATAAACATCAGCACCTCTTTCATTCCTCTTGTAATCCCTATCACACTAAAAAAGGCATTCCTTACAGCCTTGCTCTCCGCCTTCGCCGCATCTGCTCTACTAATGATACCTATATTAAACGGTCTAATGAACTTATTATTTTTTTACAAAATCGTGGTTATAAACGTGACTTTATTGAGCAGCAAATATCACGTGTTAACACTATCTCTCGTACTGATGCCCTCAAACCTAAAGACAGAAATAACACTTCTCATCGCACACCTTTTGTTGTCACCTATAACCCTGCCCTCCCTAATATATCTCACATCTTACACACATATTTCAGAATTCTTCAGACTTCTAACCGTTGTAAAAACGCTTTTCCCAGCCCACCTATCGTGGCGTTAGACGTAGCCCTAACCTCCGCGACCTTTTAGTTAAAGCGCAGTTAAAAAGCCCTAATGTCATTAACCAAACTTCAGGCTCGTACCGTTGTGGTGATAACTGTTACACTTGTAATTATATTGCTGATGGACTAACACATTACACTTTTTCGTCAACTAATGAAACACGTAGGATAACTTCTAAAATCACATGCAAAACTTCTAATGTTGTATACATGATTCACTGCAAGCGCTGCAAACTACAATACATAGGTGAAACCAAACGACAATTACGGGAACGTTTCAACGAGCACAGACGCACACTTGACTCTGACAGCCAATCTACACCCACTACCGCCGCTCTCCATTTTCATAACACCCCTAACCATACATCCGCAGACATGCTACTTATCCCTTTAGAACGACTGACTAACAAAAGAGATTCTGTTAGGAAAGCTAGGGAGGCTTTTTTATCAACAGAGGTCAAACTTTATCCCCCAAAGGTCTCAATACTAGAGACGAAAATTTCAACAATTTCAGCTGTTAGATCTTTATGTATCTATGTATCTTTTTGTGTCTTCCTGTTACGTTTTATCACGTGACACTCCACTTGTATGTATCTATTTCACGTTTGAATTTTGACGGTTATTTTATTTATAGTAGTTACCAATGTAAATATTCACCATTACCTGAAGAAGGTCGGTACTGGCTGACCGAAATATCGTGTAAATGAAAATTATAAGCTGTTAATCAACCATTCAAGTTTTTATTATTTCTTACAATAATATAAAAAGCGGATGCTGTGGTGTAGCATTTACAAACTAAAACATCGTACTGGGCTATGATTAATTTTGCAAAATTTCTATGATGTTTTTTCACTACTCCATTTCTTCTGCGTGATTTTCATTCGTACGAATTTTTTTTTTTTTTAAGATCTGACGCACGTAAAATGTTCTTCCACCTCTCCGCGGCGTAGCCAGGAATTTCTGAAGGAGGGAGGGGGGGGGGACGATAGTGAAAACATGGGACGAAAATGTTCAAATTTCCTCCAGGAAATACAGTAACTGTATGGGAAAATCTGCCCTGCCACCCCCCACCACCAGGCTACGCCCCTGACTCTGACTTTAGCCAACGACTAACAGTGAGAACTTATCAGTTATCTACCGTGATTTGGAGTTATTTGGTAACCCAGGTATTATGTCGATGACCGCAGAAATCTCGAACTCGATGTGACCTCCAAAATGATGCGCGGTTCCATGTGCCTTTGAAGACCCGATCCCCAAAAGAAGGAGGCACAACAGAAGTACATCACAAAGGTCATATAATTCCAATATAAAATATATGCAGAAACTGATAGAAAACACTACTAAAACTAGTGAAACTTTTATAACTTGATTACTATTTTTCTGAACAGAGGCTGGAACCGTTCAGGAATAGGTAACGTGTGTTACTGTGCAAGGGAAATTTACTATACAAAATAATCCTTTATCTTTTACTAAATTTCCCTTGCATTTATAATGAGGGAAATTTAGAAGCAAAAGCTCTCGTCTTCAACTTATCTCCTCTCCAACTTGTTGAGAGAAAAAAAAATAATGGACAGATGTCCGATAAAGTTAGAAAATATGTTTCATCAAGTTTCGTCGAGTTACGACGCGATGTCATAAAAACGCAACCACTGCGCCACGAGTGATTATGAAGAGTAACGAAGAAAGGAGAAAAAAATGATATGTGTTATTCGAACCCGGAGTATTAGTGGTGTAAGGATTCGGTCTTAATTGTGAGGCAAACTTGGTTATTACATGAATATTACGATCAGAAATGGAGGCATTTTCAGTTTTACGATGAAAGGTCTCTTGGGAGAAAACATAACGGCTGCGCTTGTTCACTGAACCATATTTCTTTATTTAGAGCTAAGCTGCACTCGAACTACGGGTTTATTTCCTCGGCGATCATAGTATTCCAAAGTAATACCATGGGACAATCGAACAAATTTTTAAAAGCCCCCCGGGCTGCACCCTCGCGGCTTTGGAAAAAATTCTTCCTCGGGCCTTGGGGAAAATTAATGCCTAATTTTCCTCGGTGCCATGTTCTTACTTATAATAATAACCTTTGAAAACAGAAACATATCGCAGTTTTCTGCCTTGATTTAAAACATAAAACAAGTGATTTACTTGTTAATTGCCTCGATTTACTTGTTAAAACTGCCTCGATTTATGACATAAAACAAGTGATTTACTTGTTAAACTGCACCAAGGAAATAAAACGGGCATAAATAATGAACAAATAAAAGATTCACCGGTTGCCCCACGCTTCACTGCACCAGACTGTAATAGTCGGCTAGGGAAAATACGCAATATTGGAATATTCGCCTCCAATCAGGGCCAATTTATACAACTTCATACCTAAATATTTTCCAACACCATAACAACAGTCGTCGACGTTGAAATATTTTCAAATTGGGTTGAATAAACACTTTTCTTATACGATTTAGTCCAGATCCCTTTCTTGCCGTACGATGCCGCATATTCCACAAAACTACAACGAGACATAATCGAAAGGTATCGAGTTTGGTACCTACGAAAAGCTCAATAGATTTCCTATCGAACCCTACCATTTTTACTAAGTTATTGTAAATCTATATAGCGCATGCTACTTGCGATCGAAACTGCTGAAGATGTTTTTATTAATCACGGTAGATAAAAGACTCAGATTTCACATTAGGTCATGTAATGCCAAATCGCCGTGCTTGACGTCTAAAAGCTTTGGTTACCCTGTAGCATGTATGTTTTGCGCTATATTTGCGATCGTGTTAGTGCTATATTTCCGTTCCTTTGGACGCTTTTTTATTCCCTTAAAGCTCCATTTAAACTCGTGTAATGAAAATTCAAGCTCGTCTATTAAAACGTGAAACTCACCATGTGATAACATGACAATGGGAAAAAAGCGTGACACTTTTATTTTTAGAGAAGCATCTATTTTAGTGGCGCCTTCTGATTGGAGGTGGACCGGAGACGAGGAATCAGAGTCAGAGTGAAAGAACACATCCAACGAATCAGTGTAGTTAGCGGTGAACTCGAGCAAAACTGAATGTGAAATTAAACGTGATTTAAGCAAATCAGAAGGCGAACAAGAAGAAAGGTAGTGCAGCGTTATCGTTCACGTGGTCGAGCCTGCTAAACTCTAGTCCGGAAATCGATTTCTAAATGTACTGCCACTTAGATGGGTAACGGGGTTGCATTCTCTGAAATCATGTTCTCTTGTAAAAACTCGCCTTAAAAACGTACAACCTCGTCCACTGCTTTTTTTAACCATACCTTTGTCCTGTTTGTCTTGCCATAGATTGGGTCCAAGAATTCACGATATAAACCCCATAATGAGTTAGTGAAAATATAGTGAAACTGACCTTTTGAATTCACCCGCAACATCCACTCCATTGTTACCATAATCAACAATGGTTACATGTACATTGTTGTCACGTGACTCTATAACCACGCGCTTTATGTCCCGGATGAAGTACTCAACCCAAGCCCCTTGGTTTTTCGCAACTAGAATAACATTGACAGGGGTGTCAGGTCTCCATGTGAATCTATCAGGCCTGCACAGCTTTTTTGTTTCTTTTTGATGCCAGTAGAAATAGTGAGATACTTTAACGTTCTGCTTTGTTTCTTGATCAAAGAGAACCAAATCCAGCAGATATCGCCGCCCTTGTACTGTAGCGTTGACTTGATTTAGTTTGTTTAGCTTTCGCTCAACTTTCACAACATCCACAAGAGAATAGATTCTAAAATGATAGAAAATAAAAACCTTTTAATGAATATATGACTTTTTTGTGTTTACATAGCCTGATCTAAAAACGGGGAAAAAGTTCTCTATTGCTTTATAAAATATATTTCACTTTTTGAAAATAAATATTGAATAGATGGATTGGATTTTTTTTTTTGGGGGGGGGGGATAGTGAAAGCATGGGACGTAAATGTATGGGAAACGCGAGGGGCCGCAGGCCCTACATTTTTTGTAAACAGATATAATAGACTTGGCCGTGCGACGGCCACATTCTTGAGATGCCATTTTGGCAATAAAAACAAGGATTATTATTTAAGCTCTCGAAAATGCCAATCAACAGGGCTGTTGACACGGACTCTATTGTTACTGCCAGCGGAATCGTTTGTTCCTTGAACCTATCTGTCAATAAAAGCCCGGCATGACTATGATTACCAATTAAATCTTGGAACCAAAAATATCAGGCCTGCGGATCCTCGTGCTCCCGAGAAAGCGGGGGCCTCGGCCCCTATGGCCTCCCTGGCTACGCCCCTGGGATGGGAACACATGAAAACACGCCCGCAAAATGCTTCTAAGTTCTTTAGGAGTTTCTGAGAATTCTTAAGAACTTCCGTTTTTTTTTTTCAAAAATTCCCGCATGAAATTTAAAACATGTGAGGGTTGGGAAAATGACAACCACTGACGAAAAAGTGGGAAAAGCTGATGACATGAACAAATGTCCGTGAACATCACTTGCACTGAATTTTTGATGCCGCGCAAGTC
Source organism: Scolanthus callimorphus (assembly GCA_033964015.1). Lineage (NCBI taxonomy): Eukaryota > Metazoa > Cnidaria > Anthozoa > Actiniaria > Edwardsiidae > Scolanthus > Scolanthus callimorphus. The sequence goes on along the minus strand of CM066912.1, from coordinate 5,760,490 downwards.
AAACTTTCGTCGACAGTTTTGTCGGTTTAATTTCATGTTTTTGTGATGCTTCAACTCTTTTTCACTTACACTAGCAATTCAATAGGAAACTACGCTTAGTGATATAAATTGTGATTTGTTCAATGAATTGGTCTTCGTTGGTCTTTTGCATTTTGGCTACCGCAGTCTCAGGGTGACCATGGAACAATGGTATTTTTCTGTAAACCATGGTCATTATGGTTAACCGTGTGTCATCCATGGTCCCTGACTATGGTGAACATTTAATGCTCAATTAAATGCTCAAAGATCTTACAAAGAAAGTGTTTACCGTGATTTAACACTTTGTTAGTATTTTTTGCAACAATTAAAGGGACATGGTCACCGAAAACATCAAAATTATAATATCATCATTAATAAAAATAAAAAGTCAATTTTGTAAAGAATGCTTTCATCTTGACATAGTGAAAATTTGAGGTCATTTCGATGTAGGATTGCAAAGATATTCGCGGATTGTAATTACAGCTTACATGAGGAAATCCGACTCTTTTGAAATCGGTTTTCCTCAATCTTTTTTCAAACATACTAAATTTGCCACCTTAATTCGCTCATATCTCAGCAATCCTTCATGGTAATCCCATGAAATTTTCCGGACTTCTTTCTTTAAACTGACTCTTTCAATTTCAGAGAATATTTTTGTATTTTGTGACAATAATTATTTTAGTGTTTTCTAGGTGACCATGTCCCTTTAATTAGCAGATCATCTTAGTCAAACTGTAATTGCCTTCAGCTTAGAACTGCGGCTAGACCCTTAACAAACAACAGTCTACCATAAGATATCGTAACGAGTTGAAAGATTGATATGTTGCATGCACCGTTGACTGACTATGACTCGGAAAACACAAAAAGAGTAGTCTAATTCGTGAGTTGTAAAAATCAGCGTCTAGTCTGCAAATGTAGCAAATATATGTTTATGATCAAGCTGCAATGTAGGTACGTATGTAAGTAGTAATTAACAAATAAAACACAGTTCCCGTGACTGCACAGGCTTATGCAAATCGAGATGTGGTTGGGAGAATTCGAGAGCAGATCAGTGAAACCACAAGCCGCACGCGAGTGTTTGCACCTGCTCGAGAATTCTCCAAACAACATCGAGGTTTGCATAAGCATGTGCAGTCACGGGAACTGTGTTTTATTTGTTTTATAAAATATTTATCTACAAAAATAAAATGCGCGTGGAATATAGATAGTAAGTTTTTGAAGCGGTTGAGACTTTAAACTCTCCATACAGATGAAAAGGCTGCATCACTCAATCAGAGCGCTCCTTCTATCGCATGATTTGTCAATCTCTGATCTCTCTGATGAGACTGCAAGTTTTATGAGATGGCGGCAATAGCGAAGTGGTTTTAAACTGACATTCGTGGTTTAAAATGGAGCTTCCATTAAAAAAAACTACGACAGAAGGCGAACAGAAGATTTTAGTACAGTGCTTTTCATTGCCAGAACATGGTCTACCATGGCCTAAAACCATAGACTACCATTATAACAAACCGATACCATGGTTTTTGATCGTGGTCAAGGGACTGAGGTGCCGAAGAAAGTCTCCAAATCCCAAAAAAATATCGTTGGGTCACTTACTCACAATACTAATTGATTTTTGTTGTTTTTAGTCAGGAGCAGATCATGAAAAGAGGCCTAGAAAGTGATTTTCGTAGCACCCTTCGTGCACTCCCGGGAAAGCCGCATAGGATGATAGGTATATGTATAAAGTTTAATTTAGACCGGATGTTACAAATGAGCCGATGGGACAGCATTCCGATTTCGGACACTTTTGTTACAAGATGTTTACATGTTCTTTGTAAAATACTAAACTAGTAAGACTGAAAAATTTAAACTCTTACCAAGAAACACATCAAACTCGGCATACCTGTAGAATTAAGTGCGTTTCAAATGGTTAGATACAAAAGTGTGCCGTAATGTCCGTACGTACTGTAAAAGTGAAGGTTAAAAAATATATCTGTTACGGCGGCCATTTTGAACATTTTGTTATTCATGAGGTTCGTTTGTTATTCATGAGTTCCTGACGACTGGGAAGTAATGTATATATAGTTTTAATGGTATGGTATCTCTTCACCGACTTTGTTTGAATCATCTAACTAGGTAATTTCGAATAAAGAAAAATGTTTCGGTATTTTCTAATAAACCTATAATGTTTTGTTTATGCAGGCAGAGATCACAGAAAACATACGAAATCAGTAAAATACCCACATAACTGTTCAATGCTTTTGAGGGATATCTTTTGCCAACGCACACATTTAGGCACGTTGTACTTGTAGCGCTACAGCTTGTATCTATGTCTTTAGGAGAGGAGGCAGAACTCATTTGAATAACAAATAACTAATATGGCTGCTAGCTTCTAATTTATGTTTCTTTCGTTAATGGGAATTAAGGGCAGATTTACAGCAAAGAATTTAGAGTTTGTGATTTCGTAAAACGATGTGAAGTTTTGAAAAAATTTGATCCTTGAATGAGGGATTTAGATGCGTATAAGTTCGCAATGTTTTACAAAGGACATGTGAGCAGCAGGGAAACAAAATTTGCCAAATATCGGGGTGTTGTCCCACAAGCCAATCTGTTCCTGTACCTGTCTTTCTATGGGCATGTACCTGTCTTTCTATGTTATTTCCTGGGTCTGCGCGTTGGGTGCTATGACACGATTTTTTTCCGGTCGCTGCTCCTAGACTATTTGTTCAATCGTACCAATATGTTGAAAGTCATGAAAATTCACACGCCCGGGGGGGGGGGGGGGGGGGGGGGGGGGGGGGGGTACTTGGATATAAAATGACGGGGGGGTCCGACGGAGCTCCAATTTTCATACCCAAAAAAATACCTGAGCTTTAAATTTTATACCCCAAAAAATACCTGCTCCCAAAATTTTATACCCAAAAAAATACCTAACTTTTTCAGCCTAAAAGGCTGTTTAATACCAGCATACACATGATGCTGAGCTGCTTGTGTTGCCCAGAAATATCCTAGTATTTTGATGATCAACTTGTGATCACTTAGCCTTTCAGAAGTTTAGACCCCAAAAAAATACCCGCGGATTTTTCAACCGCAAAAGAATACCTGGTAGAATTTTCAACCCAAAAAAATACTTTTACTACAAATATCATACCCAAAAAATACTTCGGACCTCCCCGTCATTTTATCTCCGAGTACCCCCTGGGTTCACACGCCTGGCTTTGACTAAAACAACCGAAGAGATTAAAGCCAATTCTTTCAACTTTTGGTTAAAGAATGGGACGATAATTATAGCAGAAAAGAGAAGCAGCACTGCGTTCACGATTTTTGTCATTGTTTCAAATATGTTGATTTATTATATGGATGTCAGTGTTTTACCGGAAACTAAAACACTCGTATTTTCCATATCTTCACTAGTGAAAATATGAAAAAGTTATGTACCGAATGTCCCGGATGTGCACGTTTGCTGTGTTGTTTTCTTGACTTCGTCTGCAGTGAAATCTCGCTCGCTCGGTCACACGAGTTTTAAGCCACAAAACTAAGTTTTGTTCTAGTTCTAAAGAGAAAAACCTTATTTCAACTATGGCAGAGAAAGCTACAGCAACACAAAAAGGGAAATTAGTTCTTAACGACACACTGGGAATCAGAAAGATTGAGGGAGCGTTTCACAAATAAACACTTTCGACTTTATCAAGTGAGTTGTTCAATTTGTAATATTTTGCCGATATGTCAATTCTAATCCATATAATAAAAAGAACATTACACGGTGGCTTGAAGATATGGATTTTATTTTCTCGTGTCAAAAACAATATTTTACTCACTCGCTGCGCTTGTCCGTTAAATATTGTTCTTGCCACTCGAAAATAAAATCCATATCTTCGCGCCACCGTGTAATATCCTCTATATATTTTGGTAGAGAAAAGTAGGCAGTGCGAAGAAGCCAGTGCAAACATCGTCCCAGGCTCGACGTCACAACCCTGTTTACATATGCTCATCTAAACTTACCTGCCGACCAATTAGAGTGCGCAAATTATCTTAATTATTTTATAAAAAAAAATTACCTAAAATTTCCTATATTCGAAATATAAGACCAAAAATCATACAAAATGAGTATTGCATCGAAATAGCTCATAATGCCTAGCCTTAATTTAGTACGACGATATCCCAAAAATATGGTGGATCATCCCCCGCGGGTTTTATTTAAATAGACCTTATTTACTTTATGTGCTTTTTAAGAGCTTCCATAAACATTTTCATCACTTGCTCGACCTCATCATCAGTAATGAGTTGATTACCAAGGCAGAGTCCAGGATGATTTACTTGGTCACACAAATAGTTCCAAGTTCCGTCATCAGGCCAAACGTGCGCGTATATATCAGATATGATAGCAAATTTTGCTCCCTCATACAATTTGTAATCTCGTCGTTTCAAATAAACAGGATCGTACATGCATGGAGCGAAGGACATCTCTAGATCCGTCTCATTTATAAATGGTAGAGTCATGAACTGCTTTAGACTTGTAGCTCCTGAAGGAATATCAGTTGAACTCTTGCTTTTGCTTTGTAGGAATTCAGGCCGAGGAGGTTTAGCCACTGGAGAAGCTTCTAGAGACTGCAGTAGATCTTGCGATGCGGGGTCTTGTTTTGCCAACAAGGTTAATACCTTGTGTTCGTTGACAGAGTGAAAAACGGTGTTATAGTTGTGACGTATTCGTGCTCCGGATTTCTTTCCCATGCGGCTTGTTCTTTAAAATTTACACTTAACGTTACCTCGTCACTGAAACAGTTTTGTAAGATGTGTAAAATCTCGAAGTAGTATTTTTTGTTAAGTTTAAGCTTGAAATAGCCTGATTCTCCGTTTCGCAGAACTCGTGTCGACAGCAAAGGATCTTCAGATAAGCTTAACCACAGCTCTGAAGGTTTTGTTGAGTCTAGGCGCAAAACATACATTCCCGTAAAACTTCCATGGATATATCCCATGATTCTCTGAGTGGAGCGATATCCCTGAAGTTCAACTCTAAAGTGATTTTCTAGAACAACGAGTTGTGTCTCATCTGGTCGAAGAGGAAACTCGGGATAGTGTCGAAGCAGTGTAGGTGACATTGGGCATACACCTTTCCAGCGATGGACGTTAACGGCACCAAAAATTATATTTTTGTTTTGACCAGGAAGTTTTTCTGCTTCATTCAATGAAAATGAGGCATTGGACATTATATGTGTTTTTTCCTTAACTATTAACCACAGTGAAAAGAGCCACATGAGTACACAGACAAACAAAAGCAATGGACGAGAGATGTAAACCCTCGAACGAAGCCTTGATCTCATGATATATCACAGTTTCTTGTAAATATAAACAGTCTCTTGGATGATGCTTGGCACTTTTTCACCATCTGCAAGAGTTGTCAAACTGCAGCACCAGACTATCTAGAAAAAAGAAAATAATATAAATACATATAAACTGAGTGACCCTCGGCAAGTCGTTTTGGGCGTGTTGTGCACAGTTGTCGTCGTTAACGGCGTCCCTATAATAACTAGATATTACAGGCAGAGTACAGAGACCATTGGCACGAATTAAGAGGCATTCCATTTAAGGTTTTAAGTAATGGCGAGCACGACCTCAACATTCCATTTTCCAAATTGAGCCCACTATATGCGAGATTGAACAGTCTATACAAATTATTTAAAAAAATATATATATATATTACATTCTAGACGCCAAAAGAGAACGTCACATTGCCCCCGATGCAATGAACTGTAAATTGGCCCTCATGATTGCAAGCTGCGCGGCTGCAATCCTTGTCTAGCGCTCACGTGCTTTCCACCGCGTCGAGTTCTCTCGTGATGAGGAGAAACCGCTTTTCTATTCGTTCTTTCCTTTTTTTCGAACAACCAAATTGCGAATCATTTTATATTAATCTCTTTTGCAAAAGAATTTCCGGTAAATGTTCCCCAACGTATTGTAACGAACGTATTGATAAAACTACAACTCATGGTCTTTGGCTCACAACGGGACTTTTCTTGCCTAATAGGTCGGAGAGTCCAATCGTAAGGGGAATATTGATGATAAAACTCAAGAATATCTTCTGGCATCAGGTAATGAACGAGCAGGACGGTTTTATCTTAAGAACAATCCAGGGAGACCGGTTATTTCGGGATGCAATACGCCCACTGAGAAAATTTCAAAGTTTGTAGACTATCATTTGAGTCCAGCGGTACCTAAAATCCAGTCATATATAAAGGACACGCGTCATTTTCTTAGAAAATTGAAGGATATGGGGACTCTTCCGGAGAATGCTATTTTATGTACGGTAGACGTGTAGTGGTAGGATTGTATCCTCATATTCCACACGACGAAGGTCTTCAAGCAGTACGTGAGGCGGTTCGTGAATTAAATATGGGGGACTTGGGCAATGATATCGTGGATTTTACAGAACTGGTGTTAAAGAACAACAACTTTGAATTTGATAATAAGCATTATCTACAGATCCTCGGGACGGCTATAGGGACTAGAGTGGCACCTACATATGCTAATATATATAAATCATCTTCAGGGACTTAAAACTAACGTATGCCAACCAGAGAAAACTCACCTGGATTTGAAAAAAAAAGGAATATATGCTAATATATTCCTGGATAAATTAGAAAGAGAAATTATTCTTGGCTACTGTTAAACCATTTATTTGGTGGCGATATATAGATGATGTATTTATTATTTGGACGGAAGGAGAAGAAAAGCTACAAGATTTTATAACTCACTTGAACAGCTCGCATAATACGATCAAATTTACATCGAATTGGTCAAGATCGGAAATATAATTTTTAGATGTGAAGGTTATCAACGAGTCTGGGACACTGGAGACGGATGTCTATATAAAACCGACGAATAGCCATCAGTACCTGCACCATACTTCCTGTCACCCGAGGACATGTAAGGACAGCATTCCTTATGCACAAGCACTTAGGCGCAGTAGAATTTGCTCAAAGGACACGTTTTTCTGGAAAAGAACGAAAGACCTTACATCGTTCTTAGTAGAGAGGGGATATCAGAGGAGATTTGTTGAACAACAAATAGAGAAAGCTGGGAGAGTGTCACGGAATGAAGCCCTTCGAGAGAAACCAAAGAAACAGAACAACAGACTACCTTTTGTCGTGACTTATCATCCGGGACTCCCTAATATTGGCAAGATTTTACACGATCTCCATCCAGTGTTGGGTTCTTCTGCAAGATGTAAACATGCTATACAAAATGTTCCTATTGTTGCGTTTAAAAAGCCCAAGAATCTTTCAAATTATTTGGTACGAGCTACATTTAGTAGTGAGCCTAAAGCTAAGGCTTTAGGCACTTGCAAGTGTGGTTCCAGTAGATGTGAGGTATGCGACTATTTGCAATTGGGGGATGCTTCTCTAACAAGACGACAGGGAAGCGATTCAGCATAAATTACAATTTGAACTGTAACTCTACCAATGTGGTATATACCTTGTCATGCGGAAAATGCGATGCACAATATGTCGGCTCAACTACTACCAAGTTTCGAGGTTTAACAACCACAAGAGCAGGTTGAATGCGAATGGTCTTAATAACCAGGCAAAGAGAGCGGAAGACGAGACCATATACAAGCACTTCTATGGCTTAGGGCACAACGGCCTACAAGATATGAGAGTCCAATTAATAGACTGGGTTAGGGGGGAGAAAGAACTCCGGGAAAACGAAGGCCAATGGATTTGTAAATTAGACACGCTCGCTCCAAAGGGACTCAATGAGAACGATGGATTTTATGTACAGAACACTAGAGCTCGTGGTAGGGCGCGCGCGCAATAAGCGCGAGCGAGCTGTTATGATTGTACGCGTTGCGCTTTTGTTTTATTAGAATACGATTGTAGCATCATCATCATCATCGTCATTCCCCTTTGATGGAGTCATTGACATCCTTGGGGCGCGCCCGCTGCACTGAATGTCACATCCAGCAGACGCGTGAAATCTGTCTTCGTCATCATTGTTCTTCTTGCTTGGTATTCAAGCAATAGAGAACTTTTTCCGTGTCTACATACTCTGATGCAAACTCGAGGGGAGGTTGGGAGAATTCGAGACAGTTATGCAGCCACGAGACCGAAGGTCGAGTGGCTGCATAACTAGTCGAGAATTCTCCCAACCTACCGAGTGTTTGCATCAGAGTATGTAGACATTGGGGAAAAGTTCTCTATTGCTTTTATAAAATACCTTTCACTTTTTGAAGCGAAAGATTTAAAATGAATTTATTTCAACATTTTGTGTGAATATATAAATTCTCCTTAACACGCGACGGCCTGAACGGGCCAATCAGAGGGTGTGTTATATTATCGCATGTGTTCAAGTTTTTCACTCAGTTGGCTGCAAGTTTTGCGAAGGGGAAGCGAGAGAAAACTGCTTTCTAAGAAACATTTGACGACTTTATTGACCTCTTCTATGGTGTTTATGGTAATTGAAGTAAAGCGAATGTCAATGAAGGGATGTACGGGTTAAAAATTGCAAAGCCGAAGGAATTTTCCATACAACAACGGCCTTCGTGTTGACTTGCGGCTTTTGGCGAGTTTTGGAAAGGCGAATTCGGCATCGAAAAAGCTGGATAGCAAAAAAAGCGTGTCTTGTGTCAATCTTCAAATCAAGTAAAATGTTAAATACAAGACTGGAATGATACTATGGGGGCTTCAATTGCTGCTTGTGGCATGAACGAATGTCCTTGAACTGTCACTCGTATTGAATTTTTGAAGCAACTCAAGTCAAAGTTTCGTCGACAGTGCCGTCGATGTTCGCCGATCGCCGGTAAGAATTTCATGTTTTGTTAATGCTCCAAATCTTGTTACTTGCTAGCAAACGATTTTTTACCTACTCGGCTTGTGAAAGATCATCATTTTCAAAAAAAATGATAGGAAAGTATTGAAATAAATTATGATTTGTTGAATAATTTGGTCTTCGTTGTTCTTTTTCATTTTGGCTAGCCGGCGATTCGCCGAAGAAAGTATCCAAATCCAGAGTTTTAGATGGGTCGCTTAATAAATTGATTTGTGTTGTTTTTCCCCTCTTAGTACGAGCTGTATACTTTTAAAAAGTTCCCAGAAATCAAAGAAATCGTTTCATAAAGGGAGGGAAGAGGATGTCGGAGGACAAAAATATCATGCGTGGGTTTGACTTAAAAAATAGAAGACAAGCCGATTCTTTGAACTTGTGGAAAAGGATGGGACGAGAAATGATAGCTAAAAAAGAAAACAGCACTGCTTTCACAATTTCATTGCTTCAAGTGTTTGGATAAATTTTTGTCAAAATGTAAGAATGAAAAAAGAAGGCAACGCAAACATCGTCCCGGGCGTGACGTCACAACCATGTTTATATACTCTCATCTAAACACACCTGTCGACCAATGAGAGAGCGCGTACTATCTTAGTTATTATATAAATATCAATACCAAGCACCTTTTCCACTCTTGTCCACATAGACTTCGGATTCTGTACATTGAACAACACTTGTTTTGAATAGCATCGTTATTTAGCCTGCATATGTGCGCTATATACTTGAGATGTTGCTCTAGACAGAAATGGCGGATAGGAAGGGTCTTTGTTATGGTTTGAAGTCTGACATTGGATATTTTGTAACTCCAGTCCACTTCCGTTCTTTCACGTTCTGCACGGTCAGGCGCGTTTTTCCGCTCAAAACCTTCTCTAATCATGTTTCGCAAAAAGCCATGCCATATGACTTCCACCTTGCCAAGCTCCTCCTCGGTCAACTCCCATGCCTGTATGCAGTATAACAGCCTCGATCGTACACAAGTGGTGAGAAACTTTATTCTGGTTGATATTCTTATCCTTCTATCAGTCAAGATGTGCTTTAGATCGTTCCACTTCTGATATTCTGCCCCAAGTCGTGCGTGTAGAGAATGACTGCCATTCTCAGAGTTCGTTATAGTATAGCCCAGATACTTGAAGCTTCTGACATTCTTTAGGTGGTTTGAGCCAATGCTCACTAGACTAGGCGACTCCATCACATGCTCGTCCACGTTGAAGGCCATGGTCTCTGTCTTTGCATACGAGATCTGCATCCCAAAACGTCTAAAGGTGTCATCGTTGATGGTTAGCATATTCTGCAAATCCTCAAGTGAACTTGCAAATATAACCTGATCATCAGCATACAGTAGCTCAGTGAGTTGTACATGTCCATATGATGATGCAAACTGACGAAGTTCTCGCGGGGATACTTCATTGGGCATACAGTAGTCGAATTTGAAACCGGCCTCGGGGCTAGATCTAATTATTTCACTCCTGGCCACTCTGACAACAAAGTCCATGTAAACATTGAATATCAGAGGCGATTCCATGGCGCCCTGTCTGCATCCTACGAGAGTGTCGAAGAAGATAGTGGATCCTTTGATGCACGCTTGTGTGCCGGTGTACAATGCGCGTAGGATGGCTACCAGGCGCGGACATCCCAACCGGATTTCCAGGCACTGAAATAGGGCGTTTCTTGGGATCCAATCGTATGCGGCCTTTAGGTCGATAAAGGCAACATAAAGTGGACGTTTGGACTTCTTCGATGTCTTGAGGATCTGGCGTAAGATAAAGATTGCATCACATGTTGATTTGTTTGCCCGGAAGCCAAACTGAGATGGTAGCAGTATTGACTCGTAGTTCTGTCGAATTCGCTCAACTACTATCCCTGACACCACCTTTGAGAGGGTTGCGATTATGCTGAGTCCTCTGTAGTTTTCTGCAAGGGATTTGAGCCCCCTCTTATACAGGCAAGTAATGGACGCCGACAGCCAGTTCATGGGGACTTGAGGCAGGACCATATCATTCCAATCGGTTGTATTTAGTATACCCTGAAGAAGATCTCTGTTAGAGATCGAAATATAGATATCTTTGAAATGACATATTTCTGTCTTCGTTTGTGATTAACATATTTAAATTCTATGACAGACGACAAGTGTGGATATATTTGAATTAAAAAATTCGACAAAAACTTCCAACGCATAACTGTAAAAACTTTATTGGACGTTTCGGCTATTCAGCCTTCCTCAGCTAAAATCAAAATTTGTAAAAATTTAAAAACTAATACATGGTTCGGCTAAAACTCTAAACTCGGCTAAAATGTTTTAGCCGAACCATGTATTAGTTTTTAAATTTTTACAAATTTTGATTTTAGCTGAAGAAGGCTGAATAGCCGAAACGTCCAATAAAGTTTTTTTTACAGTTATGCGTTGGAAGTTTTTGTCACATTTTTTTAATTCAAATCTATTCAACTTTTCTGACAAAACTCCTGTGAATCAATTTTTGATCCGCGTGGCTGGGCTTTCGGTTGGCCTAAGACTTTTGGAACTTTTTTACTCTAGTCTCTCTCTCTCTCTATGTATATATATATTAATCACAAATGAAGACAAAAATATGTCATTTCAAAGATACCTATACTTCGATCTCTAACAGAGATCTTCTTCAGGGTATACTAAATACAACCGTTACAGTCATATTCTAATAAAACAAAAGCACAACGCGTACAATCATAACTGCCCGCTCGCGCTTATTTCAGGCTAAACAATATATATATATTGTACCTATATATTGATAGGCGGAAACCACGTAACCTGTGGTTTCGTGTACAGATGAGCGGAATGCCATCATGAGTATGGGTGAGAAGCGATCCCAATTGCGAATTACATGTCCCAATCACCAATCGCATGTCCTTTAGTGCCCGATTGAAACGTTCCACCATGCCCTTCGACTGCGGCCTCAACGGAGTGTTCTGGTAAAATATCTCCTTTACCCAAGCTACCGTCTTTGTAATTCCTAGATGACCAGTAGTTCTACTGTCATGTAATTGTCGTCTCTTAAAGCCCTCGGCAAGACTGAGGACCAGCTGTAAGGACACAACACTCTCATCATCTGTCATCTAGCACCATATCCTTCAGTTCCTTCGCTATGTCATTCGATTCTGGCGGAAACACAATTGTCTCCTTCCACGAAGTCGATAATTCTCGACCAATCAGATCGCTGGAACCATCTGAATTATTTTATAAAAACATTTAAAAAATACACACTTTGGTTGCAAAACATGCTCTACGAATTAGTCGGACTTGAGCAGGATCATCTACAAATCTGGTTAGGTTACTTGTCGTTCAAGCTGGTCGAACCGCTTTTTATTATTTTGTGCTTTGTTATGTAAGGGTTGAGTAGCTAATTGTTTGACTTCCCTTGCAGTGGCTAGAAAAATCTCAAGCATCCCGGAGACTTCTGTTACTAATAAGGAAAGATAAAACTTCGGCAGACTGGCAATACTCCTCTGCCAACGCAAAATATTAATATTCATTCACTTAACAAGGCCCATAACCCATAAATGTTGACCAGGTAATCCGTATACGCCGTAGAATTTCGTAGAAAGAAGAACGAAGTTTTTATACATTGACAAGTTTATAATCTCTGTTTCCCTTCGATCCTGGGTTTACAGCATTTATTCCTTCACCTTGGGGTCCTGGAACCATCGACCTCATTTGCACTTCAACCGCCTCATGAGACCTGGCAATCTCCTGGACATCCTTCAATTGAGCGTTCCTTTTCTCTAGAAATTTTCTCCGCAGTCTGACGTTGGAGCATTTCTCGATTACCTGATCCCGTATTGCTTCATCCACGTCATGAAAGTCGCAGGTTTTTGCCTTTTGTCTAAGGCGATACACAAACTGGTCGACTGTCTCAGTAGTAAAGTATGCACCGAATTCCCCTTTTTTGAGGGGGAATACCAATTAGCGAGGGGGAATATATAATGAGCTTCATGACGACATGATCTATGTTTAGCTTTTTCCGGTCACGTCAGAGTCACGTCAGGAATGTTGAGGCGGATGTCATGTCAGAGTCACGTCAGGAATGTGAAGAATGTAGGGTATCAGGTTACATTTACTTTGTGGTGCTAGACCACTAGGGGTATCATGTTACCTACAGTTATGAGGATATACGCCACTAGGGGTATCAGGTTTCATATACTTTGTGGCGCTAGGCCACTAGGGGCATCAGGTTACTTATAGTTATGTGGCGCTAGGCTACTAGGGGTATCAGGTTACCTATGGTATGTGGCGCTAGGGGTATCAGGTTACTTGTAGGTATGTGGATATACGCTAGCACTAGCAATGGCATTCTACACTAGCAAACCGATTATAGACTAGCATTATCGATTGATTATCGATTTGGTAATGACGTTAAAGGCTATTTTAGTGACAAAAAGCACATATTATCGATTACATTGTCCCTTATTACATAAGATTCTATTACATAACATACTACCACTAGCGGTAATTAGATATACGCCTTATTCCGATTTATACATTGCTTACAAGTCTAAAGTTTGTTTACTAGTATCTTTTATTTAATTTTATATGGAGAAGAACGGCGAGAACGCAACCGATAGCGTCTCAGGGTCGATTTTAGATACGGTCCGTCTTTGTCGGCATCGTCATCTAAATAGTTCTTTAAGATATTTTTTTTCAATTTTGGCTTCATTAGGGTGATAGCCACTGAAGGTGACGGTGTCAAAGTCGGTTCTTGAACTGTCGGTGTCGGCGGAACAAAGGATGTCTTTGGAGATTCTACCACCTTTGCCGAATAGGGTATTGTGGCTGGCTCGGTTGATGATAACGGGATACTTAGGGGAGTAGTGTGGGTAGGTGTTGTTACTGGAGGTTCTACAACCACTGGAGGGTCACTGAAGTCAACAAACAGGTATCCAAAAGGTTTCCTGACGGCCTCATAATACTTCTCAAGGAAATAATGCGTGTTGCGTGGGTACATTTGTTTGGCCAACGTCATCACTTGCAATTGGTCTCTCGGGTTCTTGAATAGGACCAAGTAGTGGCTGTTTAAGGATATGTTTCGATTGACTTTCCCTTGGTGAAATAGGTTTTGTAGGATATAAATCACTGACAGATTTCTGTGATAGGATCCCTTTGTGAATAAGTTTGCAATCCTGTTGTCATTCCCGGTTTCAATCATCTGATCGTCAATGACAATGAGGTTTCGGATATGCACGTCAAAGTACGAGTCTTGCTCAATGTTACTTGGAATTCCTTTTACGAATTCTATTTGTGGCATAGACACGGCTAAAGCGGTGTAGGCTGGTTGCCACTGAGCATAGCACCAGACTATGCGTTTGGGTGGGGTGATTGTTTTTGTGCATGCTCCAGTAGTTTCTTTACCCAAAGGATGTTTCCACTTCCGGTCATTCCCGCGACCATACAGGTAAAAGGATGCTGGAGTTGAAAGGGACCCCAATCAGAGGACTTGCTTAATACATGACCCACTGGAAGAAAGTTTGTCATTTTGTGTGGCGTTGAAGGTTATCACTTCTGGTAAAATCTTTTCCACACTGTACCTCCTCCTCACTACCTCCTCCTTAGTCCCTCCCCCTTCTCAAGTCACGTTTCGGGAACAATTCATTTGTGGTTGGCTTTTACCATGAAACGTTCACTGGACTCAGATAGCGATATGTCAAGCGATGATGAGGGTGAGCAAGAGGAGACAAAAGATGAACCAAAAGAAGACCTGTTGAGTCAGATTTCAAATGCTGTTTCCTATCAAGATGCCCGAGACCTTCTGCACAGTATAGCCACCTGTAAAGATATTTGGTTTTGGTCGCCTAACGGGGATGATTCGTCTTAAGCGAAGAATTCTAAACACAGTTAGTGTTGATCTTGTAGAGTTTGTATTACTACTTTTCAACGAAGATATTTCACCTCCAAAAGGATTAAAGTATTTTCTGGAGGGAATGGCAGAATTAGGAGTTGATAATAGATTGATCCGTAACAAAGCAGCTTTGAACGATGTAGTTACCTATGAAAGGAGGGAGACACAAAGAGAGCAGTCTAGCGACAATGAATCTGACGGTGATAATGAGAATGATGAAGAAACTGACAAGTCTAGAGACGATGAGGAAGCGGAGCAATCCAGTGACGACGGAAAGAGTCAAGAGGGAGATGGAGTCGCGGACGACATTGAAAAGAAAGTCGATGGTTTATGCAGTCATTGTGAAGGGAACAATTCTTATCGATATTGCTGCGTGTGGAAATTGCTTGGGGCAAGATAAAATGTCCGGGCGTTACGAAAAAGGCAAACCCTACCAATGCCCAGTTTGTCAAAAGCAATCAGCCATGGGAAAAGCTTGGAAGGGGTCTTATGGCGGTGTTATGATTGCATGGCGGGCTCGTATTACAACAAGAAAAAGATGAGTGGAAAACTCTACCCCAAGTCAAGAATACTAGTGAACAATCTTTATACTTGTTAGCAATGTAATATATAGATTTAGCCACTGGCTAAAATCGGAGCTCCCGGTTACATATTTTTCTGTTAACGAGGCCAAAAGGTTGCCATTTTACATAGGCATAGTCTTGCACCGTCATACCACTCGACTAAACACTTGCACCCCCTTGCCACTTCCACCACACAAGTCTGGTTGTCTGAGGTGTATCCCTTCCTGAGATATGTTCTTTTTCTCTTGTGATGACGTCATCGATGTGGTAATACCACGTGACCATGCAGTTGCACCCCCCTTGCCACGTAGATAACTTCACCCAAGTTTGGTTGTCTGAAGTTCATCCCTTCCCGAGACATGTTCTTTTTCTCCTGTGATGACGTCATCGATGACGTCATACCACGTGACCGTGCAGTTGCACCCCCCTTGCCACTAGCACAACTTAACCAAAGTTTGGTTGACTGAGGTTTATCCCTTCCTGAGATATGTTCTTCTTCTCCTATGATGACGTCATCGATGACGTCATACCACGTGACCATACAGCTGCACCCCCATGCCACTTAGATAACTTCACCCAAGTTTGGTTGTCTGAGGTTCATCCCTTTCAGAGATATATTATTTTTCTATTTGATGACGTCATCGATGACGTCACGTCACGTGATCATGTTACAGCACCCCCGGTAGCACCGAGAAAATATCCCAAGTTTGGTTGTCTTAGCATGTTCCCTTGAAGAGAAATATTTTTTTTCTTAGTATACCACAGGGTTCCCATGAGTTTCCGCGTACGGCGGACGGACAGACGTACGGTATACCTTCAATACCAGGAAGAAACAAAAAAATTCATATCTCAAGAAGGGAACAACCTGTGGCAACCAAACTTGGACACATTCATCTTTTGGGCGATACCATTTCAACGCCCTAATCATTTGACTTAGCGCCGTCGATAACGTAAGCAAAATGAGCAAGAAAGCCCGTGACGTTTGAAGATCAACTCCATAGTTATGCTAGACGTTATTTCCTTAGGTGTGGTGCTCCGCTTGCGCGGGCCTTCGGCCCGCGCAGGAGCTCCGCTATAAATCGGAATAAAGCGTTTATTTAAATACCGCTAGTGGTAGTAGGTTATGTAATAGAATCTTATGTATTAAGGGACAATGTTAGTAATGGATAATAAAGAAATATGTATATATATTCAACTAGTCGTATGTGCTTTTTGTCACTAAAATAGCCTATAACGTCATTACCAAATCGTTAATCAATCGATAATGCTATTCTATAATTATAGCGGAGCTCCTTAGCGGCCGAAGGTACCTTAGCGGCCGAAGGTACCATAGGTATCGCAGGAAGAGTTCAATAGCTCAAAACAAAACTCAGGTATACGATCGACTTGATTTTTCATGGTTCAGCGGTATTCTCTGGTATCGCGGGCGCGTCCGTGCGTGTCTGCGCGCCCATACAACAGGGAACCCCGGAACCGTCTGTCATTTTTCTGCAGGACTCTGTCTGTACCTCTGTACAGAGTTTTTTTTTTTCTTCTAACTGTTAAAAAAATCGATGACGAGCCGAGAAAAATGAAGAGAGAACTTTAATATAGAAGAGCAGAAAGAAATTCGAGGAGACAGCTAGAAACAGAGACGGAAAGAAGCCGGGCAAATCATGAACCACCGCCAAAGAGCGCAAAGTGTAATAAACGACACAACACGCGACGGTTTTTACTCTTATCAAAAAGTGAAACGTTTGATATCAAGCTGACAAATCACGATTTTAGAAATGAGTTACCAGCGGGAAGAAGTTGAAACCGATGTCATGATTATGAAAAGAAACGGTTTGTCGAGGGAAAGAAGCGAAGCGATAGAGAAAAATACAGTACATATACAGGGAAGTCGAAAAAGAAGACAGAGGAAGAGCTAGCAGCTTTAGCGCGCGCGAGAAGACGCACAACGACCAGAAACCCATTTTCAAGGTAGGTACTTGAACTTTGTAGCTAGAGTATAAAGAAGGCATTCAGTAGTAATCATCTTTTATCTATCGCAAACTTTCATTCGAGTTTTTTCCGCGCTTTTGCGGCTGTCTTTCAATCGATTCGCTATTTGAAAAAGATGAAAGTTGAATCCAACGATCGTGCCACGAGTGGCCGCTCGGGAGATTAGTCGTTTTTACACGCTCATCCATTGTGGTTTAAGCTTTTTTTTCCTGAATTGCAATCAGAATATCGTATTTTCTAGTGATTTAGATATCGTTAGAGCTGACAACTGCCGTGGCTGTGTTAATACTTTTGGCGGGAGACTCGGGAGAAAGTCATGTAAGAAAAGAAGTGTCACGCAAAGCAGCCATCTTGATCTCGCGAGCTTGGTCACCCCTCCTCGGCCATCGTAGAAAGGTAATCTCCAAGGGACTCCAAACTTCAGATTTAGATAATGGTACAATGATTCTTGAATTTGCCAATGTATTTAAGCTTTTTATTCTTGAATTTGAGACATTTTCGACCTCTCAATTTGGTTCGGCTACAACGAGTTTTCAGGAGAGAGAAAGACGGATTGATCAACGAGGGCCGATTATAAAACTTTTGTGTTTAATTTAATTTTGTAGAAATTCCCAAGATGTATTCCTGACTGTAGGGGATGCTTCACGGAGTATTTCACATACGACAGGCAAGTGGAGATATATCTAGTAATAATTAGAGCAGATTTCACATGACTGTCAAGACTTGTTATGTAATTGCGATTGCTTTGCGTTCTCATTGGCTACTCGTTTTTCTCAGCCAATCAAATTCTGTAGTAAATACAATTGTGTAATTACGTAGTAATTGATTCGGCTTGCAATTGGCTAAGAAAAAAGTCATTTAGGAGCAAGTCGTGATTTCTCTCGATTCTGATTGGCTAGTGATTGCTCGATGCAATTGTTTTCACGACAGTCATGTGAAAACCGCTCTATTGCTCTCTGTCAATTTATGCACTGGCGTTTTGGTTTTAGTCCTGTCCGATAGTGTCAGAAGGCATGAACTTTAGAAGTGGAAATATAGATGTTGCTCAACATAGATACAGTTCTGTCATAGTCTATAGTTAAAAATATTGCTTGAAGTTTTGACAGGCCCCTGAAATAGATTTCATAACATGTGGCATTGCCTGTATCACAAGGCAATCCGCATTTGACTTTTCAATAATAATGATATTATCTAACTTGCCTTCCAATAGAAGACCACTATGTGAGGGTCCCTAATATGCTCTGGATCATCTGCATTCCAAAAGCTGGAAATGCATATTCACCAATTTGGGAATCTGGCCCAATTGGGCCAGATTGGTCCAATTGGTTGCTCAATTGGTTGCTATCAAAGCGGTATTTTAATAATCATGAAAAGGTTTCAAAATAAACCACCTTTCCACTAATTGCGGCACAACTTTGCTTGAAATTTGTTTGCACTTGGGTAGCCATACTCTGAAATATGTACATACCCTATCAGCGACCAAACAAGGGAAAAACAATACCCTACCATCCCTACCGTAGACCTCAGGAGCCCAAAAACCATACCCTATAGGGTGGAGCATACCTGTATACCATATATGTGGGAGTCCCCCCCCTCACCGGATTCAAGGTTGTAGATTTCTTTGTTAATTGTTATCACTTTTTGTGAATGGGATACACAGATGCCTTGGATGTACTAAAAATACATGTAAGATGTATGTTTTTTATTATTATGTATAAATAAATAAATGAATATTATACATTCAACATATTTTCTCACTTCGGATTAGTTGAGCATCGCCAGCAAATTCTTGATGTTTTTAAGGCAAGCGATTTATGCCATCGGTGATGTCAAAGATTAGATAAGTGGAAAATTATTGCAAGCACGATATCATGTGCTTGTAGTCAGGATAGCAAACTGAGAGATGCCTGCTCATTCAACATTGTATGATATGGATAATATACGATCTTGGGGGTGTTATCCACATCAGCCTTTGGCCTCAATGGATAACACCCCCTCCATCTGAATAATTATCCATATATAATTGCTAAGCGTAATGGTTACATCCAATCACCTTTTACAAAGTTTTTGTTTATGAATTATCTAGATATTTTTATTGAACTATTTTTTTATCAATCTACCCAGGCAACCATGAATGAGACGCGCAAGAATTTCATTTAGTTTATTTTTGGTTCCCAAAATATGGAATCAGAGCATCCAGAGGACTCCTCACAAAGTGTTCTTCTATTGGCAGGCAAGTAGATAATATTTTTCATTATTATTGAAAAAAATCAATAGTGATAGGAGCGCCTGAGACAGGCATAAGATAATTGCGTTTGACATTATTCATAAATACTTGATTTGATGAACTCATTATTTTGGTGGCTCTTACAAAAACAATGGTACACTCCAGTATGTTCAGCTACTAACATGTCTAAGTATCAGTGTAGCTGTCAACTCACCCGCATTAGGCGGGTGTCAAAAGATTTTGAAGCCTGTCACCTGCATAATGTTTACAAAAATTTTCATACATTGTCACTCTCAGAATTTTTTATACATTTTCTCTATTTACTTGCCACATGAGGGAGAATCTCAAGATTTTTGACGAAGTTGGGTTGACAGGCATCAAGTATCCATAGCCATGCATGGTTTGCATAAGACTGGTAAATAAAAGATCTGTCTTCAAGGCTCATCAGACTTATTGGTTATTTTCTTTCAATTCCAGTGACACAACATGAGCAGCCAGAGGTGTCTTTTGGACAGACCATACCATGACACAAGTAAAACATATTTAGAGCAGTTTCCACATGGCTGTCGTGAGTAATTATAAATAACTTATGGTAATTGTGATTGGTTTGGTTGTGATTGGTCAAAAGCATGGTCTTTGATCGTTAAGCCAGTCAGATCGTGTAGAGAAAATAATTTACACAATTACTTGTAATTAAATCGCCCACAAAAAGGAGAGATTGTGAATCACCTCGCTCTCTGGTTGGTTAATTGTTGAATTTCTATTGCATTTGATAGGATAGTGAATTACTCATGAATTGTTTCACAGTAGTTATGTGAAAGCCGCGATACAGTGTATTTTACTATAAATACTTGTCAATAGAATCGGTAGGAGAGCATGTTGCTAAATGATGCGAATGTTGTAAACTACTTATTAAAAAATTTGGAGACGACATCGCTTCTAGTGTCCTCTGTTTTAAAAAATTTGGCTGAGAAACTTGATGTTTAATGAAAGTTGCTATGCAAATTAGTTAAACCACTAGTCATTGTATCAGGTTTACAACATGCTATGGTCCAGTGATTCTTATTGTTTTTCTATTGTGTTGTTTTATTAATTATTCATGAATTGTTTAAGCATGAAATAATTATAAACTTCTTGTGTTACTCAATTAAGCAATAAAAAGCGCACTCAATTAAGCAACAATAAACGCACTTTGGATGCTGGAGAAACACTTGAAATGTTTGAAACTCACTCGCCTACAGCTCGTAAGTTTCAAACTTTTCTCTTATTTTTCCAGCATCCCTCATGCGTTTCTCACATTATAAACCAATGGAAATCCGCTTTGTATTGCTTTTATAAAATAGCTTTGCATCTGCCGTGCGTTTATAATGTAAGAATGCGCAGCTCTCAACCAATGAGAGCGTGCGTACTAATGTATAATAGGTTTGGTTAAGTATGTGCTACACAATAGTGCATCAGGGAGGGGGGGGGGGGGGGGGGGGGGTAGTCACCTGTGTGGTCCAGTTGGTCTCAATCAAATGATAATTTTGCTAATTATTTAAAAAGTTCTAATATAGCTGTCTTTATTTATTACTAAGTGCGGGTAGCCATACTGTAATACATACCCATCAGAGACAAAAAAACTATACCCTACGGCAGACCTCCTAGCTGTAACCTTTCCTCTGTGTGCCTATGGCAGACCTCAGGAGCCCAAAAGACATACCCTATGTTTTTGTGGGTTGTCGAAATGGAGCTCGGAATTCCAGGGTGGGTGGTTGAAGTAGAGCTTGGAATTCCAGGGTTGGCACCCTTAAAATACGAAATTCCAGGGTGGTTAAGCGCAATTTCCACGGTGGTCATACGAAAATCACTGAAATTTCAGGGTGGGTGGTTCAAAATCCAGGGTGGGTAGCTGTGACTGGGGTACTCAACAGGGGAGGTGCAATTTTTTTTACGACTGCCCATTCCTTTATACTCGAGAAATATATTTCTTATTGACTGTTCAAGTTTTAGCTTATGCAATCCTGCTCTAAATTACATATACGTTTTAAGCTTGTAATCTAATTGTAGGATCCTAGATTTTGGAATGACACATTAATTTTTAGTAAAACCCATGAAATAACGTATTGCACTTTTCCATTCACATGGAAAAAATGTGTAACCGGGAGCTCCGCTTTTAGCCAGTGGCTAAATCTATATATTAGAATGCCATTGATAGTGCTAGCGTATATCCACATACCTACAAGTAACCTGATGCCCCTAGCGCCACATACTATAGGTAACCTGATACCCCCAGTAGCCTAGCGCCACATAACTATAAGTAACCTGATACCCCTAGCGCCACATACTAGGGTAACCTGATACTCCTAGTGGCGTATATCCACATAAGTATAGGTAACCTGATACCCCTAGTAGCGTATATCCACATTTATTATTCAGCACATCGATGCACTGCCCAAATATGGTCATTGCAACGCCAATAGCTGTCTTCTGTACATGACAGCTATCCTGCGATATCCGTATCTGAGGAAACTATGATGTTTTGAGCTCGTAAATAATACACAAAAGTCATTTTTTTGGGGGGTTTTGTGCTATCGATATGCTGAATAATAAAACCATTATCCTGCTCGATTTTGCAGAATATCGTCTGATTTAAGCCAACTCGGGACTTCGTCCCTCGTCGGCTAAGTATCAGACGATATTCTGCGCAATCTCGCAGGATAATGGTTAAATGTATAGGTAGCCTGATACCCTAGTGGCGTATATCCCCATAACTGTAGGTAACCTGATACCCCTAGTGGCCTAGCGCCACAAAGCATATGTAACCTGATACCCTACATTCTTCACATTTCTGACGTGACTCTGACATCACATCCACCTCAACATTCCTGACGTGACTCTGACGTGACCGGAAAAAGCTAAACATAGGTCATGTCGTCATCAAGCTCACTAGGTATTCCTCCTCACTAATTAGTATTCCCACCTAAAAAGGGTAATTTGGTACCCTTACGCACGAAGGGTAAATTAACGGAAGGTAGAAAATAAGTGTCCAATACAGTCAATGCATCGTATAACTCTTCGACTCTCCCTGGGTTCCAAAGTAAAGTATAAATCTTTGAAATCTTGTCCCGCGGTGTGCAGCAAGAGTGCTAGTTTCTGACCATCGTTCTTGACCCCTTTTGCCGTGAGATACAAATTGAAAGAACGCTTCCAGCGCCTCCAACCGACATCCAGTGTGTTTGGATCCTCTTTAGGATTAAAATTTGGAAGACTTTTAACCTCTGTGGAAACAATCGGTTTGACCGAACTCCCGGATTCCGAACTCGACTCTTCCTGTCCCATTTCCGCAAAAATAAACGGTTGTTGAACGCCTTTTACCAAAAAAAAACCCTCACCAGGTTCGTGAAATATTATCCTCGTCGCCAGTGTAGCATCTAACCACCGATGGGCAACAACCAAAGAACAATAGGCCAGATTCAAACAATCACGTTTACTTCCACTGCTCACAACACGGCCGCCTCTAAGGCATACCACCCCTTAATACATTGCGTGTACATTATACCAACTTACTTCCGGTGTATTAACTACAAGTGGCACTTTAATCATTTTATGGAAACACCTTTGGTTACAAGGTTCCATTAGCATTCTCGATGGTTTGTCTCATTTATCGCTCACAAAACTTTTCTTTTCAGTCACCAGGATGACAAAGCTCTAGAGATGTTGATTAATAAGCCCATGAGGAGCTTTACGCGAGTCCTATGACGTAAGCAGTTAACGCGATTATGGCTGGGGCGCCTGTTAATGGTATTTCAGTTACATCATTAAAGTGTCATGGCTTAAGTGATTTCTGTCGACCACTCGTCAAGTGATTTAATACTTTACATCTTGTTAATAAACAGTCAGATAGTTTTGTTGTTTCGGCGGCAAACTCGAGGGCATGTATACAAGACGAGTACGACCTATCTAGATAAGTCCGTCGAGGAAAACACACAGCTAACCTAAAGGGAAACGCTTGTATGCGTTTTCTAGTGCCGTTTGCACCGCAAAAGTTTCGTAACAGTAAGTATTTCAAAGAACGTTGCAGATATGAAGAAGTGTGCTTTGGTTAAACAGGTTAAAATTTAGTTACAGGGAAGCGGCGAGAGTGTTGAAAAACTACTGTGCATGGAGCGTTATTCCTTCTTGAACTGTTCGATTATGAAGTACCATGAAATGATAAGAGAGAGGATTGATCTTCACGAAGCCGTAGCACCGCTTGAGATACACCAGATAACATATTCCTGGCTGAATCGTGGCTGAAATGGCCGCGGAACGAAAACTATGGCTGGTTGAAAATCCCTGTCAAGGCGACGGCAATGAAAGCCGTGAGCGATGTTTGCAAGCGATTAGTGCATGGATAAGGCTCGCTTGAGAAATCCTTAGAATGCAATCCTTTCGGCGCGGGACTAGAGGACAACAGGAGGCGAAGGAAATCATTTACCACACAACAAAAGTAGTACTTAACAGCGAAGAGAACGCAGAAATGCGGTAAGATCATTCTATGGCAATACAGAAAACCAGAAACGTTTTGATACGAAAAGCACAAAACTGCCACAAACGGATGGTTTCTAGTTTCAATTCAAGTAAAATTTTGCTACAATTTAATGATCATTTTTTCACATTACAAATTACATTTGGCTGTTTCTGTTTATAGTGTACAGTGGTTTTCACATTGCAGGGCCCACCTGGGTATTTATTTACCTGTCGGGTTCTGTCCTAGTTTTTCACATACAAGAGTCATAGTTTTCACATTTCACGCTAATTACAGGGCCCACCTGGGTATTCATTTAACTGTCGGGTTCTGTCCTAGATTTTCATATACAAGAGTCATAGTTTTCACAATTCACGCTGATCACAGGGCAAACCTGGGTATTCATTTACCTGTCGGGTTCTGTCCTAGATTTTTACATACAAGAGTCATAGTTTTTACATTTCACGCTACTTTACAGGGCCGACCTGGGTATTTATTTACCTGTCGGTTTCTGTCCTAGTTTTTCACATACAAGAGTCATAGTTTTCACATTTCACGCCAATATTACAGGGCCCACCTGGGTATTTATTTACCTGTCGGTTTCTGTCCTAGTTTTTCACATACAAGATTCATAGTTTTCACATTTCACGCCAATATTACAGGGCCCACCTGGGTATTTATTTACCTGTCGGTTTCTGTCCTAGTTTTTCACATACAAGAGTCATAGTTTTCACATTTCACGCCAATATTACAGTGCCCACCTGGGTATTCATTTACCTGTCGGGTTCGGTCCTAGTTTTCACATATAAGAGTCATAGTTTTTACATTTCACGCTAATTACAGGGCCGACCTGGGTATTTATTTACCTGTCGGTTTCTGTCCTAGTTTTTCTTATACAACAGTCATAGTTTTCACATTTCACGCTAATTACAGGGCCCACCTGGGTATTCATTTCCCTGTCGGGTTCTGTCCTAGTTTTCACATATAAGAGTCATAGTTTTTACATTTCACGCTAATTACAGGGCCGACCTGGGTATTCATTTACGTGTCGGTTTCTGTCCTAGTTTTTCTTATACAACAGTCATAGTTTTCACATTTCACGCTAATTACAGGGCCCACCTGGGTATTCATTTCCCTGTCGGGTTCTGTCCTAGTTTTTCACATACAAGAGTCATAGTTTTTACATTTCACGCTAATTACAGGGCCCACCTGGGTATTTATTTACCTGTCGGTTTCTGTCCTAGTTTTTCTTATACAACAGTCATAGTTTTCACATTTCACGCTAATTACAGGGCCCACCTGGGTATTCATTTCCCTGTCGGGTTCTGTCCTAGTTTTTCACATACAAGAGTCATAGTTTTTACATTTCACGCTAATTACAGGGCCCACCTGGGTATTTATTTACCTGTCGATTTCTGTCCTAGTTTTTCTTATACAAGAGTCATAGTTTTCACATTTCACGCTAATTACAGGGCCCACCTGGGTATTTATTTACCTGTCGGTTTCTGTCCTAGTTTTTCACATACAAGAGTCATAGTTTTCACATTTCACGCCAATATTACAGGGCCCACCTGGGTATTTATTTACCTGTCGGTTTCTGTCCTAGTTTTTCACATACAAGAGTCATAGTTTTCACATTTCACGCTGATGACAGGGCCGACCTGGGTATTCATTTACCTGTCGGTTTCTGTCCTAGTTTTTCACATATAAGAGTCATAGTTTTTACATTACACGCTGATCACAGGGCCCACCTGGGTATTCATTTACCTGTCGGGTTCTGTCCTAGTTTTTCACATATAAGAGTCATAGTTTTCACATTACACGCTGATCACAGGGCCCACCTGGGTATTCATTTACCTGTCGGGTTCTGTCCTAGTTTTTCACATACAAGAGTCATAGTTTTCACATTTAACGCCAATTACAGGGCCGACCTGGGTATTTATTTACCTGTCGGGTTCTGTCCTAGTTTTTCACATACAAGAGTCATAGTTTTCACATTTAACGCCAATTACAGGGCCGACCTGGGTATTTATTTACCTGTCGGGATCTGTCCCAGTTTTCACGTGGTCCTAGTTTATATTACAGGGCCTACATGGTTATTTTATTTACATGTCGGTAATACTAAATTTCCTATAACTATTACAACTTAGTGACCATTCTTTACTTCCATAGAATTATAGAGGGATGCAGGTTATAGTGGATATGGAACCTCAATCTTATTCTATAGTTGTCAATATTGTTGCTCATGATTCTCGTTTGTTTTCAAAACCGGGAGGCACAAAAGTTGAAACAGGAAGGTTGTTGCTTGTTTCATACTAGTAGCTGAAGCGCATACACTGTTGGCTGCACGGCCTGTTTATTTATCATTACTTCGCGCCGTTATAGGAAATATTATACTTGAACCAAGAGGAATAGTTACAATTGTAGGATGTTTTTTCTGTATCGTAAACGGGGCTTAAAAAATGTAAACAAAGTATATAATGAATTCCGCGCTATTCATATGGGACTGGGAATGAATGTTTCTATGAATCTATAACGATGTTCGATTTCCAAAGTGCGCTTTTTACCATGAAATTAATCGGTTAGCAAGGTATTTTGTTGCTTGGTCATGGTGTTCTGAGCGCGGTATTTTGATTCACGCAGCAATAGCTAACCTAAAGCGGGTTGCGAAACTGCCGAGGTATTTTATTGGATTAAGTCGGCGTTCTGACAGAATCTGCTCACACGCAGTAGTGTGATCTCCCGCAGGTTAGGGCAAAATATTTTCCCTAACCTGTGGGGTGCCACTTTTTCGAGTCGCGTTAAGCTCCTCATGGTGTCACTTCTCTCTTAGAAATTTCCGGAATTCTTTAGACTATTCTACTGGTATGAGCAGTATTTTTAATGCTCTCGTGCTGAAATGTTTAAAAGGTTTCCCGAAAAAAAAAACATGTTCCTTGATTTCAAATTATATCTATTTAACAAATTCCTTTTATAAAAGACGTTATCTATTTTCAAATCACTGTCAACCCGTGCAATCTGATTGGCTTACAGCAGTGCGATTTATTCCCAAATCGCATCCTTTTGAGTCTAAATCGCATCTTTTTCTCAGCCAATCAAAATGAAGCACCAAAATCAATCAGCCAATCAGATTTCAGGGTTAAAAAACACTGACCAATCAGATTACAGAAAATTAATGGCAGGAAAACCATCTTCCTGCATTTTTTGGGGGAAATTCTCCCCTTTCTTCTCTTTCTGCTTGAAAAGAAAAACAAGCAACAAAGACAAAACTATGCATAAAACTATGCATAAAATATTTACAGTACCTTTTTATCTGTCGATATCAGACAGTATGATATCAGTTTCGCGACAATATGTATGATTTTCAAGCGAATAATCTAGCACGTCTGGTGCAAAATTCCGGTCCCGAGTCCAAGAATCCGAGTCCACCGAGAAACAAAAACAGCAAATTCCACAAAATCAAAAGATGATGATTTTACATGCTTTCCGGTAGACAATGTGGTAGAAGAGCTGAAGTCCAAAGTGATCAATAAGAACACTTCCCAGTTAACACAAAGCTGGATGCAAGTGTTTCGCAAATTCACAGCTGATAGTGAAACGATGCCGCCATCTTGAAAATCACCTCTGCTAATATCTATCAAACGCCACTCTCTTCAAACATGAAGAACACTACCATCCACAGCCAGATGCAGCAAGCGATGAAATTTAGCAACACAGCTCATGGCTTCCAAGCATAATTTGCAGTCAAGTTTGTGTTTTTTATGCCATCACAAGTCAGCTTTCGCCCAGAAAAGTCAGTTCCATCGCAAAACTTCAATATTTCTACGTCTCCAACTCCACTCTTCCACTCCATCTCCAAGGCCGCACTAAAAGAGACGAGCATTCCCTCCTTGCGTCAGACAATAAAGATTACTTTGTTGAATTGTGTATGGTGTAATTTTAAACATGAGTGATCTCAACTCTGAATGAACTTTGCAGATTATGACTAATGGTGATCGAAATCGTTTTGCTTGTCACATGACAATTTCTGCATATAATGAGTTCGATTTGCATAAGTAGATATAACTGGCCGTTTCCAGCACAGTTTTGAAATTGTCAGGATTCCTGTGGTTTTTGTCACATGACATTAGACCTGTCAATCAAAATTGTGGGCGTGGCACCTGTCAATCAATTTTTTTAACCACACCTATCAATCAAATTTATTTAACCTCACCTGTCAATCAAATTTATTTAACATCACCTGTCAATCAAATTTATTTAACCTCACCTGTCAATCAAATTTATTTAACCTCACCTGTCAATCAAATTTATTTAACCTCACCTGTCAATCAAATTTATTTAACCTCACCTATCAATCAAATTTATTTAACCTCACCTGTCAATCAAATTTATTTAACCTCACCTGTCAATCAAATTTATTTAACCTCACCTGTCAATCAATTTTTTTAACCTCACCTGTCAATCAAACTTTAAAATCCAAAATGGTGGACAATCTTTAAAATCCAAAATGGTGGACAAACCTAAAACCTAAAACCTAAACCTAAACCTAGGTCCGTCGTTATACTAAAAAAACCTAAGTCCGTCGTTATACATAGCATCGGATACATAGCATCAGATACCTAAACTGGCACAGCTGTGCCGTGACGTCACCATACGGGTATTCCCCCTTGAAAACAGAGATTGTGGGCAAGCCTGGGCATGTTTAAGGTTGGGGAATACCCTAATATATTTTTTCTTGGGGTGTGTGACTTCTTCGGAAAAACAGGAAGTATTTTAATTCCTAGAAATGTAGACAGTTTATGATGTAATGGAACTTTCCCGCTGGTCTGTCTGAACTTGTTCTATTTTATTTGACTCATATGATCGTCATAAGATGTTTTAACCAATAAGAAACTTCCCCATAAATTATTTTTCTGATAAAATATCAGAAGTTTCAACATATATAAAATGACTTAAGGCTATAATTATTTAATATAATATAAAGAAATGACAGAAATTAAAAAACCTAGAAATTATTCCTTTGTTGGAAACAATCATAAGAATCGCCATTTGGTTAAAGCCATCAACTGTGAAACAAACGAGGGTAAATATTATAGAAGTCTATACGCTTGTACAGAGCACCTTGGAATTAACTCAGGCTTGATAAAAATGGCTTGTGAAGGGAAGAACCATGTTAAAAGTGGTATATCTAAGATCGACGGACAGAGATATAAATTTAAATATCTTGATACTATTCCTGAGGGTGTAGAAGTTTTAAAATCTCAAGGTAAGAAAAAGAAGGATAATAGTCAGAAATAATTTTACTTTTGACTACCATAATAATGGAATTAATAACAAAATATATACTGTGGTATAATACTATAATATATATATTAATTTCTATTTTATCGGAACATAAACCAAGCTATTCCAGCACTAGCTAAAGTTGTTATATACATAAGATTTTTCTCATGCGATGATATTGATGGTTTAATTTTTACCTTGCTATCAGGCTTTTCAATTGGTTTAATCACAGGCTTTTCAACCACTGTAGTATTATAAGGTAATTTTTTCTTGGGAGGTGTAAAATTATGTTTTATTCCCACTTGTTTCGTTTCTTGATTTATATTATTAACACCAAACCCCATATCATTTGTCGCTTTTAAAAGTTTGTTATTATATCCTGTTACACTCTCTGTATTTATAATTAGATTTGATGGTAGTAGCCAACACCAGGAGCTATTACTAGGTCAAGTCTAAGCCTAGCCTCTTGTACTGCTAATTGATATCTTTGAACTGATTCAACGATATTATTTTAATAATAATAATAATATAATAATAATAATAACGTGCTTATATAGCGCTTTATCCTCGCGGCTCAAAGCGCTTTACATTAATGGATAACTCATCCTATAAGAACCAGCTTTATAAACATGAGTGTGTGTTAGTATTGTGAGTTCTGTGACACTGAGGTTGGGCAACTTCCGACGGTCCTAGTGGTTCTTTAACGTCCCTCTGGTTCCGGTTAGTGTAGTGTATGTGAGAGACGGGGCCTACGGTTTAACGTCCTTATCCGAGAAGACGCGAAGGTCTAACCATTTGCAGATGTTAGAGCAAAGGCAGCACCTTCTCCTCAATTATTAGAAAAAGACCCTGAGTGTTGGCCCGGCCAGGGCACCTTGGCCAGGTTTGAACTCCCAACCTCCCGAACATAAGCCCGGCGCTCTACCACTGCGCTAACCGGTCGTCGGTTATTTTCAATAACAGAGCTCTCAAAAAGGGTCAAAAATCCTGTTGAGTCTCTTGAGCGGAGCCACTATTCCCAACTATCGATGATCTAGTGCTAACTTGAGAGCCAAGAACACAATATACGAAGGCTTCTACAGACCTGTTTAATCGGCCTAGTCCTGCCTTTGTAACACCATGACTTTGAATAGGTACGAATCAAGAATATTGCTTTCCACCATGAGTATTATTTCTGATAAAACGTACTAGCTTACCATTATCCCTAGTCCCTCCTTCATCCGAAAATAGATTTAATTTATCAGGCCATTTATTTGCCTCTGTATCATAAGCACGTATAACATGTACATTACGGTAACCTTCACCAGGATAGTCTAAAAAAATATCACCCAAGCCATGGTTACGCTCACCTTGATATTTAAAATTAGGGTTAGTAGGTAAACCAAATTCATGACATAGCCTTTGGAATACTACCTTGTTATAGGTGTTATTCGTTTGATCAAATACCATATCATCAGGTAATGCTCATATAATATTCTTCTAATCGTAAAATATACATGAAGTTTTATAAAACCGTATACCACAGGAGGGTATGATTTAGCTTCATGGATAGAAATTCCACATCCCGCCGTTGCAACCCAGCAAGCAAAATTTAACTGTTGAGGCCAGTAATTGTAATCAGGACCTTGTAACCATCTTCTTGACTGCTTAGCGGAGTGGAATGTTATAGTGGTCTCTTTGAAAATATCCCGCATATCAGCTGTGAATTTTTGCTTTTGTGATACGTAGATATCGAGATTTGTTAACAATGTGGAGATGTCTGACGCTGCTAATTCAAAGTCTATCGCAGGTATTGGGTACAATTTATTTGATAATTTCAAGCTATCAGGAAAAGACTTTTTGATTCCAAGGTCTGCATTTAATCTTTTCTTCCAGTCACTTGGTATATCAGTCATCCATGTTTGCCCTGTTAGATCATCATAACTCATAACTATAATCCTCTTATATTTCCAGTATATATATCCACCATAGTCATCAGAAACGAACTGAAACTTTGTTAAATCAGCTCTAGGATATCTCTTTTTGAATTCGTCTAGTAACATATATATAATATACATATCAATAGTTTATATCTTTTTCCTTTGTACATCGGATTTCATATATACATCCGTTATATGGTGTTCGGTCAAATGATATTTTTAGCGCACGTTCTTTGAAATCTCTTCTAACATCTCTTTTCGGATCTGTGTGCGGAGGTCTGATATATTGGGTCCTTCTTTTTTTTCATCATTAATGTATTTCACTCTAATATCCTTTTTCATATTATGGTATTTTGTTGCTTCGTTTATTATTAGTGTAAACTCTTCATCAGATATCTTATTATCAGAGAGAGCTTTTGAAATGATACCTTCCAGTGTGTTTACCTTTGCTCTTGCTAATTGTGATGTTTTTTCATGTTTAGATATCTTTTTCGATAATTTTATACCAGCTGTCGTGCTTATAACTCCGAATAAAGCTCCAATTCCCCCTATAGGTCCTCCGATAGAAGCTCCAAAGCCTGTTAGTGATAGAGCCAAAAGGAGTTCCTGATAGAATAACAGATGTTCCACCTGTTGACCAAACAACTATTTTTCTCAATCTGCTGTACTTTTTTTGCATATTCTCATAATGCTTGATTTCATTTTCAAGGTTTTGCAATACCTCACATGATTTTTGGAGTCTGAAGTTATCTCCATTCTCTACAGGTAATTGTGGATAAAGTTCGTTGTATTCCATATAATATATTATAATTGAGTTACTTTTAAATTGATTATAATCAGTTCACTTTTAAAATCTGGCTTTCGTCCTTTGATATCAAGTAGTTTTATTGTAAAATAATTTAACACAGTGTTGACAGAAACAGGAATGCTAGCATAGTCTTTGGATGGTATAATTGCTAATAGTGGGCTCATTGTTAGTTTTATCTCTGATCCAGTGTTTTGTGTATTTGTGTACGATTTATGTCTATCTAGAATATCACCAAATAACATCAGGGGTTTATCTGGTATCCATCTTATTGGATATAACTTACTTGGTAATATTTTTTCAGGAACACCTAACTTTTTTGCTAGTTGATCAGATAACAAGATATTAACCGTCTTATTTGAAAGAAAATTCTTTCCATGACTATCTATAATAATTCCGAACTTATTACCTGTCAGACCTTGAACAAAGGCCTGCTGTAATGTTAATAGAGTATAATCACCTACTGGAATAGTTTGTAATACCTCCTTCTCATTATTTCTAATTTCTTGTAAACATATAGATCTTCACTAAATCGTACCCAAGCTGTGGGACCATAATAGCTCAAAAGTTGTATATCCTTCACGTTTGATAAAGGAGGATCAAGATATACCCTAGTCTCTGGTGATCTCATCGCTATTGTTAAGATTGTTGTCATATGATACATATTATCGTTTAACTTTTATACGGCTTACCATATACATAACAACAGCTACAATCATTAACCAAGCATTTTTAGCTAGGAATGAAACCACTTCTCCAGCTGACTTGAATATAAATGACGCTATAGCACCTATCATGCCAGGTAGTAGTTCTCCAAGCTTTTTACCAATAGCTTTCAAACCGTTAGAAACACCCTTGGCAACAGTTGATAACCCCTTTGATAGGTTAGAGATGATTACTCCGATAGTAGTTCCCACGGCTAATACTACCGCTGTCACCGTAAAGCCATACTTCTTGAATATCCGTTTAACTCTATCTTTGAGAGACATCCCTTCTTCTAGTGCTTCATGCTCTTCCTGTAGTTCGGATATTCGACTTTCTTTTTCATCAATATCCTCCTGAATATGTTCAATCTCATGCTCTTGTTTTTGAATTTCCTCACGGATTGTAGGGGACTCTTTTTCACCTTTTAACATATTTATTTCATCTTTCAATATTTGTAACTTTTTTCTTTCAGCTCCTTGTTTTTTAGCTAATTGTAGAATTTCTCTTTTACTTTCTTCTTGTTTTTGTTCGTTTTCATCAACCCACGGCGATTTCGTGACATAAGAGGTTCAGTGAAAACTGATACACTTCTCCCAAACGGGATCCCCGAAATAGCCCGTAAAATTACGTATTCAGTGGTTTCTTTGTAAAGTACATGCGCGCAATGCAAATTAGCTAATTAAAAATGGCATAACAGGAAACTCTGGATTGTAGGCTTTCTTTTTACAATTAATTGATGATTAATTTGACGATTAATTTCACAAAATTGTCTCTTAAATATTCGAAATTTAGCCAAGGGGATCCGGTACTGGGATAGCGTGGGATTCACGGGATCTGTCTCTGTTACTGTTAAAAAAAGAGCTATTTCTGTTGAATTGGAACGGCAACTTCTCTGAAAGTCAACCGAATCTCACGTACGAAGCAAACAGAAGGAACTGACCAGAGGATGAAGTGATTTTTACTCAATGAATAGCCCTAATGTGGCCGTACGGTGGACTCGCTTAATATACATGTTTAGTATCGCTTGGTGAAGTCCCATCTGATCTTAAAACAGTCAAGAGAAGTCCTTGGGTTTGCGTAAGAGATGGCTAAACATATCTAAATTCGATCGGGTTATAAATCCGAGAGAGGGATCAGCGTACCAGGTCCTGAAGTTGTAAATTTATTTTGCGGTATTTTGCGAAGTTATTAGTCCACAGAGAAACTTGAGCCTGTCATACCGTGCGAGCGTATGACATGCGCTCGCAAAGGTCGATGGCCTAGCAGATGGGGTCTAGAATCGCTGTGACCATCTGTTCTATCGTTTTTCCTAGTTTAGCAACAAGCGTTTTCGGTAGCTTGGTGTTTACATCTCCCTCTTTGTTGAATAAATAATTCCACTTCATATTTCCTTTTTTAAGAGTAACAATAACTCTACCATCTTTTTCATCTCTACTATATAAAATTTCATCCCTATCAACATTATGAAATACCTCTTGTATCATTTCCAATGCTTCATTTTCCATTGTTATTGTATTTTGATCTTCCCCTAGAGCATCCACAATCGTCTTACTTATTTTTCTATTTAATTTTTTATCGATAAATAGAGGATGCCATACTGAGGCAGTTTTTGCTTTCACTTGTATCATACCTAACTCCCCTATTTTTGATAAAAATTTACTTGTATCAGCATTTGGAAATATATTTTTAATAATTCTATCAATATCTTCTTTTTCACTAACTTTTTCAATAATATATCGATCATAATTAATAAATGAGGTTTCAGCAGTACCACCATCATTCACCCAATCTGTGGATGTTGATGGTCTAGGTAACTCATACATGGGTATTTCCTCACCACCATCTTGGTCATGATTATCACCACGATTTAATAAAGGATCTGTATCTCTATAGCCTCTATCCATATTATATGATTTATATTATAAGTATAATTTTATATCCTGTGAAAATATTTTTTATGATTCCCTAGTGTTGTTCTTGTTTTGAATTTCCGCTTACAGAACTTGCATCTCATACGGACATCACACATGTAGTCGTTTATCTCCTTGATAAGTGAATCATAATCGTTGGAAACTATACACTTATAACCATTCTTCTCATATTGTTCTAAGAGTTCTGTTTGCTCATCAGATATATAACCATTACATTGTGGAGTCTTAAATCGATACACATGCCAGAGTAATGTTTGTGACAATTTTGTATTATAAGATCTGGTTGCCCTTTCATATATCCCTTTCGATAGGATGCTATGCGTTGGCTGACGTATCTTGATTCTCTCCTAGGCCAGGCGTTATGATTGCGTTTCGATAAAACCGTTTGATAAACCCAACAACTTTGGTATGTAGGTCGTATTCATTTTCTATTTTGAATGTTAGTGTCTTAGGGTTGTTAAACCTTCTGTAGTATCCATACTTTCTAATAGATGGGAGGACCTCCTCAACAACCCAATCCTGAAATTTCTCAGCAATTGGTAGTTTAGATCTCATAATTAATCGATATAATCCACTCTCATTGATAAAAATAGCGTGTTGTGGAATATCTTTTAGGGGGCCCTGTTTTGGGGCCCCTTAATGAGCTCACTTACCATGTTTTTATTCTTGTCTGGAACATGATTTTCCACAGCATTCCGTGGTTTTTCATACCCAAGAGCTGATGCAATATCTTTCCCTTTAAAGTAGATATTCTGCTTGCTATCAATATATGAACCAATAGCTAGATTTAGGTATTTATTTTCATAAATCTTTTCAGTTAGTGTCATTATTATATATTGAATAGCCTTTTTTCATTATACCTACCTCACCGATTCACTTACAAAAATTTAAAAGCAACATAGCCTACAGCTATCATACCACCCCCGACATATGCCATTTCATACTTTTTCTATGCAGATGATGGTTTATAATAATCACTAAACTGCGGGCTTTGCAAATGGATCTTTTGATTATGAGCTTCATTATACAATTTTAACGCCTCATCCGTTGATCTCATGTTATTGCTTGCGATTTGTTTATTCTTGTACCTTTCTGTTTGCCAATCTATGAGTTTTTGTCTATTTTCTTCAAATATTTCATAATCATGTTGATACTTTTCAACCGCTTTATCATGCCTGATCCGTTCTTCATCTACGTTATTTCCAGTAAGATATCTAGCTAAATAATTCCCACCGATGAAGCTTGTAGCATTTAACACCGCTCCTCCTATCATCAATGCAATAGTCGCCATTTATATTATAATATTTAAGCAATAGAGAACTTTTTCCGTGTCTACATACTCTGATGCAAACACGAGGGGAGGTTGGGAGAATTCGAGACAGTTATGCAGCCACGAGACCGAAGGTCGAGTGGCTGCATAACTAGTCGAGAATTCTCCCAACCTACCCGAGTGTTTGCATCAGAGTATGTAGACACTGGGAAAAAGTTCTCTATTGCTTTTATAAAATATCTTTCACTTTTTGAAGCGAAAGATTTAAAATGAATTTATTTCAACATTTTGTGTGAATATATAAATTCTCCTTACCGCACGACGGCCTGAACGGGCCAATCAGAGGGCGTGTTATATCGCATGTGTTCAAGTTTATCACTCAGTTGGCTGCAAGTTTTGCGAAGGGGAGGCGAGAGAAAACTGCTTTCTAAGAAACACTTGACGACTTTATTGACCTCTTCTATGGTGTTTATTGTAATTGAAGCATAAGTGAATGTCAATGAAGGGATGTACGGGTTAAGAATTGCAAAGCCAAAGGAATTTTCCGTACAACAATAGCCTTCGTGTTGACTTGAGCCTTTTGACGAGTTTTGGAAAGGCAAATTCGGCCGGCATCGAAAAAGCTGGATAGCAAAAAAAGCGTGTCTTGTTTCAATCTTCAAATCAAGCAAAATATTGAATACCAGACTGGAATGATACTATGGAGGCTTCAATTGTTGCTGATGGCATGAACGAATATTGAATTTTTGAAGCAAGTCAAAGTTTCGTCGACAGTGCCGTCGGTGTTTGCCGATCGCCGATCGCCGGTAAGAATTTCATGTTTTGTTAATACTCCAAATCTTGTTAACTTGCTAGCAAACGATTTCTTACCTACTCGGCTTGTGAAAGATCATCATTGAATAGGAAAGAAAGTGGAAATAAATTGTGATTTGTTCCATAATTTGGTCTTCATTTTTGGCTAGCCGATCGATTCGCCGAAAGTCTCCAAATTCAGAATTTTAGTTGGGTCGCTTTATAACTTGATTTGTGTTGTTTTTCTCCTCTTAGTACGAGCTTTATACTTTTAAAAAGTTCCCAGAAGTCAAAGAAATCGTTTCATAAAGGGAGGGAAGAGGATTTCGGAGGACAAAAATATCATGTAAGGTAAGAATTACTTATAATCGTACGAAAAGTTTTCACGGCGTTTGACTAAAAAAGTCGAAGACAAGCCAATAGCTAAAAAGAAAACAGCACTGCTTTTACAATTTCATTGCTTCAAGTGTTTGGATAAATTTTTGTCAAAATATGTAAAGAATGAAAAAAGAAGACAGCCCAAATATCGTCCCGGGCGTGACGTCACAACCGTGTTTATATACTCTCATATAAACACACCTGTCGACCAATGAGAGCGCGCGTACTATCTTAGTTATTTTATAAATATATATATTACACTTTTATACCGATTGCGGTAGAATCTTCTGAGCCTCTAGATAATCCTTGAGATACATACTAGCACCAATAACCAACACCCATTTACCATAGTTTGTTATATTTGAAGATGGATCTCCAATAAATTGCTCTTTCAAAGTTTTTCGACCGACCCAGCCTACACCAGCACACAACCCAACAATTACGGCTGAATCCATAAATTTTTTCACTACTTTGTTTTCAGTTGCCATATAATTATATCTATCATTCTACTTTTATATATATTATCATTCCATACCTATTTTCAGTATAGGAATTTTAGATTGTCTAACTATAGGTTTGTTATCTAAAATAGGTTCTTTCAATTCTATTTTATCGTTATCCTGCTTTCTCCATCTATAATATAAATCAAGAGTTGTAAGACTGATACCCACTACTGACATAATGGTAGTAAGTGAGATTTCTGGCCATGCTTTCTCTACAGATATTGTATTATCTTTTTTCATAGCTTCCTTAGCCTTTTTATGATATTCTGCTAAACGTTTACCAGCCAATACTTTTTTAGGATCCTTATGCTTTTTCTCTTGAGTAGCTTCTGGTTCCCTAGTAATTTGTTCAATATTTTCTGATTCTGTTGACATATATATTATATATTTAATAATATATATTTATATCAATTAGGATATTTCAAGAGATGCTTAACAGTTGCTTAACAGATGCTCAAGACTGCTCAAGAGGTTGCTCAAGAGGTTGTTTAACAGTTTCTTAACAGATGCTCAAGACTGCTCAAAAGTTTCAACAGGTTGCTCAAGAGTATTATTACTAAATTTGATATGTTTACCGATTTATATCAAAGCACTTGCAAGAGCTACCATCCGACCACCTTTTAGTACACAATAACCAGCATATTCGGAAAGCTCTTTTCTAATTAAATCATCATTTTGAAGATCGGTGCATAATTCTTTTTTATCATCTATAGGACATACATAGGAAATAACTTCTGATGCGCCTTGTAGCCCTGTATCAACCAAAGAATTAGTAACCTTATTTCCCATTACAACTTGATACCTATTATAATATTTTTCAACATCCTTGATTGATAGCCTCTTAACATCACCAAGAGACAAATCTACACCAGTGTATTCATATGTTGTTCCCAATACTGCAAGAATGCATAACGATTCCCTTTTTTCTTCAATCTCTTTTGTATCTACATCCTTCTTCTTAGTAGCTTTTAGCTTCTTATCCTTTTTTATAGGGGTTTCCTCAACATTATTCATATATTCTTCAACAATATCTGTCATTATATTTATTATAATCATATATTATTTAAATCATTTGAATTTAGAAGTTCAATATAGCAATTATAAGGATGCCTCATACACATACATATGCGTGAATATTTTTCTGATTTTAGTAATTTTATATAATTTTTCCTATCTTCAATATCAAGATCACCTCCATAATCATCGAATAATGCCTTCATGCTTACAATAGATGGATTATAGAATGATATCACACAAGCAACATTATCCCTGAATGCTTTTGCAATGGACGTAATCTGTTGAGTTAAAACCCATACTGATAGGCCTTCATGCCTACCGCTGAAGGCTAAATTTATAAACTTATTCGATTTTTGTTTAAGTTCCTTTGAAAAGGCGCAATCATCTAGTATTATCAACGTATTTGTATCAGTAAATAACTCCTTACAATAAGATAAAATTTCGTTAATTTCATCAACTGAATCCACATCTGGCGAAATAGCAATAAATCTCCCATCTCCTTGTGCAAATCCATGATATGTTTTATTATTTGCATAAGTTGGACAAATAAGCACTATATATTCGAACTTGTATTTAAATGGACCTCTAAGCTGTTGTAATAGGTACATTGATTTTCCGCAATTTGTTGGTCCTGAAATCAAACAGTGAAACGGTAATTTACCCACTAACTCTTCCATATACTATTTCTAATAGCGGAGCTCCCGCGGGCGCCGAAGGCGCCCGCGAGCGGAGCCCCATAGCTACATGCAGGAGAAAAAGGAACAAAAAAAAGTGTATATGCATCCAACGATTCTGTCATGGACTTCCGGTTTGTGCGTTCGTTCGTCCGTTCGTTCGTTCGTCCGGAATGACGTCATCGAAGCTAGAAAAATCAATATCTCAAGAAGGCAACATCGATAGGTGACCAAACTTGGGTAAAGTTGTTTTGGAGGTAAGGGGGTGCACCACCAAGGTCATGTGACATGACGTCATCGATGACGTCATCGAAACTAGAAAAGTCAATATCTCAAGAAGGTAACATCGCTAGGTGACCAAACTTGGGTAAAGTTATTTTGGAGGCAAGGGGAGTGCACCACCAAGGTCACGTGACATGACGTCATCGATGACTTCATCAAAACTAGAAAAGTCAATATCTCAAGAAGGCAACATCGCTAGGTGACCAAACTTGGGTAAAAATATTTTGGAGGTAAGGGGGATGCACCACCAAGGTCACGTGACATGACGTCATCGATGACGTCATCAAAAGTATAAAATTCAATATCTCAAGAAGGCAATATCGCTAGGTGACCAAACTTGGTAAAGTTATTTTGGAGGCAAGGGGAGTGCACCACCAAGAACACGTGACATGACGTCATCGATGACGTCATCAAAACTAGAGAAGTCTGTATCTCGAGAACGCAACATTGCTAGGTGACCAAACTTGCGTTAAGTTATTTTGGACGCAAGGGGGGTGCACTACCAAGGTCACGTGACATGACGTCATCGATGACGTCATCAAAACTAGAAATGTCAATATCTCAAGAAGGTAACATCGCTAGGTGAACAAACTTGGGTACAGTCGAGAAAACATCCGGAGTATGTGGGTATGGAGCTCTTTGAAATGCAACATAAAAAAATCTGAATTTGCAAGTATGGCAATGTTTTCTGTGGCAAGTGACGTCGCGACACGTCACATGATTAATCTTTTGCAGGACTTATAATTTTCCCAAGCAACGGCCCAACAAGATAGGTAAACGCACCCTTTTATAAAAATATATAACCGGGAGCTCCGCTTTTAGCCAGTGGCTAAATCTATATATTACATTATACTCTTAAGATTGTTTCCCATGATTTCCATCAGAGCGTCGGCGCTCACATACATGTAACAGGTAATAGTACCAGAACCTGAAGCTGTTCTTTTCATCTCTAGGTGGACTCCATCTCCTGTATTAGACAGGTGCAAACCGTTACCATATATGTTCGTAGGTCTATCCACAATGCAAATTTATCATTATAAAAATCCTTGATTGTTATATTATCACTGACTCCAAACCGTTTAACAACTGCATCATAAAAATCTGAGGTCTCCATACCTTTGCTATATAAACGATTTGGTACACCATCGATGTTAATTTTAACACTTGTAATACTTGGGTTTACAAAACTTTCACTGTCCCTAGCGCCTGCAGAATAAGGTGTTGTAAACATCATTCAATATACTGTCTGTCCCTTTGGTAATCGTGAACGTCTTATGAAGGTGTATATTTTCATAATAGAACCCCTTCCCAACTGTATAAGAGCTTTTTACCTCATTCGCAAGGTAATCACTTGAAATGCTCTGGTATTCTAACTCAAGGTTGGAAATACCATATGTATACGGTTTTGTTTTATCGCTCGTGATTACAAGGTCTTTTGAGTCTGGAAGTGTCATCTCAAAAATGAAACTCTGATCTAGCGCCTTTGGATAGAATACTCCATGATTGGTTTTAATTGGATGCTCTAGAGGGAGTCTATATTTAGTGTTATATACTGCTGCTAATGATACTTCTGACGCATCTGTACTCACTTTATCACCAGCACCAGCTCTTAGTTTATGCATGTTGACACTGGAAATTCCCTGTTTGATTCTATTTTCTCTTTCCTTTTTGCTAAGATGAAGATCGCTATATATTTTATATAAATCATACCTATCAGTATCCTGCACTGTCTCTCCACCAAAATGTATTTTATTTCGTGATTTCAAACATGCTGTCAAATTGTTGACAAATCTGTTATTAGCATGCTTATCCGTATCAGTTAGAGCAATGTTAAACGTTAGCGCTATGCTATTTGGAGTAATAACCACATTGTCTGCTAGCTTAGGAATGTGAACATATAATGTCTCCATTGGTAAGGCTTTGTTTGGATTCATCGTCACACAGTTCAAGCATGTCTCAGCTTTCAATCCAAAAGACTGCTTATACTCTCTATTTGGATCTATCGTATTTGATATTGATGTCACATAAATAATAAATAGTATTATACTTTTATATAATAATGGAGAAAATATATTACTCAACTGAGGGTTATTGGAAAGGTAATTCAGCTGTTGGAAAATTAGCTGAGAGAGCAAAAGTTAGCGAATCGGTTGCTAAGCAATGGCTTCAGAAGCAGGCAATATGGCAAATATATCTACCTAAGCCTGATTATATTCCTAGACCATATTGGACTATTGATAAACCAAATCAGATACACCAAGCGGACTTATTATTTCTTCCACATGATACTATCAGACGAAAGACTTATAAGTACGCATTAGTAGTTATTGATATAGCAACAAGATACAAAGATGCTGAGCCACTAACATCCAAAGAGTCAAATGAGGTATCCAAAGCTTTCACAAAGATATACTCAAGAAAGTTAAAATACCCAGAGACAATAATTGTTGACCCAGGAAGAGAGTTTATGGGGCAAGTTACAACATTGATGAAAAAACATAATGTGACTATTCAACGGTCAGAAGCTAATAACCATAGAGCTCAAGCCTTTGTAGAACGTGCTAATAGAACATTATCAGAAAAACTATTTAGTCATCAGTATGCACAAGAAATGATTACTGAGGATCGTTCAAGAGAATTGGTCAAACGTTTGCCAGCTGTTTTGAAATCAATAAATAATGAAAAGATACGAATAACTGGTAAAAAACCTATAAATGGAATAAAAATGGAAGAAGTGGAATTAAATGAAATGGAATATAAACGTCCTGTTGGACTGGATGAAAAACGATTACCACAAGGTGTAAAAGTTAGATACCTATACGCTGATGGTGAACAAGAAGGTGGAGATAAGCGTCGTGCCACTGATCCTATATACTCAATAGATACGTATGATATATCAAGAGCTGTTGTATCAGCTGGTCAACCTGTTTTATATTACCTCTCTAATGGCGCGCCAAACCGATCGTTTGTTAGAGAGGAATTACAGGTTATTCCAACTGATACTCAGCTACCTCCTGCTAGTGTTTTGAAATAATTTTTTATAACAACTTTTGTATAGTGCTTTAAAATAGTTTGCTTGACTTCTTGGGTTTGACAATTTTTGAGATGCTATTCTATCATAATTATCTATCCCACCGTGATATCGTCTAATAAAATCTTCTTTTTCATGATCATACATGTATTCATCAATATTCTTATAACCTATAGCTTCCGTATTAATATCATCGCTTAGAATATTCCGTTTGTCATCATCCCGTGATAGTGCAACTTTGTTTACCGTTTCTGTGTATATCTGATGCTTATGACTCCTGATAACATTCATCTTTCTCATAGTTTGGCTACCTTCAAATAAGCAATTTTTATAATCATCGAAGGTTATTGATGATTTAACAACTGAT
Source organism: Scolanthus callimorphus (assembly GCA_033964015.1). Lineage (NCBI taxonomy): Eukaryota > Metazoa > Cnidaria > Anthozoa > Actiniaria > Edwardsiidae > Scolanthus > Scolanthus callimorphus. The sequence goes on along the minus strand of CM066912.1, from coordinate 5,717,587 downwards.
CGTTTAATACCTTTGCATCTTTTTCCAGTCTCTTCATCATCTGTGTTATATGCATATAGTTTAGCTCTCAAGCCTACGAATTCTGTTATTTCTACTTCTGCTGATTCATCTTTAAACATACCGATTACTTTTTTATTAACTCTATCCCTGATTCCTGGATGATCTTGCGAATAGTTGCTTGTATCAAACCTTGTTGTAATATCATTCTCAATATCTTTGTAATAATCCTCTGTCTCAATTTCATACATTAAACTGTCGGTATCTGTAAATAAGAGATTTGCTTTGTTTCTATATTTTGGTTTGATATAATTGTAGTGAAAGTCATACATAAGGTTTTTAGATAGGTCTAAGATAGACATCCCCACGTATATTGGTTTCTTAAATATCAATTCTGTTTTTCCCATGTGAATGGCTACTAGGTTTTCTGAAAATATTGTTCGTCTCTTATAGTTTGGTTGGCATACTAATTTATTGGCTTGCTTTTCATCCGTCACCAGCCTAATATCTTGCCTATTCCTGATATTTTCCATGCATTTACCGAAAACAGAGTTGTTCATCAGTTTAAAAAAATCCTTTTCAAAATCATTTTTGGCTTTTGTTTGAAGATTAGTGTTGAGAGTAATATATTCCTCCAACCATTTAGACTCTTTAAATGTAATAGCTCTGTGGATTTTTCTTATTTTCAATCCAAGACTTTCATATAACTTAAGAGTCTCATGATGAAGCACATATTTTGTTTTATCACATAGGTTAGGAATAAGCTTCTCCACTTTATTAACCATTATTCTCTGAGGAGCAAGAGGGTACTCATTATGGAGATTATGTAGCTTAACAGGATATTTGAGATCCACCTCTAGTATACATGGAGTGTTTTTCCATTCCTTAATCTCAGTATTATCCATCCATCTGAAGCCGTGGGTTGGTAGTTTCCGACTCATAGCATAGCCATATACACTACTGGAGGGAAGCATGTGAAATGCATGTGAAATGCATGTGAAATACTGATGTGAAAAATTAGCTATTTCACATTACATTTCACATCATTACCATGTGAAATGATGATGTGAACACATGTGAAATGGATGTGAAAAGGGTGTGAAATTGGGGTTCTCCTTTTCACATCATCAACCATGTGAAATTGGTGTGAAATATGCTTGGCAATAAAGGTCAGGATATGTGAAATAACATGTGAAATCTGTCCCTATGTTCCCTTGTTCATGGGCAGCAGAATTAGGGGCCCCAAAATCTATGGTTAATAAAATGTTATCCGATATATTTTGGTACTGTTTCCCACAAAAATTAATTTGTTCTTGGATCTAACCATGTGAAAAATGATGTGAAGTTAGTGTGAAACACAAAAACATGGGAAATCAAGCATGTGAACTGATGATGTGAAATGGTGAGTGATCATGTGAAATGAGTGTGAAATATTGGGGTCATTTTCGGGATATTTTTCCATACATTTAACCAAATTTGATGAACAAAATAAATATGAAATATGCCTTAACTATCATTCAACCATCGTGGAGAATAAAAAATATATATTGCACCCAAAACGCCCACACATATACAGTGACCCGAAACGTGATATGCCAGTTCTCGGTTTCAGTAACTGGAGCTGTAAAAATGCAGTCGAAATTATAAACACGCTTTTATAACTGAAGCGGAATTCATAGCAAAAATCATGCAGAATGTAGGAGTTATCAGTGAATATTTGGCTCAAGTCATAAGGACAATGCTTATACAATTTCAGAGGTAAGATACTACTACATTGTTATAAGCTTAAAGCATAACATGATCAAATTTGCGGGCTTTTGCTAGCGCCAAGCTGATAAGGGCTGATAAAGCTAGTAGGCCGTAACTTCAAAACATAAAACTTTACAGAAGATAGCATGTGTTTTAATTGCAGGGATCAAACATACAGTCTCACACAGTTAACAAGACAAAAGGTAAATTTTCTAGTTAACATCTCAATCAATCTCGCGGTCTAAATTAATTTGACAAAGGGCGATCTTAACAAACAAGGTTTCATTAAGTAACTACTGATTCATTTTTGACTGTTAACTTTCATTACCGCCGCGGGCCGCTCGAAAGAGTATGTATGATATCGCGATTGTTACAGCACTTTAGCGAATCGAACCTGCAAGGTGAAATAAGCTGTCTGAGTTTTTAACAAACTGCTTTCTCCAAGATAAGTGCTTCTTTCCTTGATGTGTAAAGCCGTGCTATATATTATATTTGGCACAAGTCTTTAAGCTTAACTCACCTCAAACACTGAAGCAAAAGGCCTGGTTTTTCCTTGATATTACATCCTCAGGAAATTATATAAGTTACAAGTAGAAATTGCATACTGCCGATGATCAACTAAGTGTACCAAAGCATAACGTTTGCCAGAAAAGATACGTGCCATATTCAATAAACTCCAAAGATCGAACTGCTACAATGAACGTTGAAATAGGAGATGGGATTGATAAGCGCGCCTTTTTACACTTGAGCCAATCATGATACGTGATACAATCGACCAGGTTCCGCTCGCACAGTCACCTACCGATCGAGTATATTGTCAGTACGGATACCATTTCATTTTATAATAGCTAAAAAGGAAGATAATCATTGTATTCTTTCGGTGGCATGGATATTTTTCTTTTACAAAGCACAGTCCCTTAGTTTTTAGTTTTGCTTGAGCGACATTTTGGAATTTTTTAGCGGCTAACATACAAAAAAACTACTTGATGAGACAAATTTTATACTTCAGGATCGAGGTGATTGATATCTGACAAAAAAGAAATATAGTTTAAATAAATATTTTGAGAACAGTTCGGTTTAAAGTTTGTTCTTTTTCTAGAAAAAATTTCACAGTATTTTCACATGATGAAAACCATTTCACATTAATTTCACAGCATGTGAAATAAGATTTTGCTAAAGAAAAATATTTCACACTCATTTCACATCACTCGCCATTTCACATCATCAGTTCACATGCTTGATTTCACATGTTTTCGTGTTTCACACTAACTTCACATCCTTTTTCACATGGTTACCTCCAGTAGTGATAGATTGTTGCTGTCGAGGTATTTGATGAATGTTGACTTCTGTTTTTTATCAAATGATTTCATATATTTGTTATTGGCTTTCGAATATCGCTTTGAAATCAATGAAATACCCCACGAATGGCTTGTTCGATCATAAGTAGCATATCAGGGTCGCTCAACAGCTCGAGGTCCACATCTGTCTTTTTAAGCATTGCATCCCAAGACAAACCTGGGGCTGTGTAATAATGACATGGATCGAGTTTATAATTCCTCATACACACATCTCTGAATGTCTCAAACACATCTGCTAATAGAATAACATCACTTTGGAGGTATAAATCATGGTACTCCCGCATCGTTTTTATGTTAAATGTATTCCATACTTTTTGCGCATGTTTGTAATCATTGTCTGAGATATCCATATTATTCAACTTGTTATAGAATTCACATTGTGGAGGAAGGTATGTTTCACTCAATTTATCTAATGAGTTCATATAGTCATATGGATAGACCCCTTTTCTAAGCAATAAGTCCAGCTTCTTCCCTTCATAGAATATAGCTAGATTCTTGAACTGCCCTTTTTTGAGATTACCAACTAATGAATCCAAAGATGCCTGCATGAATTTGTAACTGTCTATGAACCTTATCTCTCGTCTTACAGTACAAGCTTTTCCATCTTTGTTTTCAAATCTAACAACTATTATCTCCTTTTTGAAACTGATATATTTCTCTTCATTGTTTGGGATACATTCTATTTTACCTTGTGTAACACCAAGGTTCTTGATAAACAGATGTGCGTCATAACCTGCTAAATTATGAAATATCACCGGTATATGCTTTGGTATTTTGTAATTCAGGTTGCAGTCATTATGACTAGCACCACGATATTTACCAGTCAGATGGTCATGGTCTAATATCTTAGACCCATCTAATTCATTACCACAGATATGACATTTGGTAGCTTTTTTATAGTCTGCATTATCCTTGTCAGTCATCTTAACCTTCTTGTTGTAATGGAATTTTGAATATATAGATTTGACTGTTTTTTCTATGGACTCTACAAAAAGTTTTCCTATATCCTCATCCTCAGACTTATATACCGTATATTTGAATATTTTCGGTTCATATGGGCTGTCATCATAGCATTTGACCATGTAACAATAGCCAGATGGTCTGTGCTTTTGGTATGGTTCGGTGTATGAGCTGTTTTCATTTGGAGAGCATGATGATATAGACTCTGTAAAGCATTCGATATCACTGTAGATAACAAAGGGAACCCGCATAGAGTGATTATAGTTCTTAAATGAGATTGTTGTACCTTGGGTTGGTAATTTTATTTTAACTGCATCGTGGTTCTTGCAATATTCAGAATGCTTGTTGAGACTCTTTTGTGTTTTAAACGAGCTGAGACATCGTTCGCAAAAATACCTAACATGCTCATTTTTTGTTACTTGAGATGATATTAGTCTGCTAAGATTTTTTATACAACAATAATGGTTAGTTTTATTATTCGAAATCATAAGCAGGTTAATTGTTTGTCCTCTGCTTTCATTTTCAGTAATTCTAATTGGATATACTTCATTTTTATACCCGTATACGTTTACCCCATATTTTGAATTATTCTTTTCAAAGATAGGTATCTTATCAACTTGCATAGGAAATGCAATACCCTCCCAGTTGAATTTTTCAGTGTTTGATTTCATAGCTTTTGAAATCCTTTGTGGGTTTCTCTCTGTTGGATATACAGCCGTTGTAACAGCCCACTTGAAACATTGATTATCCTCATTTTCTGGGTTAACAATAGCATTTTTCAACTTGAGCTTCTGTGGGAGCTCAATCCAAGATTTTGCTGTTATAGGCTGGTATTTATCAATGTGAATATCAAAGTTAGCCACTCTACTGAATATCCAGCCTGAGCCACTATCTTGGAAATTACTAACCTTTTCTAATATGACCCCTGTCAACGTTTTGTAAACATCACCTATATCCGTTGCTTGTGTAATAATCACTATATCAGTGTGGAAGTATCCATAGGTGTATACAAACTCGTTATTAGAGTCCTTTTTATAAAATTCAACCTCTAGAAGAAGCTTCAATTTAATCGGCTTTTGTTGCTGGTTAATCGTTTCAATAGCCATGCTCTTATATTTTTCTAGAAACATCTTAGGATCTATCTTATCCTCACCTTTGATTCTGTAAGATGATAAAAATCCTTTTAATGCTGTCTCTTTTTTCTGTATATTTGTTGGCTTATTCTTCAGCTTGTTATATATATCATTGACCGTCCTCTTCAATGCTTCCACACGGGTATTAACATGCTTCTTAACCTCTGGTGGAATATAGGATAGAATCCAGTCTGCGAATTCATTTAGTTTGCTTTGAACTGTCTCAGCGGTGGAAATTATTGCGTGTTGACCCACCGTTGATACAGCTTTTATTGGTTTTAAGATCGGTACATTGATCTCTGGCACTGCCTGATCCATAATATTATTTAACATTGTGTTATTAGTAAAAAGAGTTTTGCTCTTAAGTGTTTTTGTTAAAGACATTTTTTATAATATATATAAAAACTATTCTTTTAAGTCCTTTTATATATGTGGAAAAAAATATTAGGGTATTCCCCAACCTTAAACATGCCCAGGCTTGCCCACAATCTCTGTTTTCAAGGGGGAATACCCGTATGGTGACGTCACGGCACAGCTGTGCCAGTTTAGCTATCCGATGCTATGTATCCGATGCTATGTATAACGACGGACTTAGGTTTTTTTTAGTATAACGACGGACCTAGGTTTAGGTTAGGTTTTAGGTTTTAGGTTTGTCCACCATTTTGGATTTTAAAGATTGTCCACCATTTTGGATTTTAAAGTTTGATTGACAGGTGAGGTTAAAAAAATTGATTGACAGGTGAGGTTAAATAAATTTGATTGACAGGTGAGGTTAAATAAATTTGATTGACAGGTGAGGTTAAATAAATTTGATTGACAGGTGAGGTTAAATAAATTGATTGACAGGTGAGGTTTAATAAATTTGATTGACAGGTGAGGTTAAATAAATTTGATTGACAGGTGCCACGCCCACAATTTTGATTGACAGGTCTAAAGTCATGTGACAAAAACCACAGGAATCCTGACAATTTCAAAACTGTGCTGGAAACGGCCAGTTATAACTACTGCATACAATGTTATTGTGAGGCATTTCCGGTTTCGAAAATAAAATAGAATCCTCTGGGCCTCTAGACTGTGATTTCAAAATGGATATAATAAAGTGGTAATTGAACTTCGTGTCGCGCAATTTTGGTCTGAAATCACGCTACGCGCTCGTTTGATTTTGAAATCACGCATATGATTTCAGAACAAATTGCACTCCACTCAGTTCAATTAGCATTATTAACAATTTATTCGCCGAAGGCATTGTGAATAGTGGCCCCACTATTCACGGAGCCTGAGTAGACTCAGATAACTTAAGAGCGTCCGTCTGTAAATATCACCTATTGGCTTCAGAATGCAAAAATTCAAAATCGCGCAAATTTGGTCAGAAGTTAGGTCATTATGATCTATTCATGCTGTCCAACGTTCAGATCGATCTGATAAATACAGAGCGGGGGCGAAGAAGAAAGCCAGTTCATCGAATTAATTATCGATTTTTTCGCATTTTTCACCTACTTCGAAATATGGCCAAAAACTCTTCTAAATTGATCAGCACGTCAAACAATCGGTTAATATCCTTGTAGATAAGATAACAAGCTTTCGATTGAGTGGTTTTAAAACTCTTTCTGGTGAAAGATAAATATTTTAGCGATTTTTAAACATTTTTCCGTTTTTTCCTAAGGGCCAAACCGGGGGCTTATATCTCCGATGAGATCTGGAATTGTCGAACTTTGAAATATTGGCGAGGAAAAGCAATGTTCTGCTTTCAATTTATCAAATAAAATTTTGTGGCAATCAAAATCGCGAAGTTCTATGACCCGGAATCCAACCCCTGCTAAGCGCTAAAATAGCGCTACGATGTCTAGGAACTGGAGGTCAGGAACTACAAAAACATGCACATACCTGGTCGCAAATCGCTAAAACCACGGTGAATAAACCCTCTCAGATGGCAAAACACTGGTATTTTTTCATTCCGAGACAATGCAGGACGTCCAGGCATAATTATTCAGCTTCTTCGAGCATTTTCCCCAAGACACAAAGTATTATATCACCGATCGAACTCCTGGCTATTCGGCACATTTTATGGAAATTGAGCCACTTCTAAACCCTCCCTATGAAGAAAATATATCCGTGGTAAAAAGAAAGGAAGGACATTTTTGTGGGAAGAACACTTTGAATGGAAATTGCAACTCGTACGATTATTCGTATGACACAGGCGTGACTAGAATATTACCCGTTCCCCGATATATGAACAGCGTTTTATTGGCACCGCAATATCGTGTTCAGTAATGCCTAAGTTATCCACGCTTGGGCCACATTCTCACAAGCTGCATAGTCGCAAATCTCATTGTTCTGAATGCTAGTAATCTCTTACACACGTACCGAACAAGCGGAACCAGCGATTGCGAAAGAAAGATCTTCTTGCGTCACCCTGCTGGGGATGAAACCCAAAGCCACTGTCAAGTTATATTTATTTATTTATTTTTGCTGAAAAGCCAGTCTCGGGGCTCTATAGAGCGCTCTCGGGATTCCTGTGGTGGTAACGCAATATCACACGACATGACACTTGAGCCAAAACATGTGTCTGAACTCTTCACTCGTGGGAATCGCGCTGCTTTGCCTGATTTTCCGTTAGAACGTCAGCTCAGGAATTCAACTCTAAGGAAGGAAAGTATTCTTTCTTCTGAGGGAGGGTTTAGAAGTGGCTCAATTTCCATAAAATGTGCCGATAGCCTGGAGTTCGATCGGTGATATAATCTGTTTACTTTGTGTCTTGGGGAAAATGCTCGAAGAAGCTGAATAATTATGCCTGGACGTCCTGCATCGTCTCGGAATGAAACAATACCAGTGTTTTGCCATCTGAGAGGGTTTATTCACCGTGGTTTTTGCGATTTACGACCAGGTATGTGCATGTTTTTGTAGTTCGTGACCTCCAGTTCCTGGAAATCGTAGCGCTATTTAGCTCTTAGCAGGGGTTGAATTCTGGGTCATAGAACTTCGCGATTTTGATTGCCACAAAATTTTATTTGATAAATTGAAAGCAGAAACATTGCTTTTCCTCGCCAATATTTCAAAGATCGACAATTCCAGATCTCATCGGAGATATAAGCCCCCGGTTTGGGCCTTAGGAAAAAACGAAAAAATGTTTAAAAATCGCTAAAATATTTATCTTTCATCAGAAAGAGTTTTAAAACCACTCAATCGAAAGCTTGTTATCTTATCTACAAGGATATGAACCGATTGTTTGGCGTGCTGATCAATTTAGAAGAGTTTTTGGCCATATTTCGAAGTAGGTGAAAAATGCGAAAAAATCGATAATTAATTCGATGAATTGGCTTTCTTCTTCGCTCCCGCTCTGTATTTATCAGATCGATCTGAAAGTTGGACAGCATGAATAGTTCATTATGACCTAACTTCTGACCAAATTTTGAGCGATTTTGAATTTTTGCATTCTGGAGCCAATAGGTGATATTTACAGACGGACGCTCTTAAGGCCTCGGTGAAAGCCAAATCCAAAATGGCGGTCGTAAAACTGAGGGGGGTAGTCTATCTCTAAACCAATGCCTCTGAGGGATCCAATCCATTTCCATTTCAATACCTTTGGTCATTCTCAATCATTTTCACCAATGTTGGTCTCTATGGCAACAAATGTATGACCTCTGACCTTAAATTTAATTTCTTGGAAAATGGCCTCTGCATTCGATGGGGATAAGTTAAATCGTTCACCTGAGTGTGTGATGGTGTTTGTTATCTAGTGTAGATTATTGATCTAACGAGGCTGCCTGGAAATGTTTTTTCGAAAAGCTATATTTGTGATGATGTAATTTGATACCTCTCATTTACTTAAAATGAGGATAACTTGGCCAGCACGCCTCGTTGGAATGGTAATGTACGCCCGACACCGGTCATAATAAGACCTATTGGGAAACCATTGGTATGACCCCCGTCCAATGCAGAAACATGAGAGAAAATTGTGGCTTTGTCACGCTCTTACAAGTCACGCAACCCGTTGACACGGTTACCAAATACATCAAATGAAACGTCTCACCGGGTAGAGCAACCTTAACGAAGAACATTCTACGCAAGGCATTGTATCTAGCCTAGGGAATTTTTTTCAGTGTTTTTCGCATTTTTGTGAAAAGCACCCATGCCTTAATATACCTGAGGAAAAATTGTTTTAGAATAAACTGTACGGGAACACGACAAAATATAGCATTTGTCGACAGTGTTTTCTAGTAGTCCGGTCAATTCTGAGCAATAAGTAACGGCTTTAAACAGTGTATTTCTTTTATTTCTTTTAGCATATAACATCGAACTTTAATTTATCACCTACGTGGAAAATACAAGGATCAATACGGGATTCGTCAAACCTAAAGGATTATTTATTTGTCGGAAATATAACAATCACGATAATTAGAACATATTATGTACGTCATAAACCCTAATTCATCCAATAAATAGATCTGTTCTACTCTCAAATCGAATCAGTCTGATCATTCCCTATGTTTCGCACTTTGGGCGAGGGTGTTTATCCAATATCAAGAACTACACGGATTTGTGGTTTCTGTACTTCAATCTATTCTCGTAGATTCTGTAGAGTCAAACTGACATAAATTACATTAGTTACCGTTAAATCACACGTTTTGCCACGCGACCCAGAATTCTGCAATTCTCTGTTGGGTACTTCGTGCCAGGTGTCTCGGATTCACTTTCTCCTCAACTTCCGGTGCAGGTGGTGAGATATGGCTTCCCATGAGAATATAATTTGGTGTAATCGGCGGGCTCTCCCATATGTCATTCGAACTGGGGTACAGTGGTCTACTGTTTACGACGTATGTAATTTCTGCTAGAGTTGTTCGGCACTGTTCTTCTGTGAATGGTCTGTTTAGGCAGGTTGCATTGATTGCTTGGCGGACAGATTATATCAAACTCTCTACTACCCCATTCATATGGCTTGCGCGAGGAGTGTTCCAATCCCACTCGAACTGACATGAATATTCGTCACATAGGACACGCTTCACGTGCACTGCAAGTGCACTGCGCGTGACGTCATGCATGTAAATATGATAACTTGAGCTTCTTTCGTTGTTTTTCTGTTAAGTTTGATTTGGATTGGTCCAAACATATCCATGGCTGTATGTGCAAAAACTGGTAAATTTGTGCCAACACGAATGGTTGGAATCTGTCCCATGAGTTGTTCTAAGGGCCTTCTGCGCAATTTCTTACAGATGACGCGCTCTCTAGTGAGCTGTTTGGCGATTCCACGTACTCCAATTATCCAGTATTTCCGTCTACTTTCATGCATTAGGCTTTTATACCCACAGTGTCCTCGGGTTTCGTGTATGTGTGTCATAAGATGCTTCACTAATATGTGATGTCGTGGCAGGATTATTGGGTTCCTCATATCCGCGGGAAGTGTGGGTATATTCTCCAATTTCTTTGGTGGTGTCTTTATCCATTTGAGAACTGTCGTGGAGTCTAACCAGAACACTTTCTTGCACGTGTTTATCTCTGCGAATGACAAAGCTTCTTTGCAGCTGGCGTATAGTCTGGTAAGGGAAAGACATCCCATCAACTCAAGACGTGGGATAGTCTTCTTTATCAATGGAGCCACAAATGCCTTGGCCATTATTGGTACACTTGTGTATGTTTGGTCTCTCAGTTTCCACCTCAGAAATAAAGCTTTGTCCCCGCTATCACTGAAATCGTGGATTTCTGGTTGACCGACTGCATTGTCCGGACGGAGCTGTCTCTTGAATTCGAAAGATAAGAGCTGGTTCAAAACTTCAATGTTTTGTATCCACTTGTTCTGTACATCTGCAGTTAGCATTTTATTCCAAGAAAGGCCAGAACCCCAGAGCTCTTGTAGATCAATCCTCATCTCTATAGTCACTGGAAGAGCGAGGCCAAGCGGGTCCCATAATTGGGCGAGGCACTTCAGACATTTCGTCTTCTTTTCGTCAGTAGAGTTAATCGGCTCTGATTTCTTCTTTCTTGAATGTAAATACATCTTCTTTCTTCTTCCAAATATGTCCAAGAAATGTCGTGGTCTCTTCCTCTGTCTGGTCAACCGTCTTCGCATTGGAATGCCAGGCTTTGACTTGGAATTTCCCCTTGTCCAATATGGCGTCAATTTCATTTGTTGCTTTCTTTGCGTCATTTTCGTTTCTTCGCGAGCCTGCAATATCATCAACGTATGCATGTGTAAGCAGCTCTTGCGCACCTTCAGTGTACTTGTGTTGTGCGGATTTCGCTAAGGTGTTGATCGCCCCTGTGGCGATGTCTGGAGCTGGCTTGTCTCCGAAATTTAATCTGATCCACTGGAAGATTCTTGGTTGTTCTTCAGTCTCGGTTCGCCAAAGAAAGCGGTGGAACTTTTGATCATCAGGATGTATGAGCACCTGGTTAAACATTTGCGAACGTCTCCACAAAAGGCAACTCGGTCCCAGCGCCACGCGGTCAACACATTTGGGAGGTTGTTAATATAGTTAGGCCCCTTCTCAAGATGGTCATTTAGCGATTTGCCGTCTGGTCCCTTAGCTGAGGCGTCGAAAACAAGGCGCACAGTAGTAGATATTTCTGGTATAAAAACGGCCTGTAATGGGAGGTACCATTCCGGTTCGTCGTGCTTCACATCATTGTTTGGGATCTCGGTCACGAAATCTTGCTCAATCAGCTTGTCTATTTCACCTTGGATAACATCGAGGCAATTCTTTCGCTGGAATATTTTCTCAGATGAGATCATTCTTCGGTGTGCGATTTCGTAGTTACTTTTCTGCGGGGGTCCTGTGCCTTTCCAGGGCATGCGCACTTGAACTCTCCCATTCACCATGTGGGTGGTGTCTGTGATAGCTTTGACAAACTTGTTCTCTTTCAAGGTGCTATCTTCACATGTACAAAGTTCTGTAGGTTTCACACCAAACAAATCTTGAGTTAACAGAGTCTTCATATCCTCGACTGCGCTGACCGTTCCGATTTCTACCGCGTGGATAACGCTGTCGACTTGTCCACGTAAATACCAACCGAAGAGGTTCCGTTTTGCGATAGGCTCTCCAGGATTTCCGCGCATTACGTGAACGTCAATAAAAGCTTCAGCAATATCCGTACCAATCAGCAAATCAACTTTCCCCCCTGATAAATAGAGTTTATTTGCGATAGTTCTTGAATGTTCGTATTTCTCTACAGCTTGCTTTGACACAGTTTTTGCGGGATTACAAGGCGTGGTTACAGTGTATACAGACACATTCTTTTCGATACTTTCGTCTAGTGGCGATACAATTGTAATGTTTACAATCTCTGATTCTTCAGATTTTTGTCTTCCGCCGGCCAAATTCATAGTGAGGTGTGCTTTACATCAAGAAATCCCTAGCTTATGGCGACATTTTTTTTAAACAAAGCCGCTATCTATCATAGCGACTACTTCTGTGTAGTTTACGTCGTCATCTTTAATCTTCACTTTCTGTATTGGACATATTCCTGGACAGATACCGTCTCCTTGAACGTGGCTGTTAGTGGTGCGGTTATCTCTTTGAAAGGGCGGAGCTGAAGGATTCAAACTGGCGTCATTCGCTTGTCTTGCATAGAAGTTATCGAAATGCAGTGATCTATGGTGTCTCCTCTCACACTTGTTACACGTACTACCATCTGATTTGTTGCAGTTGTTGGTGTGGTGGGATTTTAGACACTTTCTACATCGCTTGTTTCGTCTTACGATATCCCACTTTTCATCTACCGTCGCGGCTTGATATAACGGACATGCGGCTAAAAGGTGTTTTGATGTGCATCCAAGCGGACAGTCGTCGTCACTCGAAGTTGTTGTGTCTGAAACACGTTCTGACGTATTGATATCTGATCGAGACTCAGAATTTGTTTTCCGCGCGAACGCAAGGCAGCCTCTTTATTGAGCCATTCAATGAGATTTGTTATGTTTTCGGGCTCTCTCGCGCGCGCCATTTCTCTGCCAAACGCCACATTATCATTTGTTTCCAATTTAGCTAATAACTGCGACATTACAAACGGAGCTTCTACAGATTCAGTGACTGCACAACCATTCAGTTCCATATTATTACTGAAACTCATTATCTTGGCAGCATAGCGTGCAAGTGATTTTCCGTCGCTTTTCACTGATTTATAGGAACTTATATCTTTAAGAATATCATCCATCAACTTGCGCTTATTCTCAAATTCTATGTCAAGCATTTCCCAAGCCTGTTTCATAGTATGACAATACTTGATTTGGTTTGTCCAAAATAGGTTTTTGGGAAGAGCTTTGCGTAAGCGTTGTAATTGTTCATCACGATCCTGCTTATATTTCACCATACAAGAATTAAACTCATATACTTCCATGTTGCGTAAGATTTTCTATCACCGTCCCAACTTGATACTGGTAATTTTTCCAGCCAGTGATTATGATTACTCTGTTTATCATTTAACGCAGTGACCATCTTTTGCAATGCGCTATTCATTGTTTCCAAACTGTCAGTTACAACGCTTTCGTAAAGAGTTTTAAAATTCCCCTCCTTCTTCTGATAACTTGCAAATGTTTTGGTACAATTCAAGTAAACATTCTTAATTTTCTTACTAGAGTCAGCGTTTTCTGTAACAAGCGGGTCTTCTGGGTCAGTTTTCAGATCAATAAATTTATCATTAATCACATCCACTTGATCTTTAAAATAACGGTATTTGCTTTCAATCTTCTTGTAAACATTCTCAAGAGTTTGAAGTTCAGGCTCTATTGCAACTAGTAATTCAAATTCTTCAATAAGGTCATACATTGACAAAGCAGCATTGTCACGTTTGGCTGATAATGAAGTCAAATCTGGCTTCGGCGGCATTGTTCAAAATTCAGTTTGGACTACTCACTTATATATTTCAACAAACGTAAAGTGAATTTGAGTTGAACGAGTACTTTTGCTTAACAGATACAACTCGCCTGACCGACGTCTTGCGGCTTGCTGATTTGCAGCTTTAAACCTTCGTCTAGCTGCTTGCCATCTTGCGACTTTAGTTGAATAATCCAACATGTAATAATCCAAAGTTTTTGACTGTTTCGCACTTTGGGCGAGGGTGATTATTCAATATCAAGAACTATACAGTACTTCAATCTATTCTCGTAGATTCTGTAGAGTCAAACTGACATAAATTACATTAGTTACCGTCTATCTGCTGTGTAAATTGACAATAAATGATTATACTTGTTTGATCCATGTAGCGTTGATCCTTACATTTCATTTTTTTGTTAGTTATTTTATGACATATTTTTCGTGTATAATAAACCGTTCAACTCAGTTTACTGAATGTGCGTTTTTATACTGTAACTGATGACGTCATATCTCAGCTCCTCATCTGTGATTGGTTGAGACTGATACTACGGATTCTAATGTAGGAATGTGCATAACACCCTAAATACACGACATTGGTGCCGAAACCCGGCCTTAAGACTTATGTCTAAAGAGCTGACGAAGCTAAGATCAGTCAGGGGAGCCTGTCGTGGTCACTGTACACAGGACATAAGAAAAGCCGAGCGACTTATCTCCGAAGACAGCGATACAAATGATGAAATACGCGCCATCTTGGGGCGTCTTTCTAAGCGCAAGCTTGAGATCGCAGCGATGGACAATAAAGTCCTAGTTCTATTCGACACACCAGAGGACATCGACCGTGACACCGAAGAAGCTCTTGTGGTCCAAAATGACATTGCATTATGGAAACTGAAGATAACGAAATTTATCAACAACAAGCAACCATCACCGGTAAGACCTAATATGACACAACCAACAGTCCAAGCGCACATGGCGACACCCATAGAAGGCACGTTCATTGTCCAAAAATAACCATCAAATATTTCGATGGTAAGCCGTTACAATGGCAAACATTTTGGGACAGCTATAGCGCAACCATTGATGAGAACAGTGAACTTAGCGACATCGAAAAAATGACATATTTGAACAGTTTTTTTCGACGGGAGAAGCAGCGCGCGCAATATCCGGGTTGCCTTGACAACAGGGAATTACCAAAGAGCTATCGAACTACTCAAAGAACAATTCGGGCGCAAGCAAATTTTGATAAACGCGCACATGGAATGCATGTTGAATATCCCTGCGCCATCAACCGAGCTAAATCAGCTTAGGAGCTTTTATGATACCTACGAAGCTAGCATTCGCGGTCTATAAGCATTGGACGTGAAGACAGATTCATACGGAAGCTTATTAATTCCTATTCTTTTGAAGAAATTACCCGAGGAAATAACACGTGTGATATTCAGATCAAATCCCTCAGCAGACAATTCCCTAGACGAGCTAAGGAGAGAATTCAGAAGCGAAATCGAGAGTCGAGAGAGAAGTTACGCAAGTAAATGAGCAAATCAATCGAACACATCAGAATTCACATCAGAAGAAGTCGTCATTCCAACAGCCGATGCACTCTTATCCAACCAATACCCGACACCATTTACAAGCAAACATGATAACTGCAACAAGATCAACGCGCCATCAGAAAAGCGAGCATTCTTAGAGCGAACAAAACGATGCTTCAACTGCTTGGGTTTCAAACATACTCAAGCTCACTGCTATGCAAAGGGGAGATGCCTAAAATGCAGACAGAAACACCATACCTCGATCTGCAACAATGACCAAGACCACGCTATTCCAACTACATTCAACAAATCAACCGAGAAGAAGTCCAATCCCATCGATTCCAACACGGAACACGTAGGAACAATACCACCTATAGTCGACTAGATTTGGTGCCAACTTCTAAACTTTAACAATGATAACTGTTACTGTAACTTTAATTGTATAAACTTGGAACATTCTTGCTGGCCCGGGAGGATGTTGGAAATATTACAATCACAATAATTAGAACATATTATGTACCTCATAAACCCTAATTCATCCAATAAATAGATCTGTTCTACTCTCAAATCGAATCAGTCTGATCATAGTTTATAGAGGGGAATGGTTAGGAAGCCCGGCAAACTTCAAAGGAACAACACAATAGCGTGGGCTGGATGTTCAGAGGGGCTATCACGTGACATTGAGAGTGCACAATCTTTTGTTTCAAGGTCATAAAATGTGCGTAGGTGAAAGTACACTTGCATCTTATTGGCTGGATTTTGGTACTCATGTACCGTGACAGTGCACAGACAAAAGGATTCCACAGAAAAACTAAACAAAGAGATAGTACAATAACAGGGTGTCAGGTTTCCTAACCATTCCACTCGATTAACTTTGGTCTGATCATTCCCTAAACATTACGAAAACGCGTTCAATATCACACCGAGTTACGGCTATACAGTCTAAAGACCGAAATTGTTCGCTTTCATTGTCCAAGCACCACCATGAAACAACATGCTTTTCTTTCGTGCAGACAGAAAGCCCCAAAGTTAACCTACTTCCCCCGAACGGATTTTTACAAAACTTTGACACGAATTTCTCGCATATGTTCCTGAGAATCTGCTTTATAAAAATCCCATTTTTTTCCTGGTTAAAAGCTAAATTGACCGGACTATAGTCCTTTTTGTGCAAGCGTGACGCAGTTATGCACGCTCCATTACGTCAGACTTTACTACAAGAATCCCTTATCAACTGGATCCCTGTAACTTTTCCCGACCTCCAAAAAACGGTTTAATCAGGTAAAAAAAAAACCGACCGTTAACCACATTAACCATGTTTGCCGGCGGAAGAAGCAAAAGCACTGAAGATTATCACCCCCTAACGTTTCCGATCCGCCGTTTTTAATTGAAATGAGAGCCACGTTCCTGATCTCGTGTCGATCTTAAACTTGGAGCGCATATTTGTCAAGCATAACAAAACATAATACGTGCAGTAGTAAAGACAAAAAATGAACACAAAAAACTGTAGCTGTAAATTTCCTGTGCTACTTATCGATGACTTGATGCAATGTATGATGAAGGTTTACATTATATATGATGTTAGAAAAAATTCAAAGCTGTGCAAAAAACGTGAATGGCTTCATTCCCCTGTGATGAATTCTCGCAACTGAAAAGTAGACGTTGGCGAAAAAAGGAAATAAAGATAGGCCGACAGTCCCGTACAGTGAATGGAAATAGTAGAGAACTTATTGCAGCAATAAAGCAGCATTTGTTTCGAAGCAATATTTGTGTGCTAGACGTGGTTTGCCATGCATATTTGCAAACGCATTCCTTTTTGGCAAAGATGAAAAACAGTTGCGAAAGTAGCGTTTAAGATACTAATGTTGACATTATTTTAAAAATTACCTTTGAATAATGCGATGGACATACGATAGCGCGTAGTTATTTCACTCCACCATATAACAAACCTATGGCAGTGGTAACGCTGGTGTACAGACTGGGAATCGGGTGAAATGCCTTTATCATTGACCTTATCGGTTAAAATAAAGAGTACAAGATTGGCACTTTGTCCTCTGTCATGTAGCGACTGCTTTGGGTGAGCCTGCAAGCACCGGGGTCCTCGCTGAAGTGTAGATTGGCTAGTTGCTATGCGACAACGACATTCCATCGCCATCTGCTAAAGGAATGGGGAAAGGTCCATGGCCTCTTTCACCAAATAAGTTGTAATTTCGACATCTTTTAAGCTAAGTAAATGAATTATATTTCATTTTAAAGCATTTTAAAAGTGAACCACAGATGTGATATTTTCATTTAATATTAACCCTATTCAGACTGGGCTTTTTTGACGTCATTCTTAAGCTTTTATCAATTTTTAAGCTATTTCAATGAACTTCCAAAAACTTGGTAAATAATGCTCTAAAAGCCAACACATTAACATCAAGATAATGTAAATGTAATAAGTTGTGACATTAAGGAGGCTGCCTACGATTTTTCTCGGGCTTGACCAATTGACTTTATGCGATTGTAGCTCCGAAATGCAAAAAGCTATCAAAACCAAACTTCGACCACTTACTGAAGAAATATTGAAATTAGTAGTGATGTGCTTTTTATTGTTACTAGCTGATGCCCGTGAAAAATTCACTGAGTGTAAGGGGGAAATTTATTTTACTTAAAGTGTTCTCTATTTAAAAACCCGGAAAAAAATCACAATGGCCATATGGATGTGGGAAGGGGTTCGAGATTTCCCCCTTCCATAAACTGCTGGATTTACATTACTAATAACCTCCCATCAGCATGAGTACCCCGTCCCACCATGTCGAAATAAATGAAGTGAGCCCAAAAGGATTTTTTTTGCACTTGTCTCCCTGATTTTGGTGCGACAAAATCACGCGTGTGTCCGTCTCTCAAATCGGTCAAAGAACCCGTGAAAATCGAAAGCGCTATTTGACTTCGGAATTGTTTATAGCGGAGCTCCTTTGCGGCCGAAGGCCGCAGAGCGGAGCACCATACCTAAGGAAAAAGCGTCCAAACGGTCGCAAATAATAGCGCATGTATGAATTCCCACAGGGTACCCAAAGCATCACAGGTCGCAAAGGGATGCGAGTGAATTTTCGACGTCGAGATTTCCCGCCATTTTCCCGTGCGTGTCGTGAGGACTGACGTCACAGATTGGCATGACGTCACCACATGGCGCCGCCAAGTGAGTGACACCCGAATGACTGGGGAGGGGTGGGTGGTCGATCACTCGCCGGTGACGTCACAACATGGAGCCGAGCGACGCGACAGGGGGAGGGGTAGGTAGTCAGGGGGGCGCTGCTCGCTCGATAGAAAGAAACCGAGAAAGATTTATAATATTGAGTTACTTCGATTCGTGGCCAATGCAGAAGACGAAACTACACTTGGGAGCGGCGGTGAGAACCAACAGAATCGTACTACGCAAATTTCGGAGCAACAAGTGTATGTAGAAGTCAAAAGAGTTCTTCTCGTTGACAACAAGAAAAGCCGAGAGGCGAGATTCGGCGAGCAGCCAACTTATGACAAACGGGTGACAAACATGAAACACTACAGTCGTGGTCTAGCGGACACGAGGCGTTTATAATAAAACAGTGGCTTTTTTGGGGACTAAAATTACATGGAGGAACCGTAAAAGGTGGGTTTTTATTCACTTTGTAATATTTTTGTCGACTGTCGCCGTATTTGTTGTTCTAGAGCGAAGCTAGCCTGGACCACATCATATCAAGCTTTTACCCCACAAATGTTGCTCATAAGGCCGTGTTCCAAATAAGGAAGTTATTTTCCTTATTTGGGAGATACGCGTGCTGTTTCCCTGCCCTCGAGGTCAGTCTCTATTAACGAGCTCAAGTGGCTAGCGTCTTTTATCCGTGATATTTTGTATCAAAAGCACACCTAAAACATAGTGAATCGTAGTTGTAGTTTTCTTCTGTTAATTAGCCAAAGAGCAATATTGCTAAAAAGAATCAAATCGGTTTCTTTTTCTGGAAATTCCTGAAGTTTGCGTGTAGGATTGGAGACGAAAATAATACCACTTTGAGATGTAAAAGATAAAACAACCGCCTACATCGTAACGGCATCCTGGCAGTTCAAAATTCTTTCACTGCCTTTTATCGCGGTTTCTCGATGTTTTAATATAATTATGTTCTAACCATACTTTCATAAGGTGAAAAAAAAACTGTTCTGTTTAGTTTTCAGGGTAAAAAAGGGAAAACTACGGCAATTATTTCGGCGGGATACTAATAAACACACACTTGACCTATAAGTCACGTTATCTATAGTTCCTAGACTCCCGGAATTCTGGTCGAGCGGTTGAAATGAGCAACGAAAGCTTGATATGGAAAGTAATGAACTACCCAAATACTGCTTTGCTAGATTACTTACTTGGTTAATTGAATAAAACTTTGTTTTGATTTCCACATAACGGTAGTTAAGTGTTAGTCGATACGGTTTGATAAGTAGGAGAAATAAAAGTGTGAGGGGAGACGAGTCTAAATCTTAAGTTTAATGGCGGCCATTGCGAGTTGTTTAAACTCACTTTGTAATTTCTTTTAGGGAGATGGGAGTTCAGGCAGGATACACTAAAGTTGTTTCTACACACAGGAATAAAGGTAAACGTCGCTGTTCATTGTGTATATCGAACATTGCATTTTGATATAGTTTGAATCCGAGACGACTCGCGAATCGGCAGGATCCACAGGACGAAATAACAGATTTCGGTGGCTTGAAAGGACACTGAAAGGTACTCGAATGAGGTGTTTCAGGTACCTTTCGAGTTCTCTTGAAATTTCGGAAACTAACATTTCATCATCTTTCAAGGCGACTTGAAAAGCAAGTAATGAAGGATTTCGCCAGTGCGATTTAAAGTTTACAAAGGTAGAGTTTTGTTAAGCTTTCAGGTATAATAACAAAATAATATAAAATACGTATTTCGTTAGATTTAAGTGGCTTGAAAGGTTACAAAATGTGATATTAATTGACTGGAAAGGTTTATAAAGTCATTGGGCTGCGTGTTTAGAGCAATCTACTTTTGTGCCCTTTTGACACCTTTCAAGCCATTGAATGGTTAGTGCTTTATTGCGCAATAGTCTGTTTCACAGTTCTTCGCTCTTTTGTGATTCAAATTGGAATTCTAGCCTGAAGTCGAGTTTACTGTTTACCAATGTATTGTTTGGTCAACAGTAGACTCTACTTCAGGCTAGAATTCCAATTTGAATCACAATAAAGCGAGGGGTTGTGAAAAGGACTACTTGCATAGCGATGTGGATAACGAGGTGCGAGGATCAGACGGAACTACGACATATTTTGCTATCATACATCTTTATTCATTTTTATATCACTTGTATAGGTTTGTTCGAACTTAATCAAAGCTGCGGCCTTCTATAACCATACAGTCACTTATAATACAATCGCTTATAATGACTTGAATATCTACAACGATCATGTGAATCGAACAACTTTCTTGCTTTCAGGCTTGCCTGAACATATACATATAACTTTCAATATTTGTTTTACAGTTTTACAATCACTTAAAAATCATCACATTTTACATGACTTGAATATCTACAACCATTTGAATCGAACATCTTCTATTCCATTCTATGTCTAATATCTAGCGTGTCCTTTTTCCTCCATGTTTTTCTGTATTTCTTAAGAATTAGACTTTATCTCATGATTTTGGGACACGAGAACGTTGTAAAATCACGAGCCGCATGCGAGCGATTTTGAAATGCTTCGAGTGTCTCTCCCAACATCATTAGTGCTCTATTTCGCCGATAAAGTCATAGAACGTTGTGCTCAAATGTTTTTTTATGATAAAACGGAGGAGAACCATTACTTTATCGGTGAAATAGATAGATTCGGACCAACAAGAGCGCGAGTTGTATCCTAGTTATATTTTAAATATATATATATATATATACAAAGAAAAAGGGCTCCAATAGGCCTTTATCACGCAATATTGATTAATAATATATATTAGTAGAAACCCACTCGCATACTATCACGAATCCTGCCATCTGATTGGCTCCGCTACTCGCTATCTATCACGTAATAGATAGTGAGTAGCGAAAACGCTAGCGCAAAACTTTCTAAAACCATGAAAACAAATACTTTTTAGCAACAACTCGAAGGTAGTATGCAAGTGGGTTTCTACTAAAACATTAGACTACTCGTTTTCGTTTTCTATGAGTCAAATAGTCAACTCGGGCATCGATGCTCGTCCAGCCTTGTCTTGGCGTATTTGCCCATACATTTCCTTGTAAAAAGTAAGCCAGAATACGACGTTTAGAAAATTCATATCTCAGCCGGTTTTCAAGTAATTCTTTCAAAACCTTGCAGTTTTACTAATACGGATGTGTAGAATTTGAAACTGGATTTCACTTTCTGATAACTATTAGATATTACTAATCAATATCGCGTGGTAAAGGCATATACCATAGAGAGGGACCCATAGGGTTGGTTTTACTAGCAACGTATGTATAAGTGGAAGCACGAGAGTCTTACGTCATGTGAAAACTGCGTCTAAAGCTCTGTCCCCACTAGCGCCATAAGGGGTCGTAAGAATCATAACCACCAGGCGTTATGTTTCTTATGACTTAGCGAGGACGCTTCGTCATAAGCACGATTGTAAGAAATTCAATGTTGAACATGATCGTGCTTAACTTGTTCGTTAAGCACCTTACGACGCTGCGACGAAGCGTCCTCACTGAGTCGTAAGAAACAACGCCTGATGGTTATGGTTGGCAATGGGAAAGCAATAAATAAGCCCCGCAAGATGAGCGCCGGCCCAAAGCTCTAAAGATCCTTTTTTGCCCATTCAGGGAGATCCTCTGGGACTGGTCTCCTTGAAGGGTGCTCCCCATCTACTCTGGGCAAAATACGATCTTTAGCTCTTTGGGTCAGGGACTTCCGATATTCCCTGTCGAGCTTCACCTTATATGATGCAAATTTATTGCTTTCCCATGCTAGCTTCCTCCTTTTGTAGCGGACGACCTTTCTCCTCCCCCCCTCGTCTTCCTCATAACTACTCTCTTCGCTGCTCATGCAGTCTGCTGCTAGTACCTCCGCCACCTTCCCCTTCTTTCTTGCAGTCCACTTTACTTTCTCCAGGGCGAGGGTGCGACGAGTTAGTTTCTGGGTAAGGAAGAAAAAGGCAACAGGCATTCAATAAGGTGTTTTATTCGACAAGAAGACCAAGTAAAAAATAACTCAATGGTCGTTTCACGCAATTTTTAATTTCTAGCACTAGACATACTTTTCAATTACACTACTTAAACAATAACGCCATGGCATACCAGGGGAGCCAAAGGGGAAAGGCAGCGCTACCCATTCGGGGGTTAAATTGAAAGCAGATGG
The DNA here is from genome assembly GCA_033964015.1 of Scolanthus callimorphus. Classification (NCBI taxonomy): domain Eukaryota; kingdom Metazoa; phylum Cnidaria; class Anthozoa; order Actiniaria; family Edwardsiidae; genus Scolanthus; species Scolanthus callimorphus. Next base: position 5,694,707 of record CM066912.1, on the reverse strand, counting down.
GAAACGTTCTAAATGCAGTAACAAAGAGGCGCGGCCCTTTCCTCTATCCCCTACATACCCCTCTAAACAAGAATGTAGAGGAATACGTAAGGGCTCCCTATATACCCATCTAAAATGCTTTTTTATGGCTACTACCTAGTGCATAAGCCTTCTCCCGTCCAGTATTTCTCACATACGAACGCCAGAAAGTGAGCGCGCGCGCGTTCGCAAGGTCGACACACAATGGTACCAATTTTTGACACACAATTTCGTCGTGTAGAGGGCAATGCCAATGGGGAGTATAAAACGATGGCAAACGTAGCTCATTCTTAGATCATTTTCTGTTACCTCTCTTTTTCGTCCATTACACCGACTTCTCCGTTTATGCTCCTCGTAATCGATAGGGGTTTCCGCTCTCTCCATTCTGCCCTTTTCATAGAGGGACAAATAGTATCGCTGTAACACAGCTGAAACATACACAAAAGTCATAGGATGAGTGAAAAGAGGAAATGAAAAAAACAATTTTTTTGAAGAGGTCATACGGTCAGGGGGCGTGAGGAGGTCCCAAATGTTTTAGTAGGGAGTTTTATGTTTCACACGTTCTTTCGTGTGTTTTTGTTATTTCTAAAAAAACAGGAGTGATCCAAACCATTTAAGAGCCCACCCAAATATCCGTTCCCCACTCAAAAAACTTCCATATAATAATCCACAGGGCTTGAGTAGGGGCCCTTTGATAGACACCGCTTTTTCTCGCCATGTAACTTCGAAAATAGATAGGGCACACATACAAACGCACAACATTAGGAGGAGGGTACCCTTTATATAAAAAAAAACAAAGATAAAAATAGATGAACTATTGCCTTTAAATTTTAATCCACGGCGCTTGTATTACGCCTTTGAAATTATGTTTGCTGCTTCGAATGGACGATTCCAGCTATAACGCGCGCACGCGCTGAATGTCAGTAGATGTAGGACATTTGTCGAACAAACAGACTGTTCAAAAAGCACGCGCTGCATTCTTGTGGTTGCGTTGTGGGACATGGCTTTGGGATTTATGAATAAATAAGAAAGCGCGCACTTAAAGCTGAAATCGTCCATTAAGCTATTTTTAACATATACCTTCCATCATCGCTCTCGTCCACTGACACTGGTCTGCTCCCCCGTTACAATGGAGGACCTCTTCTATCACCCTGTCACATAACATGCGGTTGTTGCCAGATTCGAACCTACAAAACGGGAAAGGCATATTTAAATACCTGTCTCCTCCTGACCGTTTCATCGAACAGTCGGAACTTGTCTTTCATGGATATTTCTTCGATAACAAGGAAATGGACAACAACGGATCTCAAAAACGGAAGCCGATAGTTTTCCTGCCATTTTTTATAAGCCCGCGTCGCAAATTTCCTGATGTTGTTAATTTCTACAGTAGTATTGCGTGACTGACACTTGTAGAGTAAGATGTAAAACTATAGTCTTTTGTTGCTTGGCCTTGGTGATAATTGATGCAGGGGTCAAATGACATGGCTCTACCGATCTCGGTGCTGAGTGTGAAATGGAATGAATAATTATACTTACATCTCATCAAGATAAAAGCCATTGAAGTCTTCCCTACCCAATAGTGTTCTATAAACTGCCTTTACAGATCTCTGAAAAATAAAGCAAGAGGCAAATAGCCAAATATTGTTTTTGTACATGCAATTTTAGCAATATCATCACACTTTTTCACGTACAGTGTAAATTTTAATGCAGTACAGTGTGTTCTTTATTATCACCATAGGCATGGCATACGTTATTTCAAAGCCTTCCGAATACATTATTTCCGTAAAAAAGGCCAAGGTAAGCTGTCTTTCTTCAACAGCGAATATTGTGGCTTAAAATATATAAGGAATATAAGGAAAGAAACCTATCACGGGTACATTTTAATCGCACTTACTCTGCATCGAGGACTGACAACAATCCGTCGTGCCTCCCGTCCATAGCCTCTTCCTCTTCTCCCGCGAGCCAGTTGCTGCTGTTGTTGTTGCTGCTGTGTCTGGTGCACGGCCTCCAGGCGTTCACTCAGGGCCCTCAAGAGTTGCTCTTGATTGCGATTTCTTTCCTCAAGAGCAACTCTTAAGGCCCTATTCTCCTCATTTAGCGTCTCGTTAGATCGGACTATCCTGTTCAGATCACGCGTTAAGTACCCAAGATACTCTTCTGAAGAAGTCTGCGGTTGTTGTACATCAGCTTCTGCCGCCATTTTTGAGAAAACAGAGAAGGCTTACTAGACCCAGAAGTAGAACGGTCGTTCGTCTTGTGATGAAAATGCGCGCACAAAGTTGGCGCCTAAAATGCAAATCTAAACGGTCAAACGTCAATCGACGAGACAGTATTTCGACCAATCATTAGTCCACATAGGCATAGATATTAATTGCATGATGAAAGAAGTTGGAATTAATTTACGTTCACGTGAGGGAAAATGACGAAATTGATCCGCTCCTGCGATACGGAATCAGCGGTTTCTCTTCGAAGATCGCGAAATTCGCGCCACAACTACACCGAAGAAAAAGCATTTGTCTCATACAGATAGCTTTTCAATCAGAATAGAAGCTCAAGGACGCCGAGACCATTGTATTCGACCATTTTATCAAGCTGATAAACTGCTTAAGGTGGTTTTAATCAGCACATTGTGCGAGTACTGCCATGGCAGAGCTTGCTGACAGTGGGTTCAATGGAAGATTGCATGTCGAAGGCGGCCAAACCGTGAATAGAACAATGAAAAGGAGGAAGCTGGAGACCTTGAGGAACAAGCGAATTAGGAGGAATCGGGCAAAAAAGGATGCCATACGCGAATTAACGAAAAAAGAAAGGAAGGAAAGGAGCTTAGCAAGAGTTGCTCGAAATTACACGAGTCAAGTGGCTTCGATCAGGCGAAAATTGGAATTCTGGCAGAAGAGATACGCAAAGGAACGGACGCTGTCTACATATGCTTGGAATAAATGGAAAGAAGAGCACAAACAAGCAAAAATGATGAGCTCAAATATCAGGTGAGATTGACCCCCCTGTTTTTTCCTTTTTTAGGGGGCGGGGGGTCTTTTAACATCCTTCCGTTTTGGGAGGGGGGGGGAAGTGTGGATATTGTCACAATCACATTATAGGGATAGATCAAAACATTTGCTAATTTTTAGTATAAAATAACATTTCTTGCTAAGGACAAATGACTATTTGTTTAGGTTACATGTAGGTATATGACTCCAAAAGAGAATTATCTCTTTTATTTGGATTTCCTTAGCTAGGGAACCTTGCAGTATTTTTTTGCCAAAAAAATGAAATAGCTCTGCTATGGAAACCTATAGTTTATAATATAAAGAATTTCATATGACTGCAGTGAAAATAATCACAAAAAGATTAGGACAGGTTGCTTTAGAACTTTGAGCAATTTGAACATCAAGGGTTAAAAAATCTTGTTGCTAAAAGTAACAGATCTTTTCATTTGGTTTTGGTGTTTTTTTGAAAGGTATAAATAAATAAATAATAGTGATATAAAACTGTTATCGTCCTGCCAAACAATTCTCAAGGGAATCTGAGAAACTATAAGTTTACAAAAAATGTTGCGTTAAGCATGAAAAATATTGTCAATGTCTATCCTATACACATTCTTGTACTATTTTAGAAAACTTTAAAATTCAGTTTCTGAGGTCTACATGAAATTTTTTTTGGGGAACTACCAATGCTTATTTCTACCATGGGAATGTTCCCATGCTGAAAAAAATTTCATGTAGACCTGAGAAACTGAATTTTAAATGACACCAAAAGCAAGGCAATAGGCCAGTATCAAACTTTTTAGTAACAATATTTTTTTGCCAAGCATTGCTCAACTCTATAATAACCTGTCTTAAACCAATTATGGACAAGACCTCTAAGGAGTGTAATAAAATAATTGCAAATTACTCACAACAGTCATCTGAAAGTCGCTCTAATGCTGTCAAATTAAGAAACATTATTGAATGAGAAAATTTGAGGGACACCAAAATTGCCAATAGCCACTTTGCACTAATAGTATTAACATCATTATATAATTATTCTTGTATTTTATTTTTCTTATTCTGATGAGCAAATTCCTCTGAAGATTCAAGAACAAGATAAATAATTTCCTGAACAAAAGGGGCAGCATAATGTTTTCTAGAGCACAATGGTTTCTGGTACATGACTTGGTCCCTGCTAGCAGAGCCTATTGGTATTAACAGTATGTCCTGGGTTCTTTGGCAAACAATACATCATTCTGAATAAATATATATATTTTCAAGAAGACACAGTTTTTGTAGTTTTTCAGTTTGCTGTTAACTTGGATACATATCCCACCAGGAAAATGCTGCTTACCACCTTGATAATGCATTAAAACATCAATTTTCACTAGTTAATTTGCTTTATTGCAGGGAAATCCAAAAAAGAAGTTTGGATGGTAGTGACAAGGTAATGATTGGAAAGGGCTGTTTTGGTGAATGTATCAAGATGGACTACCGTGGAATTGTCGTTGCTGTAAAGCAATTTAAACCACATGTTTCAAAAGATGAGGTTGTTTGGGAGGCTTCGGTCCTTAATAAGCTGAACCATCCAGGTATGGTGAGATCAAGAATATAGAACTTTACTATATAAACTTTAATGCTTTATCAGGATTTTGGCCACTGAGAAATATTGTAATTCACACACGTGAAAAATTACAATAATGCCCACTAACTGCAAATTCATCCAATCGAACATTTTTTCACAAAAACAGTATTGGCCATGTTTATATAATAAAGCAGAATAACACATTGACGCTTGTAGATATATATGTTATTTACTGGCTTGAAGGTCCATATATAGGGAAAAACTGTAATAGATGGCTGGAAAATGTTGACCAAGGCCAGAGGCTGAGGTCAACATTTTCCAGGCCAAGGTCACAGTATTTTCCCTATATAGACTGACCTAAAGTTAGTAAATAACTTATTTTATTTTTTTCCTAGAGGGCACGGTAACAAATTCTGCATTCTTAGAGTTGGAAAAAAATAAATAAGTTATTTACCGGCTTTAGGTGGGTCTGTATAGGCAAAAACTGTGACCTTGGCCTGGAAAATGCTGACCTCGGCCTCCGGCCTCGGTCAACATTTTCCAGCCCTCGATCACAGTTTTTCCCTATACAGACCTCCCAGCCGGTAAATAACATATATTTTTTTCCAACTCTAAAACTGATTTTTTCGATGAAAACAAGCATGGTTACTGTGACCTAGATCAGAGATAGGAAAATATTGCCAGTGCATGTGCTCTAAGAACCAATCAGAATACAGAATTTGTTACTGTGCCCTCTAGGAAAAAATAACATGAAATTTATCTTCTCATGTTCAAATTTGAAATCTCCCCCCCCCCTTTTTTTTCAACAGGAGGAAATTAAAACATTAATGATATTGATAGGTGCATGCAGAAAAATAATACAAACAACAATTGGACCAGACAACACTCCTACTCGCAGCAGTAGGCCAAATATTCCAGTGCCCTAAATACATATAAGTGCATATAATTATTTTTAGGAGCAATTTTGTAGGGGGGTCTGAAATTTGTAAAATTGCAGACATACAAGATGGCTGAACAATCAAAATAATTGGGTACTTGGATTTCAAATGCTGAATAGAAAATAAAACAATAGGAAGTAGTGAATGAGGAAAAAAAGGAACTCGACAAAGTTCAACAGGCGACAAAACACATAATTTCAATTCCTACTTAAGAGACTCTACATAGGGGAAAGAGAATATAAAGTATTGAGAGTAAAGACAACATATTATTTATATTTAACCAAGCTTGTAAAACCAAATAATTATAGAGACATGCATTTAATATTTTGTATGTTTTTATACAAAGGTCTACCTTTGCTGTTTGGAGTCTGTCTCACTGGTGCACCACTTCTTCTAGTTACCCAGTTTCATGGAATTGAAGGGAAATGTGTAACCCTCAGTGATGCAGTACATCAGAAGATCCTGACACTTCAATCTCATGTTGCCAGAATTTATAAGGAAATTGCTGATGCTATAGAGCACATCCATGGTATTTCCCTGCTCCACAATGACATTAAAGGTGATAATGTAATAATAACAGATAATGGAAAGGACACCCTTCACCCTATAGTTATTGATTTTGGGAAATGTCGAAGAACTAATGATGCTAAATACTATAAACTAAGCAAAGAGGAACAAAAGAAATACAGAAAAAAATATTTCCATATTGCACCAGAGCTGATAAGAGGTACTCACTGTCAGTCATTTAAAAGTGATGTATACTCATTTGGAGCAATGTTAAGAATCCTCCCTTGTAAGTACATCCCATTGCATGAGCTTTCCAAGGAGTGTATGCATGAAAATCCAGGAATCAGGCCTTCCATTAATTGTATCCAGGCCACATTAGAACATGTTTTAGATGATGGTCAATAGTAAAACACACTTCCACCTGGATTTCCCATCTATTGGCAAGTGGCAAAAGAAATAGAAAGGTACCCAATGGGTACATGCATCTATGGTGCAGATAGAAGTGCAATATGTCTGGGGGGGGGGGGGGGGGGGGTACTCCCTTACAAGAGCTATAGGGGTATGTGCCGCCAAACGGGGTCCCATTGTCTTCCTCCAGCCGATAGAACAGGGTACCGATTAGGAACCATCCACTAGAACGGGGTATGGTAATAAAGACCACCCAGTAAAATCTTCTAGGAAGCGACCCAGCGGTCACGTATTGTTTTATTAAATGTAAAGAATTCAACAAGCTTCAACATTCTATTACAGAAAATACCGTAACATGTAAACAGCAACAATTTTTATTTACAGGTTTGATTAATTTCTCTTTAGAACAGGGTCTCATTTGGGTGCAAAAAAATTTAACGGGGTAGCTTTTCTTGAAAAATCGTTTTAGAACAAGGGCCGCATTTGAAATTCTCAGCGGCACATACCCACCCACCCTATATCAAGCCAAGTACCCTCCCCCCCCGGTAATATGTTTGGCGCTAGGGGTTGCACTTACAGATGGATTGTAAAGCTTTTCTGTTGCATTGTGTGCCCTAGCTAAAAGATATAGCAATACTTAAATGGGAAAGGATTTGGGTAAGGAGGTGTATGATGGGGAAATGGTAAATACATGGGCTCAACCATTTGGATATACTCTATTTCATCTCTACACTGTACATGTAATCGTCAGTTATTTAACAATCAGACTATTTGTGAGTGATCCCTTGAAAAGTCCTAGCTATATTTATGTCATATACACCTAATACGCAAATGCATACCAGCCATTGTTCAAAAGCGAAGAATTAATTTTGCGTATTGTATCAAATAAAAAAAAACTAAATTTTATATTCATGGTAGTCGTTACTTTTTGCATTTACCATGACTGATGGAAAGTCATTCACCCTCTAATTGCTTTGTGTTTGGTTAGGTGGCACTCCTAGCTGATTGTCTCTGATGCTCTTCTTTTTTCATATGCTTTAACATGAAATTGCTAGGATGTCTATCATCATTATTTAAGCTATAATTTTTCTAACAAGTGGGCAAACTATTATTTTTCCATCTCTCATTGTTTGTCCAAATCGAGAATATATTCTTTGTATCGGCAGATAAATAGCTGGTCCTGCTGGTTGGTATGTTGCTTTCCAAACCATCACTGGATTTCCAATTTCAGCACAGTTTTCATATGCTTGATACCAACGCGTGTAGGCAAACACAAACTCATGGTAGTTATTTCCCAACTGAACAGAGTGTTTGAAGTATAATTGCACAGATCCAGGTGTCAAGGTAAATTTGTCAGTGCAAATGTGGCCATTTCCATTAGACCAGGACGCCATTATGCCGCTCGATCGAATCCCTCGTGGCTGCATTTTTGATCCATAGCAGACAGATCCGACAGTCACTGAGCCATATTTGTAGATTATCTGGCTCATGTCTTCTATCTTAACATCATAATTTGGGAACATAACATGATAAACTTGAATAAGTAGCTGCATTTCATCATCATCTAGGGTGCTTATCCTGTGGACTGATGGTAGCACAATTAGTCTCTTGTTCAACCAGTTTACATTCCTAAGAGAATTTAACGTTGCAATTGATTGGAATTCCAGTTGTTCCTCTACTTCTCCAATGCGTGGTGTTTCTGATGACTTGTCTGTATCTTGCGTGCATAACCCTTGAAAGTCACCCTTGAAATGATCAGGAAATTCTATTTCAGAGAGATACCTGGATATGGTAAACTTTCGCATCAGCTGTAGCTCAATGGACCTTTTATTTGTTGTTGTACTTCCTAATATTCCGTTGTACCTTTCAAACGAAAAGCACCAAAATCCTGTTACAGGACCATGATCAGCGATGATATCTTTCAGATGACAATGCAGATGCATATTCGGAGTTATGGCCTCTTTCCCGTACAGTGTCTCAAATGTAGTACAAAACTTGAGGAGCCTACGATCGGCAACCTCTAGCTGAGTGTTGGAAATTTCTGGTTGAACTAGATCCTGACATGCTAATACAAATGTTTGCCAGCATTTAAATGTTCATCTTTGAGAATTCCTTTTAGACACACGATAGAGTAAATTAATGTCCAGTTTTTCCATTGTTCTGCAGTATACGATCCTGAGTTGCAAGATATCTTCATTGGAAGTCGTCCAATGTCACTGGGAACTTCAATTGTACCTATTCTTTCCTCTACTTCCTTCAGCTGCTTTTTAGAAAGAATATCCTGATCTGTCCAGATATGGAAAATTGTTTTCGCAGTTCCTAAGAATAGGTTATGCATCGGATCGACTGTACAAAATCGTACTATATCAATGTATTCCAGTTCTAGTAGCGCGCTAACATGACTTATTCCAAACTTTTTTCCTAAAGATGTATGTCGTATAAGTGTGGTAGCTCTCTTCATTTGTTCCGCCACTCTTCTATGTTGTTCATTTGTGCGCTTCTTCCAGGATGCCCGTCGGAAACCAGAATAATCCTTCTTTTCCCCAAAACCTCCAGGAAACTCTTTCAAACAATGAGAACATCCTACTCTTCCAGCATGTCCCTTAAAGCCACAAAGTTTCCTTGCGGCTGGGACATCTGAAGCGGTACTTATCAGAGCTGCTCGAACCTGTAGTGGATATGGACCAAGAGAAGAATTCATTTTGACCCCTTTCCACAGTGCCTTCAATTCGTCGAGAGCTGGTACCAGGAACTCATTCAGAGTTTTTGATTCTTTGTCCATAGAGGGTACAATACCAACAACTATGATGTTCTCCCATTTAAATCGTATTGATCGGGGGAGATTCAGCAATGCAATATAAAACACCCCAACAGAGTAGTCTTTCTTGTGTTTAATAGGCTGGAAATAATCGAAGTTCAGCATCATTCCATAAGTGTAAGGACAATTCAAGAAGGCTTTTCCATTCACGCACGAAAAGTCTTTCCATAGCCTACCATCGTATACGTCGCACATAGTGTTTTCCTTACCTGCTCTGTCTCTCCAGGACTCGCAAAGATCAACAAGATTTCCACGTAGGAGAAGCTTTTCAAGTTGCATGATAATGCTCTTGGAACAATAATACTTGATTGGATAGAAGGATATCTTTCCACCTGAAAGGACTACTTTCTTAACTAATGGGGAGTTGCAAGCCTGCTTCTTTCCTCGTCGATACCAATAATTTGTACATGTTCTTGGGACCTGTCTGTTGTTAACAAGTTTTAAACACGAGTCGTATGCATAGAGCTTCGTACATTTGGGACAAACGACAAACTTGTCGAAGTCGTCTCTGTCAACGTCGAGGAATTGTCTCATCATGTATAAGGATGTAGGAAAGGCCATGACTAGTTTTGATAAGTTTTCTGAATCGTTTGATAACTCAATCCCTAATACTTTTAACCAGGATACAAAAAACCGTAGCATCCATGCCATGCCATTATCACTAATTCGGCAAGCTGTTTGCCAAACAAGCATGAAATAAATAAGCCAAAAGACTAGAGCATTTATCTTCTTTATCATTCCCTTTGAGGGCTTGGGCTCTGGCAAAGGTTTGGGTGGTTCCGTGATGTCGCGTAAAAGCGCTTCTTGTAATTCGCCGTTCCACACTTCTTCTTCGGCATTTTCGTCACTTGTCGACGATGCGTCGTCACTAGCGCTTCCGCTACTCTGATCCACGTTAGCTTCATCTTCGCTATTACTACTTTCTACTTGTGGCCCAGTAGACTCCTAAGAATCGAAGAAAATATAAATAATTAATCTAACCCTCGATAAAAATATAGAAGATGATAAAATATATTGACCCATTTTTTCTCCCGTTTCAGTTACCACTGCTGCATATTCCATACTGCAAGTGCCTGAGTTTCAGAGGCATACGAGGCGATAGTAAGCTCAATTCAGTATACCGAAAAGGCTCCAATTATCTTTTGTTAAATGTAACTATCGTGTAGGGTTATCAGCCAAAAAAGATATATATCGTGTAAAGCGAGTGAGACACGTTTAGTAATCCTCGTCTCTAATACACCCCCTCTCGAAGGCGAGAAATGAAATTATACACTGTAAAATCACTTGTTACGAATATACTTGAAAATGTAACAGTTTGAAATATGTTGTACAATAGCTGCAATAAAACGAGCGTCTACAGGTAGGCACGTGCCTACCACTGTCTTTTTCTTGTCATGATAGCCTCAAAGTGATTTGCAAATTGAATCACTGAATATTTATATTATGAAGAGGCCACAAAAATAAATATAAATAATTATGTCTCCACTAAAATTTGTTGCAAAACGTTTCATGATTATGACTGACAATTTGCATTACAATTTGATATAAATGTCAGTAGATGCCAATTTCGATATAACAAATTTCAAAAGAACGAATCCCCTCGGTGTAATTGGCGTTTTGTTTTGTTTCCCTTGCCTACGGATGCCTTAGAATTTTATTCTATCGAAATTGAACCTATTCCATTTGCAAATTTGTCACGTTTCTGAAAAAGTACTTTTAATTTGTTCTGCCACTTCCCTCAATAAGAAATGTAACTATCAGTAGAGATCGGCACGGAGAGCGAGATACCCTTATTACATGCCATTTCGCGTAACTTTACTTTCGTGATTTTTGTTCAAACTATCACAAAATGGGAAATATCGGCTCAACTGAAAATCGCGACATTTTTATGTGAAAAGGAAAGTGTGGCTTTTATTTCACAAGGGATGGGGGCTGATGATATACATCGGCATTTAGCGGGTGTCATTTGAATCTGCAGGAAATTTGCGCGCGAACACTTCTACTTTTTTTAGTGCTGCTGATAGTACAAAAACAAATATTTATTTTGAAAATCAAATGAATCGTTTGTAGGCAGATCGCTGCGTGGAAAGATTCTCAACGCAACACCGCCCCCCGCGGAACGACAGAGCCGAGCCTAAAGGGTTAACTATTATTAGTAAAAAATTACCTCGGCATCCGGTTCTTTGGCTTGTTCCAGTTCATGTTCTATTCCTGCATTGGATTTGTTACAATCTGAATACACAAGAGTAGAGCCTTTAATATAAAGTTGAAAGTCAATTCGTGTAGTGTATCTGATAATTATGTAAACGAATTGTTTGATATTCAGAAGAAATCAAAGCCTTACCTGTATCGCTTTCTTCTGATAAAGTACTCACTTCACCAGCAACTCTACGCCACTTCACAATATATTCTCTGGCACCACTTTTCCTTAAATGCCTTTCGTATGTCGAGCGGGAAACTTCCTTTTCGCAATGATTACACCAAATATACCCGTCCATTCGGAAAGAGCGTAACCAGCAGTAGTAAATACAGTGAACAGCAGCTTGTTTTATGACATTAATATAAGAACTCGCCAGAATAACACGTGAGCACTGATTGCCCAATGTATCTCAATTTAGATGCTGATATAAATAACGAAGTACGCAATCGGTTTCGCAACATTATGCTTGTCTCAACTACCTAAAAATGCAGCTAGAGTTTGCTGCTGGAGAAGTCATTGCCAGCAGCTTGCTGTCTGTATATGCTGAGGAAGGGAGCATCATTTTTTCGTCATGAAACGTGAAATTTTCTGTATTAAATTGTGTCGATTATAAGACTTGAACAGACAGGATAAACTGACAGCGTCAGGTAGAATTTCAGTACAAGAGTACTATTGTTGAACTTTCGGAACCTAAAGAGTAAAGTACACTAAATATCCAAAAGTCTGAGGTAACTTTAAGGCCTCTTTGAAAGACCACGAAAGATCACGTAAAACTTTCAAGCCACCCTGAAAGACCATGAAAGATAATGTAAACTTTCAAGCCACCCTGAAAGACCACGAAAGATCATGTTTATCTTTCGGACCTTTTCAGAACGAGACAAATGTGTATTTTGAAGTTTTTATTTCAAAATGAAAGGACCTGAAAAGTCGAAAATGCTGAAAGGTACACTAAAGTCAACTAAAAGGGAAATATACCTTTCAAGCCAGACTGAAAGGTCATGAAAGGTGAAACCTTAACTTTCAGGGCGATTCATTGATAATGAATGACAACAAAATTAGCGATTTCGTCCTGTGATCGGAAAGGAGTAACTTAGGATTTGACTTAACTTAGAACAGAACAGAAACCTTTATTTAATTAATAGTCCAAGACCGAACGACCGAGTCGTGACATGTTTTGGAAAGCGAAGGAATGTCACAAAAATGAAAACTAGAAGAGAAAAACAAGACTTCAAGGCAAGCTAGTATTTTTGACACCTGCCAACTTCCTCTCACAACTGCGGGTTATGCGTGTTTTCCTCGCCTAAAATTCGACATTCTGGATTTCCCCTTCTAGAAAACACGGTAAGGATGGGAAAATTATGTCATTTGTTTTGTTTTCCTGCTACCACAGGCCTCTCTTCTCTGCATTTCACAAGTTGACATGTCTAAGAAATAGAAAACTGAAATTGATCTATAACTCAAGAAAACAAAAACTTAATTACAAAACTACGGTAATCCTATTGTTATTTGCACCCATGTTGGATTGTAGACTGTCAGAGTGGCAGTGTACTTATTGATGAACTAATCCCTTTTCTGTGAACTTCCTTCCTGCAATAAAGGGGTGGGTCACCACTGTATTCACCTTGCTTTTGGCAAAACACTTTATTCTGTTCCATATTAATGTTTCTATGCCCAAAAAACAAAGGTTTCCCTAATTGAGTTTTATTATGAACACTTATTTTTTGTGCATCATAATAACACTGGTACAGTACATCTGTAACATAAAACTAGTACCCAGGTAATATAAACACTAAACTGTAATCCTAAATAGCTGTGGACCCGGGGGCAGTGCGGGCTGAGCTTTTTGAAACTATATATTTTTTGTATTTACACATAAAAAAGAAAAGGAACAGAAGAACCGTTTTGTTTGTTGTTTTTGTTTCTGTTGTGACATTAGGCTCAGTAGGGGTTAAGATTACATTGTGACATATTTTCATCAAAATATATGTGAGGTGAAAAATGGAAAATAGAAATTACATCCACACTTCATTTTTTGCCTGTTCGGCACCCCCACTTTTTAGGGTGCTCTTCCTCCCCTGTGTTATCCCAACTGTTTGGGAGGTAGTATGACCCTGAAGGGAAGATAATACCAGACTGGACTATTTAAGATATCCAAGGTGTTTATATCTGACCTAAATGAAAACTCAGGTTGGATCGAAGCTTAAATCTGAGATCCAAGTGGGAATGTGTGAATTTCCCAACTGGGATAAAAAAAATTCATTTTGGCATAGGTAGCATGTTAATTTAGTGAATGCAGAAACAACAACATTGTATTTGCATCCATTCAGGACTTTAACTCCCTCATACAGCCATATTTTCATTACTGTAGTGCTGTATGGGGGACATGTGGCAAAGGGATGGCAACACACCTCCAGATACTCCAAAACAGGGCAGCCAGGGTTTTGACCTTCTCAAATTATGATAAACGGTCAAGAGATTTACTTAATGAGCTGGAGTGGGACAATCTTGAGACCAGGAGGGACAAACAGCTAGCATTGATGATGTACAAAACCCAAAATGGAGGAATCCCAGATTACCTCTCAAATATTTTCTTGTATTCCTATCAAACTCATAAGTATAATTCTAAGTAGAGTTTTTCAGCTCCTGCTTAAAAATTAAGCCCTAGAACATCTTAAAGAAAACAATTTTGAGCTATCAGAATTGTCAATATATTAAATATAACTTTTTAATAATTTATGTATTTTATATTATTCATTATCTTTGTATCTACCATTATCCCTATATTTATTGTATATATATTTTAAATTGTACATAATATGTGAGTTAGATTATATTAATAGTTAGATACCGTGTAATGCGCTTTTGATCATTATATGTTAAAAAGCACACTATAAATCAATAAATTATTATTTATTATTATATAACTCAATCTATACTGAGCATACATTACTGCCAAGATTTTTGTGATTGCATCTAGAATTTAGGTTCTGGTCATGTAAATATTTTTTGGCAAAAAGATGTCAAACAAATAACCTTTGGAAAAATGTAAAACAACCAAATCATCAAGTACTGTTTTACCCTTGAAATGACAGATTGAAATGCTTCAAATCTTTTTTCAATGTGTGCTTCCAGAAAATACCCCCCCCCCCTCCCCTCCACACACACACACAGAGCAGGTGTTGAAAAAGTGATCTCCCTACCCATCTGATATTTCCAAAGGAAAATACAGTACTTGTATGGAAGAAATCAGGTAATTGACCTGCCCCCACCCCTCTGGAATTTCCTGTCTCTTCGGTGGTGATGCAATTTGCATCCTTTACCATGTCAAGCATCCCGGTTCTTCTTCTCCATGGACACCTCTTGGCCTCCACTCTTTAACATTCCTTAATATTAATATCTGATGTGCCAAATACAGTAAACTGGTTTTGATAAATCCGTGAAATAGCATACTTAGCACTAATGCACTCTAATTTCTTTGTTCTCTAATGTGCTGTCTTGACAAATACACTTTGAATATTATATGTCTTCACGGGTCTAGGAAAACCACTCTCGAAACTGAACGAGATGGAATTAGTCAATCATAGACTAAACAATTAGAAATCATTTCATTCATTCTTGATTTCATGAATTCATCACTAAAATGTACATGTATAGTATCCAATTAGTCATGCATGGTATTATTTAAGACTGTAAAATAGAAGATTTGTCTTTAAGCTTCATCATACTTATTGCTTTTCTCTTTCAATTTCAGCGACAAAGCAGCAGCCAGAAATGGCTCTTGGACAGGCCAAAAATGATATAAATAGTATTACATGGACTGCAGAACAGACTTTGAAGTTCATAAGAGACTATGTATGGCAATGAGAGATAAGAGGGAAAACTTTACAGAAAACAGTGGAAGGGCAAGGGCTACCCCCTCCTCCCCCCTGCCATCCATGAATTAGAATACAATATGTAATGGCATCGCCTCGTCTCCTCTTTCTTTTCCAAGTTTACATTTATTACACTAATTAATACTTTATTGTAATAATGGCACATGCATCCCATGGTGTACTGTCACAATAATGACTATCTATGTCTATGTATTATGATTTCTAAATACTTGTCAAGAATCAGTTTAATGCATTTGCAGTGCTTTATTTAAGGGGATGTAAATGCATCAACCAACTTTGTCTACAATTAGCCTATGCCAGCTAGTGAGAATGCAATGCTGCTGCAATTCAATTATAGCTGAGGTACTAAGATGATATTATACATAAAAATTAGTATAGCCTGCTCATGACTCTGTCTTGTGTTTTTGAAAAGAAAATGTATCCATGATTGTTATATCATCTGGTTTGTGAACATTAAAACAATAGATTACTTGCTCTAGATTTCCATGAACTGAAGACTCCTCATTTGCACCATATAAATCTCCAGCTTGTTAAAATCTTTTGTTACATCATTGTGTTAACTAAATTAACCATACATCATACATGATGGGTTTTGAACATAGGGTAGGTAGTTTTTTTTCTTTGGGAATTTCAGCAAAGTGTGGTTCCACAATATATCCATACCCCTCCCCCATGGAAATTCTGGAGGGATGGGGATCAATTTACCTGATCTTTTCCATACAAGTACTGTATTTTTACCAACCTTTCGAGAGGGAGGGGTATGGATATTTTCTGGGACCACACAATTAAAAAAATGACCTCTCATGCGTCTTTTAGGGAAACATCCATGTAATGTGCATGGGATCGACTAGGAAAGGTACAACTCTTCACTCACCTTTGTGTAATGTTATGTTCCAAGCCCTTCGAGAACAATTCCGTAACTCATAAAGTGGTAGCTCTTAAAAGGACCATTAATGTAATGGGAATGGTCCCTCCCCTGAAAAGCTCACGAATTGGGATGGCCCTTCCCTTACCATTCCTTCCCTTACTATTGGAATTTCCAATACATACAAAGCAGGATAAATACAAATACCAAAATTGACAACCAACTTTTCTGAATTTCTCTGCTCATTTCATGATAGGTATTTTCTTGAATCTTTTATGAATATATTGACAAATAAAAGCTTTTCTCTTTATGGTATGTTTGTGCTTTGTTAGAATCATTCCATTGGGTAGGTTATAGTCTTCCACACAGCCAGTCCACAGTGACAAACAATGTACCCATGACAACCATGTTTTATTCTCACGGAAACATGTAACCGGGAGCTCCGCTTTTAGCCAGTGGCTAAATCTATATATTATCTCAGTGAGGGGAGAGAAGAAACAGGTCAAGTAAAAATCGTCTAAGGACTAAGAATTTTTTTTAGTTTATATCATTTATATTTTTTCGGCTTTATCCCTCGCTTAAAAAATAGCTTGAATTAGAACTTAGCCGAAAGTGAATCTCTTCCAACAAAAACATGCCCACTGGAGGGATTTCCTCCTTCTCTTCGGGATTGTGTCCTTCGTTTTGCGATAGAGCCGTCAGGATTTATACTTAGAAAATATTATTCATGACGTTCACGGACTTTGTTTTGTAAATGTGTCATTTCGACTGATAGCATGACTTAGCGCGTGCTCCGAGGGAAGCAAGGTAGTGTGTACGTTTGTTGAAACTTGAATGAAAAAGTTTCTCAGCTCAAATCTTTCAAGTTAGAATTATCCCTGCACATTCCTGTATGTAATCTGTAAGAGAACAATTTAAGTTTGAATGTCAATGGTGCTTTCGGCTGCGCGAACCGAGTTCTTTTTTAGTTTCTGTGGGAGAATTCAACATGGCGACGATGGCGGCATTGTCCCTCGCTTAAGAAATCGCTTGAATTAGAACTTAGCCCGAGGTGAATCTTTTCCAACAGAAACACGCCCATGGTCCAGATTTCCACCTTCCCTTCGGGTTTGCGAATTTCTTTTGGCGGCACAGCTTCAGGGCTGAGCGGAGCGAGTGTCGACACGATTTTCCTTACGGTATCAATATATAGATAGGAGTTACCATAGCAACGTTACAGGGGGGAGCACACTTTTGATTGACAGGCACCTGAAGTGCTATTCGATCTAAACTTTTGAAATGACACACTGCGCCTTACTCCTTACACAATTGTCTAGCCCTACACGAAGTTTAGACGGCATTCACCAAGCCGATTTCAAATAATTCAAGGCGACTTTTTTGACGTAAAATTCTACTTTTTTTGCGCGTCGCCCAGTACTCATGGAATATACTTGCTTAATTAATAAGTTTCTGACTGCCAACGTATTCCCAAGATATTCAACTACAACTCTACCAATTTTGACGTCCAAAAGTGGTTTTGTTTTTCCCTGACAAACATAAACGCAAACTTCAAGTTTTGGGGCGATTTCGCAAACCACACTTCTGAAAACGAAAAAAGCTTCACGATGCGATTCTGGTGGCGATTTTTCTTCCTACTCACAGACCTTAAACTTATTAGGAGGGCAATATTCGCGCGAGAAAAAAAATTACGTTTCGAACGTCTATAGGTGGTTCTAAAGTTGGACCTCTTGCTTATCGTTCCGCTCAAGTCTCTTCAGCTAGTTCAGTTTTAAAAAGTTGTAATTTTCATGCAAATTTGAGTGAGTTTCTCACATTCCAGCAAAAACTGGGCCGTTGACACTGACATGTCATTGACACCAAAATGTCCCCAGATAAATTTTAGGAAAAGTTACGAAGTTTCACCATCATAGCTGCAGTGGGTGGGGGGGGGGGGAGGCTTTTCTATGCGTTTTGTGGTACCTTTTATGATGCCTTTTATGATTCATTTTAAAACGACTTTTTCCTTGTATTTTTGATGCCTTTTATGATGCATTTTTGATGCCTTGTATGATGCGTTTTCAATGCCTTTTATGATGCCTTTTTCGTTGCATTTTGATGCCTTTTAAGATGCATTTTTGATGCATTTCATGATGCATTTGTAATGCCATATATCTGCCTTTTGCGTTTTACTTTAGATGTTTTGGAGGATTTTTCTGTCGGCGCGTTCCAGTGCTGTCTCCCATTTTGCCCCTTTAATCTATTGAATGTTAACGAATTCAGATGAACATTTATGGTTAGTTGATGAGTTACAGTATATTGGTAATATGCTAAGAATACAGGAGGAGAGGATGCAGACCGTCTTCAGGCGTCTTATTCTCATGAAATCAACTATTGCCATTGGCAATCTAAATGCTGGAGACGAGGAACAAGCAATCGTTCTGATGCTGATACGCATTAGAGAATTCCTTGCCGACGTAAGAGGTCTGATGTGGACCCTGTCAGGCCACCGTAGCCGCACCATATCGCTATTGGATTCAATAAATTGTTTAAATGAGAGCCGCGATTTAACAATTTAAACAATTTAAAAAATACAATGGGTCTTTTAAGAGCCACCAAATCATGTGAAGTGAGGTCTGCGTTGCTTCGTTCAATCATTTCACTCTGCAAACTCTGTGACCAGCAATCACAAAATATCTATGAATAAAAAGGGGCGGCAAATATGTTTTTGCGCAATTAGATTTTAAAAGGAAAGACAAATCTGAAAACAGAAGCGCCGCCTTGGAGCCGTTATTTATCAATACCACAAAAAGATTCTAAAAAATATAAAGAACGAACGCTCTTATTGGCAAGAGGTAAAACAAATTTAACTTCCGGGTAGGACGAGGAGACGGGAAGGCTCCGAATTTTTTGGTCTGGATGATCGTCGGGGATTTTACCCCTAAAGTATATCAAAAACGACGTGTTTAAAAAAAATAGCTATTTTAACTCCTCCTAAAAGATACGACGATCATTCCAGGCGAAAATATGGGAGTCCCCCCGTACTACACCCAATATTATTTAAGAATGTCAAAAAAGGGGGAGATATTATAATAAGTTAATATAAATAAAACCTGTATCTCCAAGTCGCAATGTTATACACGTTTTATATCTTTTAATTCTATATAGACAAATAAAAAAATACAATCAATATTCTTTATGAGCATTCCCATATACACGAATGGCATTCCCATAATCACATAATACCACGTTATATTTTCACGCGTATCATTTCGCAGAGTCTAGGAGCAGATCTTGAAAAGAAGCCTAGAAAGTGATTTTCGCAGCACCCTTCGCGCAGACCCGGGAAAGTAGCATAGGATGACAGGTATGTGTATAAGGTTTATTTAGACCGGATGTTACAAATGAGCCGATGGGACAACATTCCGATTTCGCACACTTTTGTTACAAGATGCTCACATGTTCTTTAAATTTTAAAAATTTCTCCGGTGGTGAGTTTCACTCCTTTCTGAAAAGTTAATAGCTAATAATATTTCGCTCTTTGGATTCTATATAGTGGTGTCTTAGCTGGTGGAAAAAGTTTGCTTCTTTAAGGTGCTTTAAGGAGCGACTGGGCTAGCGTGATGCCAATGTGCGGATCACGCAATGAGACCAAGCTGCTAGCCCAGTCGCAGCTAAAGGTCCCACATGGGTCTTTGCTGTGGTTTAAAGCACTTCGATTTTCGAAGTCGCCTCTGCAGTTGTTTTGCCGATGAAGTTTACTGAGGCAAACACCGGCTATGCCATGCTGATGAGTCCTAACAAGGACGAAACAGCTGTACATGGTTGCCGAACTGCACGGGTAATAGACTGTGCTAGCGTTCCGTCTTGGCCAGACTGGTGCCGATGTGTGTATGCTAGTGTTTTACACTTTATATTTACATATACATGTCGACAAGGTTAGTATGGCTAACCGACGGACTTCTCTAGCTTGGTCTCATTGCGTGATCCGCACATTGGCATCACGCTAGCCCAGTCGCAGCTAAAGGTCCCACATGGGTCTTTGCTGTGGTTTAAAGCACTTCGATTTTCGAAGTCGCCTCTGCAGTTGTTTTGCCGATGAAGTTTACTGAGGCAAACACCGGCTATGCCATGCTGATGAGTCCTAACAAGGACGAAACAGCTGTACATGGTTGCCGAACTGCACGGGTAATAGACTGTGCTAGCGTTCCGTCTTGGCCAGACTGGTGCCGATGTGTGTATGCTAGTGTTTTACACTTTATATTTACATATACATGTCGACAAGGTTAGTATGGCTAACCGACGGACTTCTCTAGCTTGGTCTCATTGCGTGATCCGCACATTGGCATCACGCTAGCCCAGTCGCAGCTAAAGGTCCCACATGGGTCTTTGCTGTGGTTTAAAGCACTTCGATTTTCGAAGTCGCCTCTGCAGTTGTTTTGCAGTCTATTACCCGTGCCGAACTGCACGGGTAATAGACTGTGCTAGCGTTCCGTCTTGGCCAGACTGGTGCCGATGTGTGTATGCTAGTGTTTTACACTTTATAAATCTTTTGGGCTTGATAATAGCTTACTGTTTTCGATAATTATCAAATTTGGCAAATAATAGGAGCCCAGTCAAGGGTCTAGCCTGATTTATATCAAAAGTTCGCTTGCACGATCTTTTGTTGTGAAGATATGGAGCTTGAATTTATAATTAGCCTATTTCGACGTCATCACTTACCTAATTAGAATAAAACTTTGTGATCAAATAACTCCGGTTTGAGCAAGATAAACGCACAGAACTAACGACATGTGCAAGCACGCCGGGCCTATAAGGATCAAAAATCGCCGGGGTTTGTTGTAACTTTGTGAGTTTTAATCCAATCACTACCAAATTTCATATGTAAATAGTACTCATGAAATTAACAAGCATAGCAATTTTGGAATTTCAAATTAACGAATTTTGGCGGGAAAATGACGTCATCAATCTTACACCAAAATTTTAAATCGATCATATGACATTTTTATGACTTGAATATGAAAGAGCTCATTGAGATAACCACAAAACCGAAATATTTTTGAAATATCTCATTCCCTTGAGAAGTTATGAATATTTTAAGATTGCAATGTCCGCCATTTTGTTTTTTAGACAAAATGGCAGCCATTGGCAGCCGGTACAAAATTGCAGGGCTTGTTCTAACTTGGTGAGTTTTAATCCAATCACTTCTAAATTTCACATGTAAATAGTACTCATGAAATTAACAAACACTGTCATTTTAGAATTTTCAAATTAACGAATTTTGGCGGAAAAATGACGTCATGAATCTTAAACCAAAATTTCAAATCGATCATATGAAATTTTGAGAATCGATTATGAAAGAGCTCACAAAACCGAAAAGATTTTTGAAATATCTCATCCCGTTAAGAAGTTATGGATATTTTAAGTTTGTATTGGTAGGTACTTCACATATGATATTGTGAAGTGTACCGAAATAGATGATATCTGAGTGTACCGAAACACACATGCATGTTGCATGGTATCCTCCTGTATCCTCCTGTATAGCCCTGCATCACCCTATATCGCCCAGTATCCTCCTATATCGCCCAGTATCCTCCTGTATCGCTCTGTATCCTCCTGTATCACGCTGTATCCTCCTGCATCGCCCTGTATCCTCCTGTAACCTCCTGTATCGCCCTGTATCTTCCTGTATCCCCCTGTATCCTCCTGTATCGCCCTGTATCCTCCTGTATCGCCATGTATCCTCCCGTATCGCCCTGTGTCTTCCTGTATCGCCCTGTATCCTCCTGTATCCCAGGTATCCTCCTGTATCCTCACGTATCCCCTGTAACCTCCTGTAGCTTCCTGTATCGCCATGTATCGCCATGTATCCTCCTGTATCGCCCTGTATCCTCCTGTATCCTCGTGTATCCCCCGGTAACCTCCTGTATCGCCATGTATCCTCCTGTATCGTCCTGTATCCTCCTGTACCCCCCTCTATCCTCATGTATCCCCCTGTAACCTCTTGTATCGCCATCTATCCTCCTGTATCCCCCTGTATCGCCATGTATCCCCCTGTATCCTCCTGTATCCCCCTGTATCACCCTGTATCCTCCTGTATCGCCCTGTATCTTCCTGTATCTCCCTGTATCCTCCTGTATCGCCCTGTATCCTCCTGTATCCCCCTGTATCCTCCTGTATCCCCATGTATCCCCCTGTAACCGCCTGTAGCTTCCTGTATCGCCATGTATCGCCCTGTATCTTCCTGTACCGCCCTGTATCCTCCTGTATCCGCCTGTATCACCCTGCATCCTCCTGTATCGCCCTGCATCCTCCTGTATCCCCTGTATCCTCCTGTATCCTCCTGTATCCTCCTGTATCCTCCTGTATCCTCCTGTATCCTCCTGTATCCTCCTGTATCCTCCTGTATCGCCCTGTATCCTCCTGTATCGCCCTGTATCTTCCTGTATCACCATGTATCGCCCTGTATCCTCCTGTATCCCCCTGTATCCTCCTGTATCCTCCTGTATCGCCCTGTATCCTCCTGTAACGCCCTGCATCCTCCTGTATCGCCATGTATCCTCCTGTATCTTCCTGTATCGCCCTGTATCCTCCTGTATCCTCCTGTATCCCCCTGTATCCTCCTGTATCCTCCTGTATCGCCCTGTATCCTTCTGTATTGCCCTGTATCTTCCTGTATCGCCCGGTATCCTCCTGTATCCCCCTGTATCACCCTGTATCCTCCTGTATCGTCCTGTATCCTCCTGTATCCCCCTGTATCCCCCTGTATCCTCCTGTATCGCCATGTATCCTCCTGTATCGCCATGTTTCTCCTGCATCCCCTGTATCGCCATGTATCCCACTGTATCCTCCTGTATCCCCCTGTATCACCCTGTATCCTCCTGTATCGCCGTGTATTTTCCTGTATCGCCCTGTATCCTCCTGTATCGCCCTGTATCCTCCTGTATCGCCCAGTATCCTCCTGTATCGCCCTGTATCTTCCTGTATCCTCCTGTATCCCCCTGTATCACCCTGTATCCTCCTGAATCGCCCTGTATCGCCCTGTATCCTCCTGTATCCCCTGTATCACCCTGTATCCTCCTGTCTCGCCCTGTATCCTCCTGTATCGCCCTATATCTCCCTGTATCGCCCTGTATCCCCCTGTATCCTCCTGTATCGCCATGTATCCTCCTGTATCGCCATGTATCCCACTGTATCCTCCTGTATCCCCCTGTATCGCCCTGTATTTTCCTGTATCGCCCTGTATCCTCCTGTATTGCCCTGTATCCTCCTGTATCGCCCTGTATCCTCCTGTATCGCCCTGTATTCTCCTGTATCGCCCTTTATCTTCATGTATCCTCCTGTATCCCCCTGTATCACCCTGTATCCTCCTGTATCCTCCTGTATCGCCCAGTATTCTCCTGTATCGCCCTGTATCTTCCTGTAACCTCCTGTATCCCCCTGTATCACCCTGTATCCTTCTGTATCGCCCTGTATCGCCCTGTATCGCCCTGTATCCTCCTGTATCCCCTGTATCACCCTGTATCCTCCTGTATCGCCCTGTATCCTCCTGTATCGCCCAGTATTCTCCTGTATCGCCCTGTATCTTCCTGTATCCTCCTGCATCCCCCTGTATCCCCGTGTCCTCCTGTATCGCCCTGTATCCTCCTGTATCCCCCTGTATCGCCATGTATCCCCCTGTATCCTCCTGTATCCCCCTGTATCACCCTGTATCCTCCTGTATCTTCCTGTATCTTCCTGTATCTCCCTGTATCGCCCTGTTTCCTCCTGTATCCCCCTGTATCCTCCTGTATCGCCATGTATCCTCCTGTATCGCCATGTATCCCACTATATCCTCCTGTATCCCCTGTATCGCCCTGTATTTTCCTGTATCGCCCTGTATCCTCCTGTATCGCCCTGTATCCTCCTGTATCGCCCTGTATTCTCCTGTATCGCCCTTTATCTTCATGTATCCTCCTGTATCACCCTGTATCACCCTGTATCCTCCTGTATCGCCCAGTATTCTCCTGCATCGCCCTGTATCTTCCTGTATCCTCCTGTATCACCCTGTATCACCCTGTATCCTCCTGTATCTCCCTGTATCGCCCTGTATCCCCCTGTATCCTCCTGTATCGCCATGTATCCTCCTGTATCGCCATGTATCCCACTGTATCCTCCTGTAACCCCCTGTATCACCCTGTATCCTCCTGTATCGCCCTGTATTTTCCTGTATCGCCCTGTATCCTCCTGTATCGCCCTGTATCCTCCTGTATCGCCCTGTATTCTCCTGTATCGCCCTTTATCTTCATGTATCCTCCTGTATCGCCCTGTATCTTCCTGGATCACCATGTATCGCCCTGTATCCCCCTGTATCACCCTGTATCACCCTGTATCCTCCTGTATCATCCTGTATCGCCCTGTATCTTCCTGTATCTTCCTGTATCCCCAGTATCCTCCTGTATCACCCTGTATCCTCCTGTATCGCCCTGTATCTTCCTGTAATGCCCTGTATCTTCCTGTATCGCCCTGTATCCCCCTCTATCCCCGTGTCCTCCTGTATCGCCCTGTATCCTCCTGTATCCCCCTGTATCGCCATGTATCCCCCTGTATCCCCCTGTATCTTCCTGTATCTTCCTGTATCGCCCTGTATCGCCCTGTTTCCTCCTGTATCCCCCTGTATCCTCATGTATCCCCCTGTAACCTCCTGTAGCTTCCTGTATCGCCATGTATCCTCCTGTATCGCCCTGCATCCCCCTGTATCCTCATGTATCCCCCGGTAACCTCCTGTATCGCCATGTATCCTCCTGTATCGCCCTCTGTCCTCCTGTACCCCCCTGTATCCTCATGTATCCCCCGGTAACCTCTTGTATCGCCATGTATCCTCCTGTATCACCATGTAACGCCCTGTATCCGCCTGTATCGCCCTGTATCTTTCTGTATCGCCCTGTATCCTCCTGTATCCCCCTGTATCCTCCTGTATCGCCCTGTATCCTGCTGTATCCTCGTGTATCCTCCTGTATCGCCCTGTATCCTCCTGTATCCCCATGTATCCTCCTGTATCGCCCTGTATCCTCCTGTATCCCCCTGTGTCCTCCTGTATCCTCATGTATCCCGCTGTAACCTCCTGTAACCTCCTGTATCGCCATGTATCATCATGTATCCTCCTGTATCGCCCTGTATCCTCCTGTATCCTCATGTATCACCCTGTAACCTCCTGTATCGCCATGTATCCCCCTGTATCACCCTGTATCCTCCTGTATCGCCCTGTATCCTCCTGTATCGCCCTGTATCTTCCTGGATATACCATGTATCGCCCTGTATCCCCCTGTATCACCCTGTATCACCCTGTATCCTCCTGTATCATCCTGTATCGCCCTGTATCTTCCTGTATCTTCCTGTACCCCCCTGTATCCTCCTGTATCGCCCTGTATCCTCCTGTATCCCCCTGTATCCTCCTGTATCCCCCTGTATCCTCCTGTATCCCCCTGTATCACCCTGTATCCTCCTGTATCGCCCTGTATCTTCCTGTTTTGCTCTGTATCCTCCTGTATCGCCCTGTATCCTCCTGTATCGCCCTTTATCTTCCTGTATCGCCCTGTATCCTCCTGTATCCCCCTGTATCACCCTGTATCCTCCTGTATCGCCCTGTATCCTCCTGTATCTCCCTGTATCTTCCTGTATCGCCCTGTATCCCCCTGTATCCTCCTGTGTCCTCCTGTATCGCCCTGTATCCTCCTGTATTCCCCTTTATCGCCATGTATCCCCCTGTATCCCCCTGTATCCCCCTGCATCACACTGTATCCTCCTGTATCGCCCTGTATCTTCCTGTATACCCCTGTATCCTTCTGTATCCTCCTGTATCCTCATGTATCCCCCTGTAACCTCCTGTATCGCCATGTATCCTCCTGCATCCTCATGTAGATAGATAGATAGATAGATAGATGGTTTATTAAAAACTACATTGCAGCTTTAGGGCTGAATTAAGCAATTTTTACAATATATTAAAAACAATTTGAATAAGACTATTTACATATATATAAATACTAAATAATAATAAGGAATATGAATAATAAAAGTTAAAACACTATGATCTCTTTAAAACCCATTTCTACCTGCAGTCGATAAATTACCTATGTTTGAAACGAATTTCGGGCCATTGCGAACACGAAGGTGTTTTTGGTTCTGTTTGTTTTTAAATTAGGGAGGGAAAAAGGGCGATGGTTGCGGAGATTATATCTTGATTCGTTTTTTGGTGGCAGCAAGCTGTTCAGCTTGTGATCAGTCTCAGAGCAAATCTCGTCGAACAGCTTACTGCACAGTTGGCTATGGTGCTCAGTAATAGGTGTGATGCCCAAAAAACTGCAAGCACTAATGTAGCTCGTGCGGGGCAATATTATATTGTATATTATATGTATCCCCCAGTAACCTCCTGTATCGCCATGTATCCTCCTGTATCACCATGTAACGCCCTGTATCCGCCTGTATCGCCCTGTATCTTTCTGTATCGCCCTGTATCCTCCTGTATCCCCCTGTATCCTCCTGTATCGCCCTGTATCCTGCTGTATCCTCGTGTATCCTCCTGTATCGCCCTGTATCCTCCTGTATCCCCATGTATCCTCCTCTATCGCCCTGTATCCTCCTGTATCCCCCTGTGTCCTCCTGTATCCTCATGTATCCCGCTGTAACCTCCTGTAACCTCCTGTATCGCCATGTATCATCATGTATCCTCCTGTATCGCCCTGTATCCTCCTGTATCCTCATGTATCACCCTGTAACCTCCTGTATCGCCATGTATCCCCCTGTATCACCCTGTATCCTCCTGTATCGCCCTGTATCCTCCTGTATCGCCCTGTATCTTCCTGGATCACCATGTATCGCCCTGTATCCCCCTGTATCCTCATGTATCACCCTGTAACCTCCTGTATCGCCATGTATCCCCCTGTATCACCCTGTATCCTCCTGTATCGCCCTGTATCCTCCTGTATCGCCCTGTATCTTCCTGGATCACCATGTATCCCCCTGTATCACCCTGTATCACCCTGTATCCTCCTGTATCATCCTGTATCGCCCTGTATCTTCCTGTATCTTCCTGTATCCCCCTGTATCCTCCTGTATCGCCCTGTATCCTCCTGTATCCCCCTGTATCCTCCTGTATCCCCCTGTATCCTCCTGTATCCCCCTGTATCACCCTGTATCCTCCTGTATCGCCCTGTATCTTCCTGTTTTGCTCTGTATCCTCCTGTATCGCCCTGTATCCTCCTGTATCGCCCTTTATCTTCCTGTATCGCCCTGTATCCTCCTGTATCCCCCTGTATCACCCTGTATCCTCCTGTATCGCCCTGTATCCTCCTGTATCTCCCTGTATCTTCCTGTATCGCCCTGTATCCCCCTGTATCCTCCTGTGTCCTCCTGTATCGCCCTGTATCCTCCTGTATTCCCCTGTATCGCCATGTATCCCCCTGTATCCCCCTGTATCCCCCTGTATCCCCCTGCATCACACTGTAACCTCCTGTATCGCCATGTATCATCATGTATCCTCCTGTATCGCCCTGTATCCTCCTGTATCCTCATGTATCACCCTGTAACCTCCTGTATCGCCATGTATCCCCCTGTATCACCCTGTATCCTCCTGTATCGCCCTGTATCCTCCTGTATCGCCCTGTATCTTCCTGGATCACCATGTATCGCCCTGTATCCCCCTGTATCACCCTGTATCACCCTGTATCCTCCTGTATCATCCTGTATCGCCCTGTATCTTCCTGTATCTTCCTGTATCCCCCTGTATCCTCCTGTATCGCCCTGTATCCTCCTGTATCCCCCTGTATCCTCCTGTATCCCCCTGTATCCTGTTTCGCCCTATATCCTCCTGTACCCCCCTGTATCCTCATGTATCCCCCTGTAACCTCTTGTATCGCCATGTATCCTCCTGTATCACCATGTATCGCCCTGCATCCCCCTGTATCCTCCTGTACCCCCCTGTATCACCCTGTATCGCCCTGTGTCCTCCTGTATCGCCCTGTATCCTCATGTATCCCCATGTATCGCCATGTATCCTCCTGTATCGCCCTGTATCCTCCCGTATCCCCCTGTATCCTCATGTATCCCCATGTAACCTCTTGTATCACCATGTATCCTCCTGTATCGTCCTGTATCCTCCTGTAACCTCCTGTATCGCCATGTATCGCCATGTATCCTCCTGTATCGCCCTGTATCCCCCTGTATCCTCATGTATCCCCCTGTAACCTCCTGTATTGCCATGTATTCTCCTGTATCGCCCTGTATCCTCCTGTATCCCCGTGTATCCTCATGTATCCCCCTGTGACCTCCTGTATTGCCCTGTAACCTCCTGTAGCGCCCTGTATCCTCATGTATCCCCCTGTATCACCCTGTATCCTCCTGCATCGCCCTATATTGCCATGTATCCTCCTGTATCGCCCTGTATCCTCCTGTATCCCCCTGTATCCTCATGTATCCCCCTGCAACCTCTTGTATCGCCATGTATCCTCCTGTATCGCCCTATCCTCCTGTATCCTCATGTATCCGCCGGTAACCTCCTGTATCGCCATGTATCCTCCTGTATCACCATGTAACGCCCTGTATCCTCATGTATCCCCCTGTAACCTCTTGTATCGCCATGTATCCTCCTGTATCACCATGTAACGCCCTGTATCCGCCTGTATCGCCCTGTATCCTCCTGTATCCCCCTGTATCGCCCTGTATCACCCTGTATCCTCCTGTATTGCCCTGTATCCTCCTGTATTGCCCTGTAACCTCCTGTATTGCCCTGTATCCTCCCCTTGTATCCTCATGTATCCCTGTATCCTCATGATCCCCCTGTACCACCCTGTATCCTCCTGTATCGCCCTGTATCCTCCTGTATCGCCATGTATCCTCCTGTATCGCCCTGTATCCTCCTGTATCCCCCTGTATCCCCCTGTATCCTCCTGTATCGCCATGTATCCTCCTGTATCGCCATGTATCCCACTGTATCCTCCTGTAACGCCCTGTATCACCCTGTATCCTCCTGTATCGCCCTGTATTTTCCTGTATCGCCCTGTATCCTCCTGTATCGCCCTGCATCCTCCTGTATCGCCCTGTATTCTCCTGTATCGCCCTTTATCTTCATGTATCCTCCTGTATCCCCCTGTATCACCCTGTATCCTCCTGTATCCTCCTGTATCACCCTGTATCTTCCTGTATCCTCCTGTATCGCCCTGTATCCTCCTGTATCCCCCTGTATCACCCTGTATCCTCCTGTATCGCCCTGTATCCTCCTGTATCACCCTGTATCCTCCTGTATCGCCCTGTATCTTCCTGTATCGCCCTGTATCTTCTTGTATCGCCCTGTATCCCCTCTATCCCCGTGTCCTCCTGTATCGCCCTGTATCCTCCTGTATCCCCCTGTATCCACATGTATCCCCCTGTATCCTCCTGTATCCCCCTGTATCACCCTGTATCCTCCTGTATCCTCCTGTATCTTCCTGTATCTCCCTGTATCACCCTGTGTATCCCGCTGTAACCTCCTGTAACCTCCTTTATCGCCATGTATCATCATGTATCCTCCTGTATCGCCCTGTATCCTCCTGTATCCTCATGTATCACCCTGTAACCTCCTGTATCGCCATGTATCCCCCTGTATCACCCTGTATCCTCCTGTATCGCCCTGTATCCTCCTGTATCGCCCTGTATCTTCCTGGATCACCATGTATCGCCCTGTATCCCCCTGTATCCCCCTGTATCACCCTGTATCACCCTGTATCCTCCTTTATCATCCTGTATCGCCCTGTATCTTCCTGTATCTTCCTGTATCCCCCTGTATCCTCCTGTATCGCCTTGTATCCTCCTGTATCGCCCTGTATCCTCCTGTATCCCCCTGTATCCTCCTGTATCCCCCTGTATCCTCCTGTATCCCCCTGTATCACCCTGTATCCTCCTGTATCGCCCTGTATCTTCCTGTTTTGCTCTGTATCCTCCTGTATCGCCCTGTATCCTCCTGTATCGCCCTTTATCTTCCTGTATCGCCCTGTATCCTCCTGTATCCCCCTGTATCACCCTGTATCCTCCTGTATAGCCCTGTATCCTCCTGTATCTCCCTGTATCTTCCCGTATCGCCCTGTATCCCCCTGTATCCTCCTGTGTCCTCCTGTATCCCCCTGTATCCCCCTGTATCACCCTGTATCCTCCTGTATCCTCCTGTATCACCCTGTATCTTCCTGTATCCTCCTGTATCGCCCTGTATCCTCCTGTATCCCCCTGTATCACCCTGTATCCTCCTGTATCGCCCTGTATCCTCCTGTATCACCCTGTATCCTCCTGTATCGCCCTGTATCTTCCTGTATCGCCCTGTATCTTCTTGTATCGCCCTGTATCCCCCTCTATCCCCGTGTCCTCCTGTATCGCCCTGTATCCTCCTGTATCCCCCTGTATCCACATGTATCCCCCTGTACCCTCCTGTATCCCCCTGTATCACCCTGTATCCTCCTGTATCTTCCTGTATCTTCCTGTATCTCCCTGTATCACCCTGTGTCCTCCTGTATCCCCCTGTATCCTCCTGTATCCTCCTGTATCCTCCTGTATCCTCCTGTATCCCCCTGTAACCTCCTGTAGCTTCCTGTATCGCCCTGTATCCCCCTGTATCCTCATGTATCCCCCGGTAACCTCCTGTATCGCCATGTATCCTCCTGTATCGCCCTCTGTCCTCCTGTACCCCCCTGTATCCTCATGTATCCCCCGGTAACCTCTTGTATCGCCATGTATCCTCCTGTATCACCATGTAACGCCCTGTATCCGCCTGTATCGCCCTGTATCTTTCTGTATCGCCCTGTATCCTCCTGTATCCCCCTGTATCGCCCTGTATCGCCCTGTATCCTCCTGTATCGCCCTGTATCCTCCTGTATCCCCCTGTATCCTCCTGTATCGCCCTGTATCCTGCTGTATCCTCGTGTATCCTCCTGTATCGCCCTGTATCCTCCTGTATCCCCATGTATCCTCCTGTATCGCCCTGTATCCTCCTGTATCCCCGTGTCCTCATGTATCCCCCTGTAACCTCCTGTAACCTCCTGTATCGCCATGTATCATCATGTATCCTCCTGTATCGCCCTGTATCCTCCTGTATCCCCTGTATCCTCATGTATCACCCTGTAACCTCCTGTATCGCCATGTATCCCCCTGTATCACCCTGTATCCTCCTGTATCGCCCTGTATCCTCCTGTATCGCCCTGTATCTTCCTGGATCACCATGTATCGCCCTGTATCCCCCTGTATCACCCTGTATCACCCTGTATCCTCCTGTATCATCCTGTATCGCCCTGTATCTTCCTGTATCTTCCTGTATCCCCCTGTATCCTCCTGTATTGCCCTGTATCCTCCTGTATCCCCCTGTATCCTCCTGTATCCCCCTGTATCCTCCTGTATCCCCCTGTATCACCCTGTATCCTCCTGTATCACCCTGTATCTTCCTGTATCGCTCTGTATCCTCCTGTATCGCCCTGTATCCTCCTGTATCGCCCTTTATCTTCCTGTATCGCCCTGTATCCTCCTGTATCCCCCTGTATCACCCTGTATCCTCCTGTATCGCCCTGTATCCTCCTGTATCTCCCTGTATCTTCCTGTATCGCCCTGTATCCCCCTGT
This sequence comes from Scolanthus callimorphus, assembly GCA_033964015.1. Taxonomy (NCBI): domain Eukaryota; kingdom Metazoa; phylum Cnidaria; class Anthozoa; order Actiniaria; family Edwardsiidae; genus Scolanthus; species Scolanthus callimorphus. The sequence goes on along the minus strand of CM066912.1, from coordinate 5,662,922 downwards.
ATCCTCCTGTGTCCTCCTGTATCGCCCTGTATCCTCCTGTATCCTCCTGTATTCCCCTGTATCGCCATGTATCCCCCTGTATCCACCTGTATCCCCCTGCATCACCCTGTATCCTCCTGTATCGCCCTGTATCTTCCTGTATACCCCTGTATCCTTCTGTATCCTCATGTATCCTCATGTATCCCCCTGTAACCTCCTGTATCGCCATGTATCCTCCTGCATCCTCATGTATCCCCCGGTAACCTCATTTATCACCCTGTAACCTCCTGTATCGCCATGTATCCCCCTGTATCACCCTGTATCCTCCTGTATCGCCCTGTATCCTCCTGTATCGCCCTGTATCTTCCTGGATCACCATGTATCGCCCTGTATCCCCCTGTATCACCCTGTATCCTCCTGTATCATCCTGTATCGCCCTGTATCTTCCTGTATCTTCCTGTATCCCCCTGTATCCTCCTGTATCGCCCTGTATCCTCCTGTATCCCCTGTATCCTCCTGTATCCCCCTGTATCCTCCTGTATCCCCCTGTATCACCCTGTATCCTCCTGTATCACCCTGTATCTTCCTGTATCGCTCTGTATCCTCCTGTATCGCCCTGTATCCTCCTGTATCGCCCTTTATCTTCCTGTATCGCCCTGTATCCTCCTGTATCCTCCTGTATCCCCCTGTATCACCCTGTATCCTCCTGTATCGCCCTGTATCCTCCTGTATCTCCCTGTATCTTCCTGTATCGCCCTGTATCCCCCTGTATCCTCCTGTGTCCTCCTGTATCGCCCTGTATCCTCCTGTATCCTCCTGTATTCCCCTGTATCGCCATGTATCCCCCTGTATCCACCTGTATCCCCCTGCATCACCCTGTATCCTCCTGTATCGCCCTGTATCTTCCTGTATACCCCTGTATCCTTCTGTATCCTCATGTATCCTCATGTATCCCCCTGTAACCTCCTGTATCGCCATGTATCCTCCTGCATCCTCATGTATCCCCCGTAACCTCCTGTATCGCCATGTATCCTCCTGTTTCGCCCTATATCCTCCTGTACCCCCCTGTATCCTCATGTATCCCCCTGTAACCTCTTGTATCGCCATGTATCCTCCTGTATCACCATGTATCGCCCTGCATCCCCCTGTATCCTCCTGTACCCCCCTGTATCACCCTGTATCGCCCTGTATCCTCCTGTATCGCCCTGTATCCTCATGTATCCCCATGTATCGCCATGTATCCTCCTGTATCGCCCTGTATCCTCCCGTATCCCCCTGTATCCTCATGTATCCCCATGTAACCTCTTGTATCACCATGTATCCTCCTGTATCGTCCTGTATCCTCCTGTATCGCCATGTATCGGCATGTATCCTCCTGTATCGCCCTGTATCCCCCTGTATCCTCATGTATCCCCCTGTAACCTCCTGTATTGCCATGTATTCTCCTGTATCGCCCTGTATCCTCCTGTATCCCCGTGTATCCTCATGTATCCCCCTGTGACCTCCTGTATTGCCCTGTAACCTCCTGTAGCGCCCTGTATCCTCATGTATCCCCCTGTATCACCCTGTATCCTCCTGCATCGCCCTGTATTGCCATGTATCCTCCTGTATCGCCCTGTATCCTCCTGTATCCCCCTGTATCCTCATGTATCCCCCTGCAACCTCTTGTATCGCCATGTATCCTCCTGTATCGCCCTATCCTCCTGTATCCTCATGTATCCGCCGGTAACCTCCTGTATCGCCATGTATCCTCCTGTATCGCCCTGTATCCTTCTGTACCCCCCTGTATCCTCATGTATCTCCCTGTAACCTCTTGTATCGCCATGTATCCTCCTGTATCACCATGTAACGCCCTGTATCCGCCTGTATCGCCCTGTATCCTCCTGTATCCCCCTGTATCGCCCTGTATCACCCTGTATCCTCCTGTATTGCCCTGTATCCTCCTGTATTGCCCTGTAACCTCCTGTATTGCCCTGTATCCTCCCCCTGTATCCTCATGTATCCCTGTATCCTCATGATCCCCCTGTAACACCCTGTATCCTCCTGTATCGCCTTGTATCCTCCCCCTGTATCCTCATGTATCCCTGTATCCTCATGATCCCCCTGTACCACCCTGTATCCTCCTGTATCGCCCTGTATCCTCCTGTATCGCCATGTATCCTCCTGTATCGCGCTGTATCCTCCTGTATCCCCCTGTATCCCCCTGTAACCTCTTGTATCGCCATGTATCCTCCTTTATCGCCCTATCCTCCTGTATCCCCCTGTATCTTCATGTATTCCCTGTAACCTCCTGTATTGCCCTGTAACTTCCTGTATCGCCCTGTATCCTCATGTATCCCCCTGTGACCTCCTGTATCCTTGTATCCTCCTGTATCCGTGACTCTCCCGCGTTTGAATCCATTTTCACAGGCGACGCAAACAGTAGTTAGCCTAGGCACGATCGCCAGCTCCATTCTGATTAACTGTTTCAGTACGTCTGACAGAAGTTATTTTAGTTTTCAATACGTCTGGCAGAAGTTATTTTTAGTCGCCTGACAGGAGCTCGATGAGCCGTTTCATGCCAGAAATAGTAACAAGACCCCAGCAACAAGCGCTGGATTTACTGTTTTTAGCGTGAGCCACAAAGTCGCTAAAATATAGTATCATCTCTCGCGGCAACGAACGCCGTCGTTGGCTTGTCGAAGATGAATATCGTTGAAATAATAAATTAATAAATTAATAATAAATAAATAATTGCTTATATAGCGCTTTTATCATCGCTCAAAGCGCTTTACATTAACGGATAACTCATCCTATAAGAACCAGCTTTATAAACATGAGTGTGTGTTAGTATTGTGAGTTCTGTGACACTGAGGTTGGGCAACTTCCGACGGTCCTAGTGGTTCTTTAACGTCCCTCTTGTTCCGGTTAGTGTAGTGTATGTGAGAGACGGGGCCTACGGTTTAACGTCCTTATCCGAGAAGACGCGAAGGTCTAACCATTTGCAGATGTTAGAGCAAAGGCAGCACCTTCTCCTCAATTATTAGAAAAGACCCTGAGTGTTGGCCCGGCCAGGGTTTGAACTCCCAACCTCCCGAACATAAGCCCGGCGCTCTAACACTGCGCTAACCGGTCGTCGGTAATTCGGCGCCGATTGCAACGACGATTATGTAAAACGACAGATGATTCTGGAAAGTCTAACTGAGAGCGGTAAAAATAATGTTTTATAGCGTATAAGATAAATAAACGTAGAAGACCAGAATAAAGTAAATTAGTAGCTATCACAACGACTAAGGATCCGGAGGACAAATTAAAAAAGTCGCTCAAATTTGACTGTGGCATTTGCTTCGGTTGCACTGGTCTAAATCCGCCCCTGTCCGTTGTGTAAACGGGGTCTCAGTAGTGAAGAGGACTATAGCATATCATCACAAGATGTGAATTGGATGGCCACAAGATACAAAACATCATGGTCCCATGCTCTCACCTCAGGCGGTGATAGGCAGCAGAACACGAAACCCCAGGTGGTGTGATCGGCGCCAGAAGCAGTTTTAAACAAGCTTTTTAATTTTCAATTTGGCCATGCCATGTCAAGTGAACAGCCCCTGTTAAGGAGTGGCTTCGCGTCTCGGCATATATCCATCGCTATTCACCTCCCCTTCGGAGGATAGTTGTTTTTAGTATATAGCAAATCAGTAGAATAAAATACAATAATCTAAAGGTTCGAAACGCAGTATTGCGTGCCAAACGAGCCGCCATTTTGAGAGTTTTCTCAAACCAGTAAATAGTTTGCTGGATGTCTATTAGTTCAGGAACCAATCAAAGCGCGCGCGAAAGTGACTATTCGCTGATTTGGTATATACTAATTAAACTCATCGTCTGATTAGTTGGGTTAGGTACCGGTGCGCATGCAGGTAGCTCGACCTAGCGCACCCGAGGAACCATAGCAAGCGGGCTGCAGCGGTTTCGGGACCAAAAAACATACTGCTTTCCCGAGGTTCCAGGAAATCAGTGCTTTATAATCATACCAAACGGAACAAATTAAAAGCAGAGACATAAAGAAGAGTTTTTTTACGTGAATGAACTGTCACGCCGGGCCCCTAGGCTCATAAATCGCCGGGTTTGTTCCAACTTTGCGAGTTTTAATCCAATCACTACAAAATTTTGCATGTAAAAAGTACTCATGAAATTAACAAAAATGACGTCATCAATCTTACACCAAAATTTCAAATCGATCATATGAAACTTTTATGACTCAGATATGAAAGAGCTCATTGAACACAAAACCACAAAACCGTAACGATTTTTTAAATATCTCATTCCCTTGAAAAGTTATGAATATTTTAAGATTGCAATGTCCGCCATTTTTTTTTTGGTCAACGTCAGTGGTCCAGTGGAAATGCAAAATTAAAATGTGATCAATTTGAATTTTTTTTGTAAGATCGATGACGTTTCCCGCCAAAATTCGTTAATTTGATAATTCAAAAATGACTATATTTGTTAATTTCATGAGTACTATTTACATGTAAATTTGGAAGTGATTGGATTAAAACTCGCCTAGTTAGAGCAAGGCCTGCAATTTTGTAGCGGCTGCCATTTTGTCTAAAACGAAATGGCGGACCAACACAAGACACGACTGTTATCTGATGGACATTCGGTACCAGCGCGCGCGCGGTCAAGCCAGTTGCTATGGGTTGTAATTACATAGCAACCAAAATGGCGGAAAGTTTGAAAACAAAACAAGGTGTTTCAATTTCGCGCCAGCATTTCCAAGTTAATCGCCGAAGAGGTGAGTTGACAGCATAAATAAAGACCTACATTGTTTTGGATGTTGGAAAGTAATTTTAATTTTAGCATCGCTTACATTTAGCTATCAAAAATATCAGTAAACGACAAAAAAATGTTGCGCGATACGAAGCTACAACCCGAGAAAAAACACCAAAAACTCGCCTGGCTTTCAACTCTCGCGAACTTTTCTGAATCAAAAGCAGCATCTTAGGTTATAAAGAACATGTTCAAGGGCTGAAAAACGAAGTTTCTCCATTGCCGGACTTTTTTTAACCACGCTGTGATGATTTTGTGACGAGGCGTAGTGCAACACTATCGGGGAAGTAAAAACATGTTGCGAATAATAAAACTTTCTTGTTTTAGATGGATACAACCACCATTTCAAGTATTCACCTTGGTTTTTTTGCCCAGATGCCGTCGTGTTTGTGGTATTTACAGTGGAGACAAGAGCAGTAAACGGTTTTATGCTGTTAACCCGTTAAAATCCGATCTAACTCGTGCTTTCGACGTAAATTTTGACAAAGACGTCGACACCGTCCACCCTCAAAATGTCTGTCACAGCTGTTATTGTGTCTGTACCCAGGGCGGTCCTACTCGTGCCGTATACAACTGGGTTGCCCATAGCGGTGACAGCTGCGTAGTGTGCAGAGATATTGAACGGCAAAAGAAAGGCGGCAGGCCAAGCCGCAAACGAAGATCTGGGCGCCCGCGTGAAAAACCCGATGTTAAAGAAAACCAGTCGGGCGAAGTTTCAATTTCAAAAACAATCATTCCCGAGAAAATCCTCAAAGACTTGCCAAGTATTGAGCGATTTATTAACCCTCCAGAATTTATACAATGCTCTGTGTGCCGCGAAATTTTGGAACAGCCAGTGCAGACCCCATGTGAACATGTGTTTTGCGTTTCCTGCATTTCTGAATGGTTGAAGTGTAACTCAAATCACGCGGCCTGTCCCATCTGTAAATCAACCCTGTCGGCAGAGGTGCTAAGTAAAGCCCCACGACTAGTTATGACTGCCCTCTGTTCAGCCCTTGTAAGATGCTCCATGTGCAAATCCCCACTTCGACTAGACCTCCTTGCAGCGCACGAGGCGGACTGCAAACAATACGTAGCGCAGCCATTTACGAAAACCGTGACAGAAATTCTAGAGACACCAATCGATGTCCCTCTGTCGACTGCCGAGGAAAGGCTTGCTACAAACTTAGTCAAAAGAAAGATGCGCACAACAGGCTCTTTACAGTTATTCTGAAAACAGGTGGGACGGTAAGTGTTTTCTATAGTTCACCAAAAGCGCAAAAAAAGTCAAACATAGACAGGAATTTCGATTAGTGTGGGAGGGGGGCAAACACACCCCCCTGCTTTGCACTCCGTCTGCAGCCCTGGAAACGCCTGTGGTTTACATCTAACGTTGCTCATGTCCCCTTGTGTCTTGTGCCGTGACAAATGAGGCCTATGACAGCCGTTTTCCCTTACAATCACAGAATCCTATACTGTACATTAGCCATATATAAGTACAGTTACAAAAAATCCACACACCCTTGCTGAGGACCATAGTCCACAGTAAACGTTTTAGGTCCCCCTAGCCACCTTCATATCGCCCTGGAATTCCATATATTCTTTTAAACTGCCTATTAAACCGTTTGTTTTCTATACTTTTCCTTTTTGCTATCAAAGTCCATTCTAGCTACAACGTTACCATTACGGACCAGTCATTCATTTATCTAGAGGGGGGAAGATAAGGGGTCAGGGCAATTTAAAATTAGCAAGGGGGGTGGGCTTTGCATTTTTGGGTACAAGAAAGGGGGGTTTATGGTTGTTTAACAGGTTTGTACATGATTTAATGGTTCGGTTCGGAAGAAATTGGTAAACTAGTTAGAGAAGATGGAGTATAAATAAATTTAAAACACTGGCAGTAAGTTAGTCTATGAATCAATGCCGGCATTACATGTCACCTGTTTTCCTGCTTGAATCTTTTGAAACTTCATACTTTATAAATGTTTCTCAGTTAGTAGTTCCACATAACAAATATAAATCTAAGAATAATATATATTTTTAATACAACAGAAACATTTTATACATACATACATACATACACTTTATTTCAACACGGTAAAAATCATCAGTTACATACAGTATTTCAAATAAAAACAAAAATACAAACTGGTTTACATGATTGCCGTGCATGGGAGCCCAATTTAGAACAACTTGCTCAATTTCGATTTAAAATAGCTAAGTGACTCGCAGGATCGCATCAACTGGGGAAGATCGTTCCAGACCTTCGCGCCACTATAGCTAAAACTTCGTTTGCAGTACTCAGTTTTAGGCTTAGGGAGGTATAATTTTCGCTCAAAATTTCGTAAATTGTAAGACATGCTGCGAGGAGTAAACTGGTTTTGCAGGTATGAGGGAGCAAGACCATGAAGAGATTTGAACATAAGCACTGCTTTCTGTTTGTGTCGACGCACTGAGAGGGTGTCCCAGTGCAGTGCTTCTCGCAAGTCGGCAGAGCGCGTCTCATAGTTTGCTCTCATAATTACTCTCGCAGCACGATTTTGTAATTTTTGGACCTTATCAGCCAGGTGGTTGCTAAGCCCATCCCATACCAAACTACAATAATCTAGGTAGGGTAATATCAGGGCTTTATAAACTTGTACTGCAACGTCCTGTGTGATATAAGGTCTAACACGCTTCAGGGCACCTATTGCAGAAGAAACTTTTTTACTCAATTCGCTAATGTATTCCCCCCAGGAGAGTCGATCATCAATAATAAGACCGAGTGATTTGGTATGATTGACCCTCCGGATTGGATTACCGTCAATAGCAGCACATATTTCAGATGTCCCTTCCGCTTGAAGCTTCTGCCGGGAGCCTATGATCATAAACTCTGTCTTAGCTATATTAAGACTCAATTTGTTTGCTTTAAGCCAAATGGCCAAGTTCTGAAGTTCGATGTTTAGAATTGGCTCGAGTTGATCAAGGCTCCCAGCAGCAGAGCTAATATTAGTATCGTCTGCAAACATTTTGGCTGAAGCTGACGCCAGACAATTTGGGAGATCGTTTATGTATAATAGGAACAATAATGGACCGATTATACTCCCTTGTGGCACGCCGCAGCTCAAAGTGCTCGCACCTGATAGTGCTCCATTGACGAAACACCTTTGGGCTCTATTACTGAGGTATGAGCGGAACCAGCACAATGATCTCATGTCAAGACCATAGCTTGATAACTTGTTCAATAAGATGGTGTGATCTATTGTATCAAACGCCTTCCTAAGGTCGATAAAAATGACCCCATTAATAAGGCCGTTGTCAATATTAATTGACCATTCGTTAGTTGCCTCAAGAAGTGCAGTTAACGTGCTATGCAATGATCGAAAGCCAGACTGACAAGAGACCAAAAGCTGGTTCACGCTCAGATACTCATAGAATTGGTTGTAAACTAGTCGCTCAAAGATTTTTGAGATCGCAGAAGTAACAGAAATCGGACGATAATTATTTAAATCAGACTTGCAGCCTTTTTTCAAAATGGGCGTCACTTTTGCAAGTTTCCACTCAATAGGAAAAATTGCTGTCTCGACAGAACACTTAAAGATAACAGAAAGAGAAGGGCCTACTATCTCTGCCGCTATTTTGAGAAGCTTACAGGGAATTTTATCCAAACCTGTGGCTTTCTTTTCGTTAATTTCGGATATAAGCTTAATTACGGACTTAGTAGATGGCGCCTTCAAAGAGAACGACTTATCTGTACCTTTAAGATATGATTCAGGTCTTGTAGTTGACTCCGGAATTTCCTTCGAAAGGTTAGGTCCAATGTTTACGAAGTATTCGTTAAAAACATCAGCCATTTCCTGTGGGGCACTTATCTTTCTCTCTTCAACTTTGATTTCAGAAATATTCTGTTCTGTACACTTTCGCGAACATAGATCATTAAGTAAGCCCCATGTTTTCCGAGGATTTCCTCTGCTGGCCTCCAGGTTTTCCTGGAAGTACATTCTTTTTGCATTTTTAATGGCGTTGTTAGTTTCGTTTCTTTGATGTTTGAACACTGTCCAATCATTAATACTCTGACTAGCAACCGCCTTCTTTTTAAAGTAATTCCGTTTGTGTATTTTACGTGAAAGCTCCTCGGTAAGCCATGGGGACTTCTTATGTCTTACACGTTTACTTTTAAGAGGCGCATATTTGTCAACGCTCCCCATAAAGAGTGTTCGCCAGGTGGTCCACATATCATTAGGATTATCACCCGATCCAACACTTTCCCATTGTTTTTGTTTAAGGTCGTTGAGAAAAGCCTCCCTATTGAAATTTTTATATTGGCGACATTCTATAGTTTTGTGTACGCCTGAACGCTGATAATTGGTTTTGCGAGTCACATAAACCAGAGAATGCCACGATATACCGAGGTGTATCACGCCTGAACTCGTAATTTTATCGGGACAGTTTGTAATACAAACGTCAATTAAAGACTGGGAGGTAGGCGTGAAGTGCGTTGGCTCAGTTATTAATTGACTCAAACCGTAAATATCTAGGATATTTAGGAGCGTTGAGGCGTCACGATTATAGGTCTGACCATCGCCAGGGAGGAGATTCGAGTTCAGATCTCCTAACAAATACAGCTCCTTGTCCTCAGCATCAATTTTGTCAATTAATTTTTCAAATTCACTATATACACTAGAGTGAGAATTAGGAGGTCTGTACCATGTACTAATAAGATATGGTTTGGAGTGAGGCTTGGTTATTTCAACAACAAGACTTTCGAGTTCTTCGCATGCCAGGTCATGACGAACATGATAATTCAGATTACTGCGCAAATATATGCATACGCCCCCACCATTCCGACCATTAAGAAGACGGTCCTTTCTAACAATTTGAAATCCAGGAATATGAACCTCTTGATCATGAATGGAGGGAGCAAGTTTTGATTCGTTAATTGCAAGCACGTCAATTTTTGAATTATTCATGAAAATTCGAAGGTCATCAATATGCGCCAACAAGCTGTTTATGTTCAGCATAGCAATAACCAAACCTTTCCCTGTTATATTAGCCTTTAAAGACTTACCGCTATTTACAGGATAATCGGCATCGTCCAATTGCAGGTGGTTATTATCATTGGACTCCCATACGGTAATTCCCTAAACATCCCTAATGTGAGTTTTAAAATTTTTAGCAAGTACAGCAGTGCCTTTAACGTTATGTAGCAAGCAAGTTGGCCGCTCTCCTTGTGTGTTTAGTTTTTCGATAATTTGTTTGAGGGGTGGATGGGTTCAACCCCATAGGTAAGATGGCTTGCAGGTTTCCTTGTATGTTTAAATGCAACTTCTTTACAACTGGAATACTGCTATATCATGAACACAAGTATCCATATTAAAACAATAACTTGAAGAAAGGCCGAAATATTGTTTGTTTAGTGATGTCCAGTAAGACAACAGTCAAGATTTTATGATTTTGTACTTAATTAGGTAGTTTCTTGTATCTTGTTTTTTTTTTTCATTTTTTTTCATTTTTTTTTTGGGGGGGGGGGGGGGTCATTGTTTAAAATTGTAGAGGTAGAGGGAGGTCATCTTCAAATTTTTTTTCAAATGGTAGGGGGGTGGGGGCTTTGACAAAAACTTTCGCCTTTCACTAGAAAATCTCTCCCCCCCCCCTTGTTAAATAATGACTGGTCCCTTAATAACAGCATGTAGTGTACGCATTTTAAGCTCAACTAGAATATAACAAGCAATGTTATGCTTGTAAATACGGATATAGAAATTACATTTAAAATATTGATAAGGCAAATAAGTTGAAGGGGGCCTTCATTGCAAAAGAAATGGAAGTTTTCTGACATTTTTTTTCATTTGATCCTTTTTGATTTTTATCTTTCTAAGCCCTTGCACCTGTCACATATGACTGTGCCACGCACAAATAGTGCATCTGCAAGCAACAAGACGGTACAACGCAGAGCTTTTGCTGTTGAACAGTTTAGGCAAACCATCAGTGGCGGCGAAAATGGGGATATCCAGAGGCAGAGGAAAGCGGAGCTGCAAAGAATGGGCCAGGAAGAAAGACAGAAATTTGCCAGGGAGGCTGGGTTGAAGATAAATGTTTCTGAAGAAGAAGGGCTGGCCATGAAAGCAGACTTGGGAATACCCTGGAACAAATTGAGACAACTGAGAAAGTTAGTATTAGGTTGAGGCAATAATTTATTTTTAAAGAGGGGGATGGGTAAGGGTCAGCGGAGGGGGGTGGGCAGAGGAGAAATGTAACTTAACACAATGGAATGGTACCCGAAGGAAATGCACACAATTTGGTGACAACAAAAATCTTGTAACAGACTGATTTCAGTTATATCGTGCATTTCCATACAGGTTGATGTATATTTAAATCATTTTGCATTTTGGAAAAATAATAATAATAATCCCCAACCTGGAATTCCAAGGTCGAATCCATTTTGGATGAGTAAATTTCAGGTCAGATGTTTGCAGTTCACTGGAGTTCCAAAGGCAGGAACAACTAAAACAAGAGATGCGTATTTCTTTATTGTCCTTACTTCTAGTATCACCAGATACAATTTCCCATTATAAGAGTCACTTTTTTTTCCTTTTTTATGTTAAAGATGGCTCACAAGCTTTGGAGTTCAGTTAGCCAGTGAGAAGAAGCAGCGTGAGCTGTCAGAACAACAAAAACTCACTGATGTTTATGCCGAGGATATGCCATTTGTGTTCAACAAGAGTGGTGGGGGGACAGTGATCCGTCTAGCTGTGTGTTCACAAGTTGAGGACCTTACAGCCTTGGTCCAAGGGCACCTTGAACAGACATGATGTATGTAAAGGGATTATATTAGAAGTCTCTTTCTGGAGGGGGGTTTAAAATGTCTAGTTCAATAAATATTATGTTATTTACGAGCTGGGAGGTCAGTATAAAATTAGATTTTTTAATGAACTTAAATGGCTACCCTGACCCAGGTCAAATATGGGCATGCTTTAAGAACCAACCAGAATGCAGAATTCATTGCCCTCTAGGAAAAAGTAAATTAATTATATTTTTCTTCTATTTGTACATTCATATTAATTTCAATTCCAGGCACCGAAATCTAACCTGGCACCATGGCATAATACCAGATAAGGAGATATGGATAAAAGTTGGTGGCGACAAAGGTGGGGGAACATTTAAGTTGATGTTTGAGATTGCTAACCTCAAGAACCCGAATGCTCCACAAAATACTGTTGTCTTCACAACATTTGAGGCACCGGACAATGCTCATAACATGGAACTCAGCGTGCAGAGGTACATGTCGGATATTGAAGACCTGGAGAAGCAAACATGGAGGTTAGTGATACAAACGGCATGTAATCTTAGTTACGTTATGTTTCTGAAAAACTCAAGGATCAAGGGTTTGGGTAAGAATTTGTCACACCTGAGAGTCACCTAAAACAATGGACATAGACATAGACACGCCAAATTTTCAATGAGGTTAATACTGAGATACATAGCTGGTCTACTGCTGTCCAGTTGCCCCTCAGGTTTAGTGTCAACATGTGGAGAAATACTGTACCTCCCACTCCCTAGCAAAAACAAAGGATGACCAGGGCTCTCCTCCCCCCCCCCCCCAGGCAAAAATTAAGGTTGGTAAGGTTCGTTTTGGTCCTATTTGAGTGGTGGTATTCCTTTATCTTCCACCATCAAAACCTGTGCCATAAATTAGCTTCTAGAATAGAAATGTTATTATCTTCATTTTCTCCTAGTAACATGAAGATTAAAGTGATTGTTGTTGGAGATTATGCCTTCCTGTGTTTGATTTATGGAACCTCTGGTGCTAGTGGTAAGACTCAAATTGATGTTCTTCGATATTTCACATGCCTATGCCAATCCTAGATAAAAAACTATTGGGTTTGGAGCCAATAAAATTTTTACTTTTCTTTTTTTTCTTAGATTTCTTGTGGTCTTCCTGCATCTAAAATAATAATAATTAATATATATTTTACATAACTGATTAGTTAAAGATATAATGCATATCTCTTAAAGGGGCACTCGCACGCTTGCCTGACAAGCAAATAATTCAAATCGCAATCCAATTTCATCCTCTCCATAATAGATAAAAACACTATAGATTTGTATTGATTTAACAGTTAAAAGGTCATCTAACAAACCTGGACTTTTACTTTGGTTATTCCCAGTAAACCTTTTGGTGATTTAATTGGGATTGATCGAAACCAAAATTTCTTGTAGGGAGACATTGCTGTCTATGGTGCCTCATAACACTGAAAGAGCTGTCAGTGCCACTCCATCAGAGAGGCCTCAAACCACCCCGAACACTGGAAGGGTTAAAAGAGGACAACCACAGGTTCAACATGGCTGGTGCTCAGCACTCTAAAGCAAAGCTTTTTAACAATGCAATAAGAGCACCATTCCTAAATATTCCACTCGATCAAGTAAGGCCATTTTCTGTTGCATCAATCCCACATTGCACCTGTAAAATTTAGTTTTCTGCTGGTTTAGAAGCACACACACGTCATGCTTCTGTGAGCAGGGTTGTCTAGACACTATTTAATTACCCCAGCAAATCAGCCATATTACAAGAACACAAACTATGGTAGAAATATGTATATGTTATTTACTGGCTGGGAGGTCTTTATTGGGAATACTGTGACCAAGGGCTGGAAAATGTTGACCGAGACCGGAGACCGAGATCAACATTTTCCTGGCCGAGGTCAGTTTTTCCCTATATGGACCCCGACCTAAAGCTGGTAAATAACTTATTTATTTTTTTCCAACTCTAAAAGTTAAGTTTTTCGGTGAAAACAATAGCGCGCGCAAATGGTTACCGTGACCTAGGGCAGAGATAGGAAAATATTGCCTGCCCCCCCCCCCCCCCCCCCCCTCCCCCCCCACGCTTTAAGAACCAAGCAGAATGCAGAATTTGTTACCCTGCCTTCTAGGAAAAAAATAATATACCTTATTCCTTGTTTTCTCTCAGGTTTGCTTGCCTGGCCTACACATCAGCATAGGAATCTTCAACAGGCTGTTCCTGCTTTTAGTTCAGTCTCTTCATGCCCTTGATATGGCTATTGCTTCCACCCTGGCTAAAGGAGATAAGAAGGTTTTCATTGCATTTTAAGATCATGTATTGTTCCCTCTACAAGCATTAACTAAATTAAAGAATAAAAAGGAATAAATGTGGTGGAAACAGTACAACTATATTTTAGTAAAGTCAAAGAGCATGCAGTAAAATACAGGAGACTGATTGCTAATTAATGTGACAATGAAGTAACGTCCAATTTCATCATTACAGCAGATTTAATGATTATGGAAGTCTGGACTCAACGTTCCCCTTTGCATGTCATGTTTGTAATAACAAAAAGAAAATGAAGATTCACAAATAAGCTTTAATGAGCACTTCCTTGATTTAATTCATCCCATTCCCAATAACATTTTTTTCTGCACCTTGGCAAACTCAAACATCAACTTAAATGTTCCCCCACCTTTGTCGCCACCAACTTTTATCCATATCTCCTTATCTGGTATTATGCCATTGTGCCAGGTTAGATTTCGGTGCCTGGAATTGAAATTAATATGAATGTACAAATAGAAGAAAAAAATAATTAATTTACTTTTTTCCTAGAGGGCAATGAATTCTGCATTCTGGTTGGTTCTTAAAGCATGCCCATATTTGACCTGGGTCAGGGTAGCCATTTAAGTTCATTAAAAAATCTAATTTTATACTGACCTCCCAGCTCGTAAATAACATAATATTTATTGAACTAGACATTTTAAAACCCCCTCCAGAAAGAGACTTCTAATGTAAATTTTTTTTACTACTAGAACCAACCAAATAATGTTTTCCAGGGGGTGCTGGAGCTAACAAAAAATTCTCACTTAACTTACAACTCCTTTTCTTCCTCGAAAACAACACCTGTTGGACGTGTGTTTCTTCGCTGTGGTGATTTTCTAACACATGAAAAAAGGGAAGATTTTAATATAGCTTTATAATGTTTATCACCAAACAATTGTAAATCAAAGAAACGCTGAATTTCAACCTGAAATATGTGGGGGCATTTGCATTACTGCAGTTTCCTTGCAATAGCCTCTTTCTCCTAAAAGTATTGAAAACACACCGGGTCAGCTGTCGATCTCAATCGGACACTTAGCGCCCGCGATAAGCCAGCGGGATCTCAAATAAATACTAAAACAAAATGGCTAGAAGATTTACTATGGAGCAAGTTGAGGACGAAATCCTGGCGCAGGAGTTGATCTTACGGAGTTGATCGAAAGCTCACTAGAACCATTCGATGCGCTAAAACAGCGTTTCGGTCGGAGGTTCGTGTTGGGGGTTTCGTAGCGAGGCAAAACACATCGACGCAAAACACATGCTGGAAGAACTATACAGGAGGAGTTTGCTCATATTCTCCGCTATATTTCTCAGAAAATTTACTTTGAAATAAAATATAAACAAAGGATTGAGGACTTTTAAGGTTGAATTAAATTCTTAATTTAAATGACGCTGATCAACATTCAGATTCCTACTACATGCGAACAATAATAATGGGTTAGTTTTGATAAGAATTTAATATTTCATCCAAAGACTAATAATTGTCTAAAAAAAACCGATGCGTTGGGAAAATGAACTCCTTAACACAAAACATTGCAACAATAATACATCTAGCAACTGTCTGTTACAAAACTGAACCAATAAAGACCATATTATAGTTTTTATACATGTTTATTTACGAGTGAGATTGTCTTGGCATAATCACGCGACTTGAGTTTAGTCTAATTCGCTGTAAACACTACCTTTTCAGTCAGCCGGCGGAACTCTTGCTGTTGGATCTTGACTTCAGGAAAGAGCCATAATTTTTTCCTCGATAACTGACCAAGAATTTACCTTCTTCTTCTGTGCGTATCTGCCGACAGGGAAATTATTATTTCGCTTCGTCCGAGCCATTGCAGCCCGATCACTGAAACACAACCTGAAGTGCAATCGATAAGAACCAGATTACGTATCATGTCATTCAGATCTTCGAAAATTTCTCAATAAGAAATGTACTTCTTAAAAATACAAAAAGATACGATTCTTACCTGATAAATCCACCATCTAGAATTCCTCCTCTCGATCGTCGATTGTGCCAAAACAAAAAGTTATATGAAGCCCAAAATGGGGCAATTTACAATAAAATCTGCGAGTTCTATCATATGCCGAACGCATGTTCGACCTGAAAAGTCTAAATCACGCGTATATAAGTATGTTTGGTATCAATGCAAAGCTTAATCTTCCTGTATTCAGGCTGTTTGTTCTTTTGGTTTGCACGCGTAAACCCAGAAGCCACAGCGAGCCATTTATATACCCCAAGAAAGTAGTTCCCAGTACTCCACGGAAATCACCCGGCCCGGAAGACATTTTTGGCTTCAAGCGGATGTCCGATACAGCGTGACAGCTGACCCGGTGTGAAATGCGAAACAAGCAAGTCAGGAAAAACTACACACTCACAATTATCAAAATACAAAATATATAAAAATAATATCACGTACCTCCTAGCCAACCGCTGAGTCTCCCTTAGCACTTGCAACTCCTTCCTCTCTATCCAAAAATCGCCGTACTCCATGTTTGAATAAGCGGCTACGTGTTGGACGATGAAACAAACAAGACCAAGGCGGGAAAAATGGCTGGAAGATCGCATTCCGCTAAAATGGCGGGAAAACTTCCAGAGGGTTTACGTCGAACGAAGTAATGTCTCCAAATAAAATAGTAAAATAATGGTCGAAACACAAAGCAGAATATTGAAAGTTTGCCTTTTTCAATGCGAAACCAAAGTACTCGAGAATCAAAGACAGCTGATTATTTGAACTTTCAAAATTCTTTCCGAAAATTTTACTTTATTAGCTTTAATGGAACACACGATTAAATGTTCGTTCTGGACAGAGTCTTCATTTGAGTATTAAAGCTTACGGTATGTTAAATCATACAAAATTTACAGGAAAAAAGTCCGGCAACCCAGAAAACACTTACAGTGTTCAGCTAAAGAGTTGGATAGTAAATTCTTTGCTTACCTGAGTGAAGAAAAACTTCCGATCAATGATAAATCCCGCTGTGAAGCCAAAGGAAAATCCAACCGTTTTTCTTTCGCCATGTTTGCATCCGACATGTGTTGGTGAAAAAATCCTTGTTTCTTGAGAAATGTCGATGAATAGAGTCAGAAATTCCCATTCCAAGAACCAAAAAGAACAGCTGCTATGCACTTATTGATGTTTTGGAGATTAAAAACAACAAATAAGTGAGAAAAAAACGGGTGTTTTACAACGCCTCAGAAAGATGACACATCGACCTCATGGTCAACCACATCGCCGCCTCGTTATCGTGCATTTGCCGCGCGTCACCGTAAAGTATAGGGAAACAGTCGTGAAGAACACACAGAAAGATATTAAATGAAATTAATATATTTTAGCCGGAAAATGATACTTGAGAAAATCAAATAAAATAAAATAAAATAAAATCAACTTTATTTACTCATAAGGCTATTATCAGTTGGAGTTGTACACAGAGTATAGGTTTAGAGTGAGTTTATATTTTGGTGGAAAAAAAAAAGTGCGAGCAGGGAGACCAAGTGAACTATTCAGCCTCCCTAACTATTAAAAGTTTTTTTTTTGAGCAGATGAAAAAGAACGCTGAACCCTCCCCCAAAAAAGAAAGAAGAAATAAATATATATATATATAAGAGCTTATCCAGGTTATTAGTACAGCAGAAAAATAATTTTATGGTTCTCTACTATTCAGTCATTGAACAAACAGTTGATGATGCTTAGCAAGTTTTGGAAAAGCAAAGATGCTAGAATCCTTAATCCGAGATGGTAAATCTTTCCAGATATCAGACGCCATAAAAGCAATTGATTCCTTGCTTATAATTGTTCTTACTCTGGGTTTGCATTTTATTTGAGAAAAGAAAATAAAGAACAATAAAACAAAATGATTTGATGGCGAAAGTTGCTTGCAATTTATCGAGCGAAATAACCTTACAATTACATTTAGTTTTCTTACCCTGTTTTACGATCAATTGCTTTCCATCGACGATTAAAGTGTTTAAAAGACTATTCATTAAAATAGGATTTCAAATGTTAATACAACTTCTCAATCTGGAATAAGAGACGTGTTATTATTTTGCAGGGGGGGGAGGGCTCCGATTTTTTTGGGCAGGGTCCTAGTTTTTTTCGCGTGTCTAAAGGGAGGGTCGAAATTTTTTCCACTCCTGTTTGGGGCAGGGTCATCACTTTTTCAGCAACATTTAGACGATGAAGAGGGTAAAATAGATGCCGATAGTGGTTATTTCAGCAACTTCTCTTCTATCATTTTCCTCGCTGCGCATAAAGAATGACATCTATTTATCGCCTGGGGGGGAGGGAGCAGAGGATTTTTTGGGGGATCACTTCAGTTTGGGGGCGAGCGAAAGGGGGGATCTCTCAAAACCTGAAGCCCTGAAAACCGGGACCACAAGAAATTTTCTAAGTTGTTATTCCAGCAACTTCTCTACCATTTGCATTTTTCTATCTCACTTCACTCAATTACTTAATAAAAATTTCGGCATAACAATATCATGTAATTAGTCTTTGGCAACTCGCACAACGTAGACACTACTTTCGCACCGTTCACAAGAATAACTGTATTTTGGCGAGGAAAAACAAACTCTACCAACATGTACCAAAATTGCCTTGCAGTATAGACCTGGCGGGCAGTCACTTTGTTCGAAAGAAGAGTAAGCGTGTGTTTGACGTTACAGGCATATAAATTCGTCATTTGGGCCGCGCTTCAAGCAAACGAATAATAATATATAAATTTAGCCACTGGCTAAAAGCGGAGCTCCCGGTTACATGTTTCCGTGAGAATAAAACATGGTTGTCATGGGTACATTGTTTGTCACTGTGGACTGGCTGTGTGGAAGACTATAACCTTCCCAATGGAATGATTCTAACAAAGCACAAACATACCATAAAGAGAAAATATATGTTATTTACCGGCTGGGAGGTCCGTGTAGGGTAAAACTGTGACCGAGGCCGAGGTCACAGTTTTTTCCTTATACGGACCGACCTTTTTTTTCCAACTCAAAAATTTGATTTTTTTTCGATGAAAACAAGCGCGCGAAAATGGTTACTGTGACCTAGGTCAGAGATAGGAAAATATTGCCCCCGCGCGCGCGCTCTAAGAACCAATCAGAATGCAGGATTCGTTACCGTGCCCTAGAGGAAAAAAATAAAAGCTTTTATTTGTCAAGATATTCATAAAAGATTCAAGAAAATACCCACCATGGAATGAGCAGAGAAATTCAGAAAAGTTGGTTGCCAATTTTGGTATTTGTATTTTTCTGCTTTGTATGTATTGGAAATTCCAATGGTAAGGGAAGGAATGGTAAGGGGAGGGCCATCCCAATTCGTGAGCTTTTCAGGGGAGGGACCATTTCCATTACATTAATTGTCCTTTTAAGAGCTATGTACCACTTTATGAGTTACGGAATTGTTCTCGCAGGGCTTGGAACATAACATTACACGGTGAGTGAAGAGTTGTACCTTTCCTAGTCGATCCTATGCACATTACATGGATGTTTCCCTAAAACACGCATGAGAGGGCATTTTTTTAATTGTGTGGTCCCAGAAAATATCCATACTCCTCCCTCTCGAAGGGGTGGTAAAAATACAGTATTTGTATGGAAAAGATCAGGTAAATTGATCCCCATCCCTCCAGAATTTCCAATCCCTTCCATGGGGGAGGGGTATGGATATATTGTGGAACCACACTTTGCTGAAATTCCCAAAGAAAAAAAAACCTACCCTATGTTCAAAAACACCATGTATGATGTATGGTTAATGATCAGTTCATGGAAATCTAAAGCAAGTAATCTATTGTTTTAATGTTCACAAACCAGATGATCTAACAATCATGGATACATTTTCTTTTCAAAAACACAAGACAGAGTCATGAGCAGGCTATACTAATTGTTATGTATAATATCATCTTAGTACCTCAGCTATAATTGAATTGCAGCAGCATTGCATTCTCACTAGCTGTCATAGGCTAATTGTAGACAAAGTTGGTTGATGCATTTACATCCTCTTAAATAATAAAAGCACTGCAAATGCATTAAACTGATTCTTGACAAGTATTTAGAAATCATAGACATAGATAGTCGTTATTGTGACAGTACACCATGGGATGCATGTGCCGTTATTACAATAAAGTATTAAAAAAGTGTAATAAATGTAAACTTGGAAAAGAAAGAGGAGACAAGGCGATGCCATTACATATTGTATTCTAATTCATGGCAGGGGGGAGGAGGGGGGTAGCCCTTGCCCTTCCACTGTTTTCTGTAAAGTTATTCCCTCTTATCTCTCATTGCCATACATAGTCTCTTATGAACTTCAAAGTCTGTTTTCAGTCCATGTAATACTATTTATATAATTTTGGCCTGTCCAAGAGCCATTTCTGGCTGCTGCTTTGTCGCTGAAATTGAAAGAGAAAAGCAATAAGTCTGATGAAGCTTAAAGACAAATCTTCTATTTTCCAGTCTTAAATACTACCATGCATGGCTAATTGGATACTATACATGTACATTTTAGTGATGAATTCATGAAATCAAGAATGAATGAAATGATTTCTAATTGTTTTGTCTATGATTGACTAATTCCATCTTGTTCAGTTTCAAGAGTGGTTTTCCTAAACCCGTGAAGACATAGGTATAGAATGTTAATTTAGTGAATACAGAAACAACAACATTGTATTGGCATCCATTCAGGGCTGTAACTCCCTCATACAGCCATATTTTCATTACTGTAGTGCTGTATGGGGGACATGTGGCAAAGGGATGGCAAACACCCTCCAGATACTCCAAAACAGGGCAGCCAGGGTTTTGACCTTCTCAAATATTATGATAAACGGTCAAGAAGGGATTTACTGGATGAGCTAGAGTGGGACAATCTTGAGACCAGGAGGGACAAACAGCTAGCATTGATGATGTACAAAACCTAAAATGGAGGAATCCCAGATTACCTCTCAAATATTTTCTTGTATTCCTAGCAAACTCATAAGTATAATTTTAAGTAGAGTTTTTCAGCTCCTGCTTAAAAATTAAGCCCTAGAACATCTTAAAGAAAACAATTTTGAGCTATCAGAATTGTCAATATATTAAATATAACTTTTTAATAATTTATGTATTTTATATTATACCACAACGCGCGCGGTACATAAGAGGACATACCACGGAACGCGCCATCATAAGCGCGCGCGCTAAAAAGAACCAACGAAAACACCGTTTGGCTGCGCGCGCGCTGCTTTTGCCTTTTATTTTTGCCTTTTTGTTGTGGTATAAAACAAATGTCCTCTGATTTTCCGTGGTATGTCCTCTTATATACCACGGAATGACGTAATAAAGTGGTCAAAATGTACTGCGGACCCACTCGGCTGCGCCTCGTGAGTCCACAACATTTTGACCACTTTATTACGTCATTCCGTGGTATATAAGAGGACATACCACGGAAAATCAGAGGACATTTGTTAATTATTCATTATCTTTGTATCTACCATTATCCCTATATTTTATTGTATATATATTTTAAATTGTACATAATATGTAAGTTAGATTATATTAATAGTTAGATACCATGTAATGCACTTTTGGTGATTATATTATGTTAAAAAGTGCACTATAAATCAATAATTATTATTTATTATTATATAACTCAATGTACTGAGCATACATTACTTCCAAGATTTTTGTGATTGCATCTAGAATTTAGGTTCTGGTCATGTAAATGGAAAAATTTTTTGGCAAAAAGATGTCAAACAAATAACCTTGGAAAAATGTAAACAAACAAATCATCAAGTACTGTTTTACCCTTGAAATGACAGATTGAAATGCTTCAAATCTTTTTTCAATGTGTGCTTCCAGAAAATACCTTCCCCCCTCCCTCCCCTCCACACACACACAGAGCAGGTGTTGAAAAAGTGACCTCCCTACCCATCTGATATTTCCAAAGAAAAATACAGTACTTGTATGGAAGAAATCAGGTAATTGCCCCCACCCCTCTGGAATTTCCTGTCCCTTCCGTGGTGATGCAATTTGCATCCTTTACCATGTCAAGCATCCCGGTTCTTCTTCTCCATCTTAATATTAATATCTGATGTGCCAAATACAGTAAACTGGTTTTGATTAGGTTTTGATAAATCCGTGAAATAGCATACTTAGCACTAATGCACTCTAATTTCTTTGTTCTCTAATGTGCTGTCTTGACTACTACACTTTGAATATGATCCCAGTTGGGAAATTCACACATTCCCACTCGGATCTCAGATTAAAGCTTCGATCCAACCTGAGTTTTCATTTAGGTCAGATATAAACACCTTGGGTATCTTAAATAGTCCAGTCTGGTATTATCTTCCCTTCAGGGTCATACTACCTCCCAAACAGCTGGGATAACACAGGGGCAGAAGAGCACCCCAAAAAGTGGGGGTGCCGAACAGGCAAAAAATGAAGTGTGCATGTAATTTCTATTTTCCTTGTTAATTTTCACCTCACATATATTTTGAAGAAAATATGTCACAATGTAATCTTAACCCCTACTGAGCCTAATGTCACAACAGAAACAAAAACAACAAACAAAAAGGTTCTTCTGTTCCTTTTCTTTTTTACGTGTAGGTAAATACAAAAAATATATAGTTTCAAAAAGCTCAGCCCCCACCCCCAGTTAAAAATGTCAGCACCCACTGCCCCCGGGTCCACAGCTATTTAGGATTAGTTTAGTGTTTATATTACCTAGGTACTAGTTTTATGTTACAGATGTACTGTACCAGTGTTATTATGATGCACAAAAAATAAGTGTTCAATAATAAAATTCAAATAGGGAAACCTTTGTTTTTTGGGCATATAAACATTAATATGGAACAGAATAAAGTATTTTGCCAAAAGCAAGGTGAATACAGTGGTGACCCACCCCTTAATTGCACCAGCGCCCCCCTCCCCCCTCGATAAATAATGACCGGTCCCTAAACAGCAGGAAGTTAGCAGCGAAAAGAGATTAGTTCATCAATAAGTACACTGCACGTAAATTGCCACTCTGACAGTCTACAATCCAACATGGGTGCAAATAACAATAGGATTACCGTAGTTTTGTAATTAAGTTTTTGTTTTCTTGAGTTATTAGACTCAATTTCAGTTTTCTACTTAGACATGTCAACTTGTGAAATGCAGAGAAGAGAGGCCTGTGGTAGCAGGAAAACAAAAACAAATGACATAATTTTCCCATCCTTATTACCGTGTTTTCTAGGAGAGGAAATCCAGAATGTCGAATTTTAGGCGAGGAAAACCCGCATAACCCGCACTGTGAGAGGAAGTTGGCAGGTGCCAAAAATACTAGCTTTGTCTCGAAGTCTTGCTTTTCTCTTCTAGTTTTCATTTTTGTGACATTCAGTTCCTTCGCTTCGCTGATGACACAACTCGGTCGTTCGGTCTTGGACTATTAATTAAATAAGGGTTTCTGTTCTGTTCTAAGTTAAGTCAAATCCTAAGTTAATCCTTTCCGATCCTGCCGATTCGCGAGTCGTCTCGGATTCAAACTATCAAAATGCAATGTTCGATATACACAATGAACAGCGACGTTTACCTTTATTCATGTGTGTAGAAACAACTTTAGTGTATCCTGCCTGAACTCCCATCTCCCTATAAAGAAAGTGAGTTTAACTTTAAACAACTCGCAATGGCCGCCATTATCGCATTATTAACTGAAGAACTCGTCTCCCCTCACACTTTTATTTCTCCTACTTATCAAACCGTATCGACTAACACTTAACTACCGTTATGTGGAAATCAAACAAAGTTTTATTCAATTAACCAAGAAGTAATCTAGCAAAGCAGTATTTGGGTAGTTCAGCTCATGACTTTCATGTGGTCCAGGCCGTAGCTTCGCTCTAAAACAACAAAGACGGCGACAGTCGACAACAATATTACAAAAGTGAATAAAAACCCACCTTTTACGGTTCCTCCATGTAATTTTAGTCCCCTCAAAAGCCACTGCATGTTCTATTATAAACGCCTCATGTCCGCTAGACCACGACTGTAGAATTAGTTGGCTGCTCGCCGAATCTCGCCTCTCGCCCTCGGCTTCTTGTTGTCAACGAGAAGACTATTAGACTATTTTGACTTCTACATACACTTGTTGCTCCGAAATTTGCGTAGTACGATTCTAGTTGGTCTCACAGCCGCTCCCATGTGTAGTTTCGTCTTGTGCATTGGCCACGAATCGAAGTACTTAACTTAATATTATAAATCTTCTTAGTTTCTTTCTTGGTTTCCTGTAGTGTGACGTCAGTATCGAGCCAGCAGCGCCCCCCTGACTACCTACCCCTCCCCCAGTCGCGTCGCTCGGCTCCATGTTGTGACGTCACCGGCGAGTGATCGCGAACGCGCGACCATCACCAAAGCATCGACCACCCACCCCTCCCCAGTCATTCGGGTGTCACTCACTTGACGGCGCCATGTTGTGACGTCATGCCAATCTGTGACGTCAGGCTTCACGGCACGCACGGAAAAATGGCGGGAAATCTCGACGTCGAAAATTCACTCGCATCCCTTTGCGACCTGTGATGCTTTGGGTACCCTGTGGTAATTCATACATGCGCTATTATTTGCGATCGTTTGGACGCTTTTTCCTTAGGTATGGTGCTCCGCTCTGCGGCTTTCGGCCGCAAAGGAGCTCCGCTAATAATTTCGGCGCGCAATTGCGCGCATGAATAATAAAAACTACAGGATTTGTTCACTATACATAAAAAACGGAATGTTCATCTACACTTTCTTGGTGAAAGTGCTTTTATCAATTAAATGGCTTGATGAAATGAAATGCGTTTATCAAAATTCGGGCGCGCACCGAAAGAAAAATGTGATCCCCTCTATCTGTAAACTGTCTTCTACTAGGACAAATGGGGGGAGATCACGAAAACGTTTAACTGCTCTGAGGGGGGATCACGTTAATCATTGTACTTATAGAGGGAGGATCACTGCATTTTGACCTTGTATTACCCAAAATTCCTCTGACCCCCCCCCCCCCCCCCCCATTCGATAAATAATGACCGGTCCCTAATATACCCTTTGAGCAATGAACACACAACCCTCACGCCGTTTACAAGAACAAGTGTGTATCTTGACGAGGAAAAGCTCCCAAACTCTCCCAAAAATTAATGTCCTGCAATGATAAGCCTGGCGGCAGTCACTAAATGTTTGAAAGAAGACCCCATAGGTAAGCGTGAGCTCGACGTTACAAGCAGTTCGCCATGTGGACCGCGCTTCACGCAAATGAACAATAATATACTTCGTCATTCGAGGCGTGCAGTTGTGCGCATGAATAATATAACCTTGTTGGCTCGGGAGCCCATTTCATCTAACCTGTAATAGTTGAGGTAGCGTACTTCCTGGGCTCCTGGCAGGCTTTGTTTACTATACCGTACACAAAGCATGTTCATCTACCCTTTCTCAAAGGCTTGATGAAATGTGTTTATCAAAATCCGGGCGCGCTTCGCGCGCAACGAAAGAAAAATGCGACCCCCTTTTCTGTAAATTGTCTTCAGTACTAGGTCAAATAGAGGACGGGAGAGGTTGGATCACATTTATCATTGTACTTATAGAGGAACGATCACTGCATTTTTACCGTGTATTACCCAAAATGCTCTCACGTAACGTAAATAATCGAGGCGATAAATAATGACAGTGGTTCCTTAGCTTACATGGGGAGGGTCACAATTTTTTTTACCTACGACTGGGGGAGGGTCACATTTTGTTTGTTATGTTCAAGGGGAGGGTCCTACTTTTTTTAGCCTTGTTTGAAAACAATGGGACCCCCCGGTAAATAATGACACGTCCCTAACTGTCACCAAGGCGTTTTTTTGGTAAAATCAGACATCTACACACTAGCAGCAACGTGGTCTTTATACAACGTTTTTCTTGCATATTGACAATTCATGTAATTATAGCTATAAACTCGGGTGTGTTAAGGCTTGACTTGGGGCTTATACGAGGTAACCAAACTTAGCAGTTATTTTAATTTTACCATCTTCAAAATATTTACAGTACTGGTTGCCATGGAAACCGAATTAAGAGGGCTCGATGCTAATTTTGCTTTTTTGGTGTTGAAAATGGGAACATAGAACACCTAAGGATATAAACAATTTACGTACATTTTCATTGTTTACGCTGTTCCACATAATAAATAGTCTTTTAATCGTGTCCAGCATCACGTGGTCGTGGGAAAAGTTGCCATAGTAACAAACGATACCTGTCTATCACAGTTACATTTAAAGGTGGCCTGCATTAAAATACAATTTATTATGGGGATCAACGACGCAAATGTACGTAAATTGATTATATCCTTAGGTACTTTATGTTTCCCATTTCCGCTTGAATGCGAAAAAGACAAAATCAGCATCGTACCCCCTTAATTTGGTTGCCATGGCAACAAATACTGTCAAAATATTGCGGATGACACAATTAAGATACCTGCCAAGTTTGGTTATCTCAGCTCTATCCCTTGACGAGATATTTGGGAGATAAGATTTTGATCCGCGTATAAGCCACTCACCGTGCTAGTCAAAGCATTAACATACCCGAGAACAATTTGTATTGCCGTCAACTCGAACACCCTTCAAAGAAAGCATGAGTGAATCGGTAATCAACTAGCAACAAGTTATTTTAATATATTAAAATGAATGGCCAGTTCAAACTTTTCGCGCCATTTCAATTCGGATGGAGAGCATCACAGCTCTGTTTTCTAAATCATGGGTGTTTTTGCTTGAGCAAGTGAACAAAGTCAACAAAACGTGTCGATATGACGCAACGATCGAGCCATTCGATCGTGTGTTCGGTTCCCCGGTTCTTCTGGTTGTTCAGAACAAGAAACCAAAACCGATGCGATTGTTATATTACTATTTATTTACTTTACTATCATTTGAATGTTAGCATTTTTGCAGCAACTTTGGGCTGTACTTTTGTTAGCTATGGGAAATATCCCGCCTCTAAGCTCGTTTGTTTCTGATACATAAGAGTAGATTGAACGTAAGTTCGTAGAATTGATGATGATGCCGTTTAATTGTAGTATCTCACGGCAAACTATTAAACACAACGTTTCCAGCAATATCCATGGACCCTTCTTCACTTCCACGTCATTATCCTCCATGAATTGTTTCCCCGTCCTCCTTTTATATGGGGAAACTGTTTCCCTTACTCTCGTCATCGGCTCTCTAGCTGGCGACATTGAACTATTCGGGATTTTGGATTTAAGGACGTTGCCACAATTGTGGCATCTACAACTTTGCGTACATCCCGAACCTGAGACGACACAAGGACATCTAGTTTTTCTCTTACTGCTATCTTTGCAAGCTACCTTTTTGCTCTTTTGGCTTCCGCAGATACACCCTTGTGTTGGCTTGCTTTGAATGGTACCCTCCTGTGATGCTTTGACCGTGATATTTCCACAATCATGGCACCGACATTTCCTTGTGCACGACTCATTCATCTTGTAGCACTGACATCTTGCGGAAGTACAACTTGATGTAGCTTTGCTCTTGTTATTCTTTCCACAAGTGCACGTTTACTTTACCGATGACATTTGTTGACGCTGAAGTTGGCAATGATAGTTCTGCAAAGATAGTAATGATGTATTACTTAGGACACCAACAACAACTACTTTTAGTTGTACCCTCTTGAGTAAAAATAAAGATAGAATTGAACGGGGGGGAGGGGAGGGGGGGGGGGGGGGTCGCAATTAAAGCGTATTTTGATAATCATGAAACGGTTTCAAAATAAACCACCTTTCCACTAATTGCCAGCGAAGGCTTAAACCTCGAATTCAAGTCATCGTATATCACGATGATTGCCGGTTGCTAATGCTTTTCCACATCCCAGACCTCCAAAACTGTTCAAGAATTTTATGCCATAGACAGAAGCAGCTGAGATTGCATTGAATTGGGCGAGACATGACAGGAACGTAGGTTGATAAATTGTCTTTCGTTTCTGTTTCATCCCATGTGACTGCCACTGTGAACGTCAAATGATGGTCATATTATTCTGATGCTTGATTTTACATAATTCCTACTTTCTCTTTTGAAATACTAAATCCTGTTGTTCAACTCTTTTTTTTTCTCTTTTTATGTGTCTTCCATTTTCTTTTTTCTCAAATAGTTATTATATATTAACTACTTACTAACCGAGCGCGAGGGCAGTACGGAAAAATTCCAGACTGAGGGATGAAATTTCTGCTTTACGGACCGAGCCTCTGGGCGAGGTTCGTAAAGCAGAAATTTCAGCCCGAAGTCTGGAATTTTTCCGTACTGCCCGAGCAAACGAGGTTAGTAAGTTGTTTATTATATGGCATTTTCAAACAAAGTTAATAAAACAAAAATACAAAGGGAGGAGACGAAGCGAAAGTCAAACTAAACCAGCCGCACGACTTTTAGTTTTATAACTTAAATTTGTGAACGACCAACTCAAGAACACATAAAAAGCTATGAAATAAAAAGAAAAATGAACAGTATTTTAGCCGGAAAACGATACAAGTGAAAAGAAACTGCAGAATAATAGCCGGCAGAATGATTTGATGGCGAAAGGCAGCTTGCAATTTATCGAGCGAAATAACTTACTTAAGTTACATTACATGGAGTTTTCTTACCGTATTTTTCCATCATTTAGTACTTTCCAACGACGACTAAAGTTTCCAACCAAAGAGTTTAAAGAATGTTCATCCAGAGAACCTTTGAGGATTTCAAATGATAATTCACAACTTCTCAATCTGGAAATAACCGACGAGCCAGGCGAAATTATTTTCACTGAAGTGGTTCTTGTCTTAGTTTTGTATCCGTGATTCATGTTCACTCTCGTTATCTCGTCCTCGAGAACTATAAAGTTTTCAAAATCTTCGCTTGTATCCGCTGTTAGTTGCCCCTTATATTTCTGTTACATGTGAGTGAGAAGATTGTCTATGTGATGGAATATAAATTTCTTGAAAATCCATGTAAATCTGTTTGTCAACAATGAATCTCGCGAAAACACGACTAGTCTGCCGAGCGAAGTTCTTTGAAACTTCCCGAAATGTTTCCTTGTATTACACCGATCATTTCAATTTCCACTCAATCCAGATGGTAGTTAAGTTTATAGAGGTTTTACAGTTCGGAAAGAAGAAAGGTTTAGCTTCCTCAACCACGACGAATGTTTTCTCTGTTTGAGTTTTGCTTCGCTTGAATGAACTCTGGCAGAGCCACGCGCGCTCGTTTTGTAAAATGGCGGGAATGCGTATTGCCCACGGGCAATACGGTAAATTCTGCCCGCTGATTAGCCAATCAGAGCGCGCGTACTATCGTTGCCATATAATAAATATATATATTTCCTGCCCGCCTAGATTAGCTTTGCTACCTGCGGGTCTGGTAATGATTATTGTGTTTTGTAAATAGAAATAACTTGAAACTTGAAACATATTTGGCATCAGAATATAAATTAAGGAAAGCAAAATATATTCGTTTTCTGCATAAGTTGTATTCTATGATTTCTGATGAAAGCCCCGTTTCAATCAGAACGGCGTTACAACTTATGAAAAAAAAAATTCATTTAGCGAACTGAAACGCGAGAAGAATGAATATTTTGACATAGGACAACGTTTTATCAAATCAAAAATCGTAGTTTTCAAACGGGGCATGTTGGTCTAAAAAAACACTTTGTTTTGTAGTTTTTCAATTTTCTGAATCAACACGCAAAATTTCACCCGGATTGTCCCTCCCCTCATTGGAAATCTGTCAGATGTATGTAGAAACCGCTTACCTTTTGTAGCATCGTAATGCCCTTGTCCCGAGTGGTTATGCGCGATATACATGGCATCTGCCGATACAAAGTCTTTAGGCATGAAGAGACACGTAGGAGCGGACGCAAATGCTGTGACGACCACGATTGGTATACGTAATAGTCATGCAGTGGCCTTTGCGCAGATGTCCCCTACGTAGCTAGCAAAATAACCGTTGGTGCGAAAGCGCTGAATTTCCTCTAGTATGTCACATTGTGCGTGCCCCATGGATGCTCCGTACACATCTATGTTTGTCAATAGTTCTTCCACGATGGCGATACAGGGTGATACAGGAGAATACAGAACGATACAAGAGGATACAGGGCGAAACAGGGTGATACAGGTTGATACAGGAGGATACAGAACGATGCAGGAGGATACAGGGCGGTACAGGGCGATACAGCAAGATACAGAAGTACACAGAAGGATACATGGCGATACAGGAGGATACAGGGCGATACAGGAGGATACAGGAGGATACAGGGCGATACAGGAGGATACAGCATGATACAGGAGGGTACAGGGCGATACAGGAGGATAGAGGGTGATACAGGAGGATACCGGGGGATACAGGAGGATACAGGGGGATACAGGGGGATACAGGAGGATACAAGGCGATGCAGGAGGATACAAGGCGATGCAGGATGATACAGGAGGATACAGAACGATACAGGAGGATACAGGGCGATCAATGGCGAAACAGGAGGATACAGGGCGATGCATGACGATACAGGAGGATACAGGGCAGTACATGGCGATACAGGAGGATACAGGAGGATACATGAGGATAACGGATGATACATGAGGATAACGGAGGATACATGAGGATACAGGGCCATACATGGCGATACAGGAGGATACATGGCGATACAGGAGGATACATAGCGACGTAGGAGGATACAGGGCAATGCAGGGCGATACAGGGCGATACAGCGTGATACAGGGCGATACAGGGTGATACGTGGCGATACATGGGGATATAGGGCGATACATGGCAATACAGGAGGATACAAGGCGATGCAGGGTGATACAGGAGGATACAGGGCGATACAGGAGGATACACGGCGATACAGGAGGATACAGGGTGATACATGGCGAGACAGGGTGATACAGGAGGATACAGGGCGATACAGGAGGATACTTGGCGATACAGGGCGATAAAGGAGGATACATGGCGATACAAGAGGATACAGGGCGATACAGGAGGATACAGGACGATACAGGAGGATACATGGTGATACAGGAGGATACAGGGCGATACAGGGTGATACATGGTGATACAGGGTGATACAGGGCGATACAGGGCGATACAAGAGGATACATGGCGATACAGGAGAATACAGAGCGATACAGGAGGATAGAGGGCGATACAGGGCGATACAGGGCGATACAGGGCGATACATGGCGATACAGGAGGATACAGGGCGATACAGGAGGATACAGAGCGATACATGGGGATGCAGGGTGATACAGGAGGATACATGGCGATACAGGAGGATACATGGCGATACTAGAGGATACACGGCGATACAGGAGGATACAGGGCGATACAGGGTCATACATGGCGATACAGGGTGATACAGGAGGATATAGAACGATACAGGAGGATACAGGGCGATGCAGGGTGATACATGGCGATACAGGGTGATACAGGAGGATACAGAACGATACAGGAGGATACAGGGTGATACTAACTACTTACTAACCGAGAGTGAGGGCATTACGTGAAATATCAAACTGAGGTTTGGCGTATCGACCGAGCGATAGCGAGGTTGATACGCCAAAACCGAGGTTTGATATTTCACGTAATGCCCGAACGGTCGAGGTTAGTAAGTTGTTTATTATATGGCACTTTTTCTACAAACTTTTTACGAACCGGAAGTCACCTCGTTCATTTTCCCGCCGAAATAACTCAGACACTCGCCCGCGTCGCGCTCGAGTTCATTCAGAGTTTTTCCCGTGTGTACAAACCACGCCAGACTTGATCTAATGTAATCAATCTCTTATACTTCGGAATCCTTTCTTTTACAGATATTTTATAATGTTGTTTAGTCATTTGTGAGAAACTTTTGAGGGAGTTACAGAAGTTTCAAACGGCAAGCAACCGGGAAGCAAGTCTTCGACGTCAGCTCAACTTTTTTTAGCACCATTGGGGAAAACATTGCTCCTTTTGCTCTAGGAAAAGGCCTTTAATAAATACGGAAGAAGAGTTATACCTGAAGAAGATACTTCACAAGCTATCCTCCAGAAAATTGCAATGGTTATTTTAGCCGGCTTTGGTGAAAAAGCAAACGTCAAATAAGAATGAATTTAACTCGAGGAGATGGAGAGAGAAAAGAAATGAACGACTTCACTATCAATCAGTATCGGTAAGTACAAAGTTTGAACTCGCTTTCTGTTATTATATTTAGTTCTCAAGTTTCTTGAATTCCCATTAAATTTTGACTTTACATGTAGCTTTTATCTTTTGCTGCTATTTTGACTCCCTTAAGTTCTCATTTTCTCCGGATAGACTCGAATTACTTAGAGTAACTTTTTTGGCTCTGTTTGCTTTTGTAAACAGGTCATTTCTGATATTCAGGCCTCTATTTTCCTCTTGTCACAAGTTAGATTTGTGTTAAACTGTGTCATGTATTCCTTGTTGTGAATTTCGCTGAAAATCTTTTTGAATTTGTGTTATTTCAAGGAGATGAATGCTTGTCAGTCGTGAACTGCGAGCGGGCATTAAGAATTTCCATAATGCCCGTGGGCATTACGGAGAGTTACGCCCGCTCGTTAGCCAATCAGAGCGCGCGTACTATCGTTGCCATATAATAAAGAACGATACAGGAGGATACAGTAGGATACATGGTGATACAGGAGAATACAGGGCGATAAAGGAGGATACAGGGCGGTGCAGGAGGATACAGGAGGATACATGGCGATACATGGTGATACAGGAGGATACAGAACGATACAGGAGGATACAGGGCGATACAGGGCGATACAGGGTGATACAGAACGATACAGGAGGATACATGGCGATACAGGAGGATACAGGGCGATACAGGAGATACAGGGACATGCAGGAGGATACAGGAGGATACATGGCGATACAGGAGGATACAGGGAAATACAGGAGGATACAGGGCGATACAGGAGGATACAGGGCCATGCAGGAGGATACATGGCGATACAGGGCGATACATGAGGATACATGGCGATACAGGAGGATACAGGGCGATACATGGCGATGCAGGGTGATACAGGAGGATACAGAACGATACAGGGCGATACATGGCGATACAGGGCGATACAGGGCGAAACATGGCGATACAGGAGGATACATGGCGATACAGGAGGATACAGGGAGATACAGGGCGATACATGGCGATGCAGGGTGATACAGGAGGATACATGGCGATAAAGGAGGATACATGGCGATACTGGGCAATACAGGGCGATACATGGCGATACAGGAGGATACAGGGCGATACAGGAGGATACAGGGCGATGCAGGAGGATACAGGGCGATACAGGAGGATACAGGGCGATACAGGAGGATACAGGGCGATGCAGGAGGATACAGGAGGATACATGGCGATACAGGAGGATGCAGGGCGATACATGGCGATGCAGGGTGATACAGGAGGATACAGAACGATACAGGAGGATACAGGGCGATACATTAAGATACAGGGCGATACAGGGTGATACAGAACGATAGAGGAGGATACATGGCGATACAGGAGGATACAGGGCGATACAGGAGGATACAGGGCCATGCAGGAGGATACAGGAGGATACATGGCGATACAGGAGGATACAGGGCGATACAGGAGGATACAGGGCGATACAGGAGGATACAGGGCCATGCAGGAGGATACAGGAGGATACATGGCGATACAGGGCGATACAGGGCGATACATGGCGATACAGGAGGATACAGGGTGATACAGGAGGATACAGGGCGATACATGGCGATGCAGGGTGATACA
Source organism: Scolanthus callimorphus (assembly GCA_033964015.1). Lineage (NCBI taxonomy): Eukaryota > Metazoa > Cnidaria > Anthozoa > Actiniaria > Edwardsiidae > Scolanthus > Scolanthus callimorphus. The sequence goes on along the minus strand of CM066912.1, from coordinate 5,629,377 downwards.
GGAGGATACAGAACGATACAGGGCGATACATGGCGATACAGGGCGATACAGGGCGAAACATGGCGATACAGGAGGATACATGGCGATACAGGAGGATACATGGCGATACAGGAGGATACAGGGAGATACATGGCGATGCAGGGTGATACAGGAGGATACATGGCGATACAGGAGGATACATGGCGATACTGGGCGATACATGGCGATACAGGAGGATACAGGGCGATACAGGAGGATACAGGGCGATGCAGGAGGATACAGGGCGATACAGGAGGATACAGGGCGATGCAGGAGGATACAGGAGGATACATGGCGATACAGGAGGATACAGGGCGATACATGGCAATGCAGGGTGATACAGGAGGATACAGAACGACACAGGAGGATGCAGGGCGATACAGGGTGATACATGGCGATACAGGGCGATACAGGGCGAAACATTGCGATACAGGAGGATACATGGCGATACAGTGCGATACAGGAGGATACAGGACGATACATGGCGATGCAGGGTGATACGGGTGGATACATGGCGATACAGGAGGATACATGGCGATACTAGAGGATACACGGCGATACAGGAGGATACAGGGCGATACAGGTTGATACATGGCGATACAGAACGATACAGGAGGATACAGGGCGATACAGGGTGATACAGGAGGATACATGGTGATACTGGGCGATACATGGCGATACATGGCGATACAGGAGGATACAGGGCGATACAGGAGGATACAGGGCGATGCAGGAGGATACAGGGCGATACAGGAGGATACAGGGCGATGCAGGAGGATACAATAGGATACATGGCGATACAGGAGGATACAGGAGGATACAGAACGATACAGGAGGACACAGGGCGATACAGGGTGATACATGGCGATACAGGGTGATACAGGAGGATACATGGTGATACAGGAGGATACATGGCGATACAGGAGGATACAGGGCGATGCAGGAGGATACAGGGCGATACAGGAGGATACCGGGCGATGCAGGAGGATACAGGAGGATACATGGCGATACAGGAGGATACATGGCGATACAGTAGGACACAGGGCGAAACAGGGTGATACATGGCGATACAGGGTGATACAGGAGGATACAGGGCGGTGCAGGAGGATACAGGAGGATACATGGCGATACATGGTGATACAGGAGGATACAGAACGATACAGGAGGATACAGGGCGATACAGGGCGATACAGGGTGATACAGAACGATACAGGAGGATACATGTTTTTCAGTTTTCAGTTTTTAATTATTCATCTCTTCAAAAAAGAAAAATATTTTACAATAAATACTGATTATTAATACATTATTATTTTTATTTTTGTATTTTTGAAGAGATAGGGCACTCTATAGCAAGCTAGTTATGTGCCCTATATATAGAAAATTGATAGGTTATTTAGAAAAAGAGTAAAGAGAAAAGAAAGGTTCGATTGTCAGTAAAACATTTTTTGGCAGATAAAACAGTGGTTATCCACGGCTTCTGTGTACTACTCTTTAATTTAGTAGTTTTAATAGGAGCGTGGTTATTACTTATTTTATTAAATATATGTGAGAATCTTGAGTAGCTTTCAGTATCTTCGCGACAAGTTAATACGGTAGACCAATCAATCTGTTGGAGATCAGAGCGAAAACTTGACCTATTAAATTTTTTAAAGTCTCGAAATTCTGTACTATCTGGAAATGGGCTATTTTTAGGATCGTATACTATCGAAAAAACAGGCAAATGATCAGCAATTTGATAGGCAATACTGCCAAATCATGTCTAATTTGGAATTTGTAATCCGTTTTCAAATAAAGTGTCGCCCCGCCTCGGGACGCATAGGTACGATTATCGGTGATCATAGAATAACCAGGTATGTGAAATTTCTCGAGATCAGTTTCATCTTTTAGCCAAGATTCCGAACATCCTAGCGCGTCAAACGCAAAGGGAATTGAACTCAACAGATCACATAACTTATTAAAGCGTTTATCTAAACTTCGTGCGTTTAAATGAAGCGCGGCAAATTGAGGCTTCACAATAGTAGACAATTCATTCAACTCATCAAGCGTGAAAATGCCATGGTCAATGTACGATTTGAAATTCAAATCCGGATCATTTTGCGAGAAATCACAATTCATTACCATATCTAAATTCTACACATCTAGTAGAATATAAATCAAACAATATATACTGAATTTGAACTTGGTTCTTGCTTAATTAAAGACTCACTGACCAGGCTGCATTTTGGACTTGATTCTTGCTTACTGTGGCTCATGTTTGTTTCACACCGTCTATATATAAACTACCTCTGTAAAATCTTGGTTTTTGACCCCTTTCATATGCTTCCTTCATGGCATCTTTATACTGCTTCTTTTTTTGTCTATCCTCCCAGATAAGATCCTCGGAAAGCCAGACCCCGTTCTTTAAATTCCCGCGCTTCAGGAGAATGCGGTGGCGCTCCGGCCTGTAGAGGAACTTTACGATTATTGGTCTGGATTTACCATCCTCACGATGACCTCCAACTCTGTGCGCGTTCTCTAACTCTGGTCGGTATCCCATATCAGACTGAAATATATCCAGCAGCTTATCTATACAATCTTCTCCGACGGTCTCAGGGATGTTTTAGAAACGTAGGTTGTACTCTCGCGAGTATCGTTCCTGACTGAGAAGTCGCTCGTACATTTGAGAAATCTTTGTATCGTGGTCTTCATTCACTGTAGTTTCCAACTTGTCTATTTTGGTACAGGCAACGTGAACGTCCCCTTCAACAATTTCCAGCCTTTGGCTCTGTTTCTCTATGACCTTTGCGTTTTCCTCAACGTTAGTTTTCAGAGTCGAAAGCTCCTTGTTGATTAACTCTTGTCCCGTTTTCACTGTCGCCATGTCCTCACAGAGAGAACGAAGGCTCTCCCTTACGAAATTCTCAAAATCTTGCTTGTCTTTCTTTTCTTCTGCCTTCTTTCCTTTTCTAGTTCCAGTAGCCATTGTACCTTCTTTTTCCTCTTTCAACTCACTACGAATTAGTTATATTTCAAGTTAATTTCTCTCCGAAGAGAGAGAGTAAAAAAACGTGGCCGTCAAGCTCGACAGGATACATGGCGATACAGGAGGATACAGGAGATACAGGGACATGCAGGAGGATACAGGAGGATACATGGCGATACAGGAGGATACAGGGCGATACAGGAGGATACAGGGCGATACAGGAGGATACAGGGCCATGCAGGAGGACACATGGCGATACAGGGCGATACATGAGGATACATGGCGATACAGGAGGATACAGGGCGATACATGGCGATGCAGGGTGATACAGGAGGATACAGAACGATACAGGGCGATACATGGCGATACAGGGCGATACAGGGCGAAACATGGCGATACAGGAGGATACATGGCGATACAGGAGGATACAGGGAGATACAGGGCGATACATGGCGAAGCAGGGTGATACAGGAGGATACATGGCGATCCTCTATCGTTCTGTATCACCCTGTATCGCCCTGTATCGCAATGTATCGCCCTGGAGGATACAGGGCCATGCAGGAGGATACAGGAGGATACATGGCGATACAGGAGGATACAGGGCGATACAGGAGGATACAGGGCGATACAGGAGGATACAGGGCCATGCAGGAGGATACAGGAGGATACATGGCGATACAGGGCGATACATGGCGATACAGGAGGATACAGGGTGATACAGGAGGATACAGGGCGATACATGGCGATGGAGGGTGATACAGCAGGATACAGAACGATACAGGGCGATACATGGCGATACAGGGCGATACAGGGCGAAACATGGCGATACAGGAGGATACATGGCGATACAGGAGGATACATGGCGATACAGGAATATACAGGGAGATACATGGCGATGCAGGGTGATACAGGGGATACATGGCGATACAGGAGGATACATGGCGATACTGGGCGATACAGGGCGATACATGGCGATACAGGAGGATACAGGGCGATACAGGAGGATACAGGGCGATGCAGGAGGATACAGGGCGATACAGGAGGATACAGGGCGATGCAGGAGGATACAGGAGGATACATGGCGATACAGGAGGATACAGGGCGATACATGGCGATGCAGGGTGATACAGGAGGATACAGAACGACACAGGAGGATACAGGGCGATACAGGGTGATACATGGCGATACAGGGCGATACAGGGCGAAACATTGCGATACAGGAGGATACATGGCGATACAGTGCGATACAGGAGGATACAGGACGATACATGGCGATGCAGGGTGATACAGGTGGATACATGGCGATACAGGAGGATACATGGCGATACTAGAGGATACACGGCGATACAGGGTGATACATGGCGATACAGAACGATACAGGAGGATACAGGGCGATACAGGGTGATACAGGAGGATACATGGTGATACTGGGCGATACATGGCGATACATGGCGATACAGGAGGATACAGGGCGATACAGGAGGATACAGGGCGATGCAGGAGGATACAGGGCGATACAGGAGGATACAGGGCGATGCAGGAGGATACAATAGGATACATGGCGATACAGGAGGATACAGAACGATACAGGAGGACACAGGGGGATACAGGGTGATACATGGCGATACAGGGTGATACAGGAGGATACATGGTGATACAGGAGGATACATGGCGATACAGGAGGATACAGGGCGATGCAGGAGGATACAGGGCGATACAGGAGGATACAGGGCGATGCAGGAGGATATAGGAGGATACATGGCGATACAGGAGGATACATGGCGATACAGTAGGACACAGGGCGAAACAGGGTGATACATGGCGATACAGGGTGATACAGGAGGATACATGGTGGTACAGGGCGATACAGGGCGATACAGAACGATACAGGAGGATACATGGCGATACAGGAGGATGCAGGTCGATACAGGAGGGTACAGGGCGATGCAGGAGGATACAGGAGGATACATGGCGATACATGGTGATACAGGAGGATACAGGGCGATACATGGTGATACA